>JAESVK010001304.1:1932997-1975888 GCA_017140935.1 Hamamelis virginiana
GAGTTGGAGACAAAGGTTTCACTGGAGAAGGAACAGGAGGTGAAGATTCGTGAGGAATTATAGCCAAAGAAGAAGTTGGCTTAGGGGAAGCTGGAGAAGAAGAAAAAGTAGGAGGAGTGGGTCGAGGAGTGATAGTTATTCCAGGATGAGAGATAATAGAAGCTGTCACCTGAAATAATTAACATTGAAAAATTAAACATATGAAAAAGCAAAGAAATCCGATTGATTTAAAACAAAACATATGTTTAAAATAAATTTATACCTGTTCGAATAGCCTTTTTGGGGCAGATCTTTTCCTTTTTAAAAGGCCTGTTGATTGCTCAGAAGCCTTCTCCTCAACAACAGCAGCTTCATCGGTAGGATGAAATTCAACAGGGGGAGAAATTGAAGGAATAGTAGGGAGCTGAGAAACTTGTTTTTCAACTCGAGGTCTCTTATTGCCTTTTTCCTTGGTGGTTTTCTTGATCAAGGCAATAGGTTTAGTGTCCTCAGAATCTTCAGAGCTTTCTGAAACAACAACTAAACCTCGAGGAGGATTCCTACGAGATGGAATGGCAGTTGGAGGAGGAAGAAGTGCAGGCTTCGCAATGGTTATTGAAGCTGACTTCGAACTACCTAGATAATCAAGAAAAAGAATTAGCAAACTATTACATATATCATAAACACGAAAAAAATAAAAATAAAAAAATAAAAAAGAGAATGTACCTTTGCTTTTTGATTGTCCTGTAAACAAAGCAGCTCCAAGGTGATCAACATCCTCTGCAAAGAAGAGAGCTCGAATGGTATCCCACCACTCTGCAAAGGCTGGAAGAGTTGATGGGAACCATGTATGTGCCACATAATAAGGGTACTCAGCTTTGTTGGCATTGAATCTGACAGAGAGCTCGATGAAGTCCTCTCGGCGAGTTAAGTGTTCTCGACCCAGCAATAAAGGGTTAGCAACACTGATGTAAGGAAGAGGAATGGCTTGAACAAACCCAAATTGCCTGGCAAATTGGGAAGGAATGTAGACTTCAGCTCCTCCAGAAAACACTACCACAGTCTTGTGCTTCGAGATAGCTTTAGTACTATGAAATCCCATTTGAATATCTCTTCGAACTAAAAAATTGTCCCATTCGGGCTTAAATGTATCATCAGTGTGGTTGAGAGATTGCTTAAAAGTTTTCAACCAAAGGGGACCCAGCAAAGAGTTGCGAAAAGGATTAAAGAAAAGTATTGAAGGGTTTGGGTCAAGAGAATAAAAATAATGAAGGCAGTTCAAAAAAGAATTGGTTTTTGGAGGGACATTTAAAAGAGCCTCTCCATAACAACAGCCATAAGGAGGCTCATCAGAAGAAAAAGAAGGGCCAAGAGCAGGAAAATAAGCTTGAAGCCAGAGCTGAAGAATCCATAAGGGACCTCCAGTTTTATTGGTAAGACCAGCAGAACAAAGCTCGAAGCAGGTTCTATATAGATGAGCTAAAACTAAGCAAGCTAAAGGTAATTCTTTACCTGATGCTAGTAGTTTTGCAAGAGGGATGTATTGAGTAACTACTCTTTGAGACCGAGAGCAGAAAAGACACCGGCAGAGCCAGAAGAGAAGGAAGGCACAATGTTCTCTGTCAGATACTTGAGGAGCTACACCCATATGATCTCGAATGAAGGTCGAATAAGCTAAAGCAGCTGAAGAAGTGTTGATGTCGAAATCAAAGTCAATCTCTGGAAATAGTAAAGGTGTAAATTCATCACCTCGAGCCTTCAAACCAGTGAGCTCACAGATATCAAGAACTGTTGGACCCATAAACCCACAGGGGAAAATAAAAGTATTACAAGAAATAGACCAGAAGCACAGAGCACTGGCTATAAGGGGTTTATCACTGGGAAATTTGCGAGTCGAAAGTTCAATGGCCTCGAAGATGCCAAGTCTTTTCCATACTTCCCCCTTAAAAGGTTTAAGCCGTGCTACCCAATCATTCCACGAGGATGCAGGTGTAGGCCAATGATCGATCGTTGTGGTAGGTCCCCAATCAGAAAAACCCAAGAGACGAGTTTGACATAAAAAGGGCTCTTGACCATGAATTGGTGGGTAGAGATTGGCAATCGATTCATCAATATTCTTCAGAAAACACGGACCTAATGCCCTAGTGGTAGCATTAGAAAGGGAGGAATCATAGATATATTCCACATCAAGAGTGACGGGAGAAGGATCATCATCAGGTTTTTCAGACCTACATGCTTCTTCGAGGGCCTTCACATTTTCTTTAAGAGCAAGATTGAAAGCTTTAACAGTAACAGTAGGGATTTTAGATGAAGACGCCATGAAAATGAGAAGGTTTTTGACTAAGGACAGCGATGGAACAGAGAGAATACAAAAAGTTTGAGAAAACAGAAGAAGAATATGAACAGTAAGGAATGGCGGCAGGGAATGATGGTCTTTAAATGATAAACTGACAATCAAGAGAAAAACGGCTATAGAAGAGGAATAGATACCGCTAATTATTATTTTTTTAAAATATTTAATTAGCGCGGGGGGTACGGTAAGCCATCTTTTAAGAACAACCAGTAATTGGATGACACGTGTTAAATTAATACAATTTAAATTATTGTTAAAATATTTTTAACCTCAGCCAGTAATTGGCTGACATGTGTTAAATAAATAGAATTTAAAACATTAATAAATCATTTTTAACACCAGCCATTAATTGGTTGACACATGTTACAGATACAAAATTTGAATCTAAATATTAAAATGATAAGGTGGTATATTTCAAAATACAGAGAGATAAGATTCATATCTCTATAAATCCCTCAAAGCTTCTTTCTTCTTCAAAGAAAGGTATATTTGGGAGCTCTACTGCCGCTGACCATCAAGGTTCCGCAGTGGGGTCATCATCGATCACAGTTCGAGGTTCGAAGAGTTTCAAGGGTACAGAAGAGAAAGCAAGAACAAGGAGTCGAGATAGCTCGAGGAGGATATAAACCTTTGGGAAGTACTCGAAGGAAATTCTTTAAAAGAAAGTTCGGTTTCGTCGAGAATTCTAGGAAGGCGGTTCTTCTTACCAGTGTCATCCTCGAGATTTATCTCAAGGGGTGAAGTCTATTTCACTGGCTCGAGGTTTTATTATTATTACTAAATTCACTGTTAATTTCAAAGGCAACGAGAGAAGCTCGAACCCTACTGGCAACAATTTTTTCTGATTATTGATTATATTTATATAATAATTGTTTCCATTGCATTTCTTTAAATTTATTGCTTGTTTATCTATTGTTAGGATTAATTAACTTGACCTGTCTTCCTAAAAAGTCCTCTTCATTGAGGCATTCGAACCCCATCACCTGGTCTTTCATAAAAAGAAAAAAGGACTCGAACTACCTCAAGGTGGTTCGAGCGCCTAAGATTTTTAATTGAGTCAACAGTTTCATACCAAAATAAACCTTAAAGCAGATACAGCAAAAGAACATATGATCTGCATACCATATGGAGCTACAATCTGTGTTCATTCATGCACATAGTTAAAATATGATTATCATAATAAACTCCACTTTTATTTGACTACTAAGGTTGAGTTACGATGAGACTTCGAACTAAATCAGGGGTAAGAATTCAAGAAGAGCTCTCAAATAATCAAACAGAATATGAAGCTTTGATATTGGGGCTCGAAATTTTGAAAGAGATGAAGGTCTCGAAGGTTGAGATTAGTTCGAACAGTACAATCAACACTGCATGAAAGAAAGTTCGGGTTTGTCGAGAATTCTAGGAAGGCGGTTCTTCTCACCAGTGTCATCCTCGAGATTTATCTCAAGGGGTGAAGTCTATTCCACTGGCTCGAGGTTTTATTATTATTAACAAATTCACTGTTAATTTCAAAGGGGACGAGATTAGTTCGAACCGTACTGGCAACATTTTTTTTTGATTATTGATTATATTTATATAATAATTGTTTCCATTGCATTTTTTAAAATTTATTGCTTATTTATCTATTGTTAGGATTAATTAACTTGACCTGTCTCCCTAAAAAGTCCTCTTCATTGAGTCATTCGAACCCCATCACCTGGTCTTTCATAAAAAAAAAAAAAGTACTCGAACTACCTCAAAGTGTTTCGAGCGCCTAAAATTTTTAAATGAATCAAGAGTTTCATACCAAAATAAACCTTAAAGCAGATACAGCAAAAGAACATATTTTGGGAAAATAACGCTTATTATCCTCCTATATGGGAAAATAAAGCACAATAAAATAAAAACACCATTTCCCAAAAATGACATGTATTTTCATTAATAATCAAAATGGATATACATAAGTAAGCAAGAAAACTTTATAAGAAAAATTTCGAATCTCCCCTAGCCCTAGCTAATAATTGCTCACAAAAAGCTATAGTATCTTGGGCTTCATTCCTCACTGCCATTGATTTCTTCAAGTCTGTCTTCGAATTAACAGCTGAAGCAACCAATCCATCAGTGCCTCGAGATAAGTTCAGCAACTCTTGATCAATAACAGAAATCCAGGATCAGAGATAATAGAAGTTATCACCTGAAGTAATTAACATTAAAAAATTAAACATATGAAAAAGCAAAGAAATCCGATTGATTTAAAACAAAACATATGTTTAAAAGAAATTTATACCTGTTCGAATAGCCTTTTTGGGGCAGATCTTTTCCTTTTTAAAAGACCCGCTGATTGCTTAGAAGCCTTCTCCTCAGCAAGAGCAGCTTCATCGGTAGGATCAGCTTCAACAGGGGGAGAAATTGAATGAATAATAGGGAGCTGAGAAACTTTTTTTTCAACTCGAGGTTTCTTCTTGCCTTTTTCCTTGGTGGTTTTCTTGATCAAGGCAATAGGTTTAGTGTCCTCAGAATCTTCAGAGCCTTCTGAAACAATAACTAAACCTCGAGGAGGATTCCTATGAGATGGAATGGTAGTTGTAGGAGGAAGAAGTGGAGGCTCCGCAATGGTTATTGAAGCTGACTTCGAACTACCTAGAGGAACTTACATTCAATATCTCTACCATTTTCCAAGGCCTTGCAATAAGAGTTGTCTGATAAATATGTATTTTCTTTCAAAAGGGATAAAAAAAAAAAGGAACCCATCAATTAACTTGCATGTGCCAATTCCAATATTTCATGGAACACAATGTTAGCAGTGCAGTCGCTATTCACATCACCTTTTATTGCTGGTCTAATGAGCACTTTAACATTTGATTCCTCAGTTGCTCTTGACAGAGCAACATATAATTGACCATGCGAAAAAACAGGATGCGGTAAGTAAATGCCAACTTTTTCCAGAGTCTGACCTTGAGCCTTATTAATTGTCATAGCAAAGCTCAATCTAATTGGAAATTGAACTCTCTTAAACGGGAAAGGATATTTTTCTGTTTTGTTTGGTAAAATTGGTATCCTTGGTATAAAAACTCTATTTCCTTTATGATGGCCTACAGCTATTTCAGCATCGATAACATTGCGTTCAAACCTACGGCATATCAATCTAGTTCCATTAGATAATCCCTTAGAAGGATCAATATTCCTAAGCAAAATTATTGGACAGTTAACTTTCAGAATTAAGTGGTGTGGTGGATAACCATTGGGGGTCAATTGATTCAAAAACTCTTCTTCAAACATAAAATTTCCATCACTCTCGCTGGAGACACCCTCGTCACGACTAAAATAGTTCTTCTCTTCCCCGGGGAATTTACCAATTAGTATCTGATTAAGTTCATCAACAAATTGATTCTTTGGTGTAAGAATAGCTCTATCAACAACAAAGGACAAATCTTCTGAAAAGCTCTCAATATTTGGAAAAATAGCATCAATCAAGTTATGTACACTGAGTTCATCATCCCTAGAATCTATTAAAATGTTACATGGAAGCCTAATTTCATTTCCAATTACATTTAGTTCCGTTCCATTTCCAACACGCAGTAAAAAATCACAAAAATTTGGATCTGTTTTTGCTCTCATATTTTGATGAAGAGTCAGAACCTCGAACTGAGACCATAAAAGAGATTTAACAAGTGAACAATTTTTTGTCTCCTCAATAGTAGATTTAGGCACAACGGGTAACACTTGCCGAAAATCACCACCAAACACAACCACTTTGCCACCAAATATCTTATCATTGTTCATGAGATCTTGCAACATACGATCCAAAGCCTCCACGGAATGGCGTTTAGCCATGGATGCTTCGTCCCATATGAGTAATTCTGTTACGCGCAATAGTTGTGCCAATCCACTTTGCTTACTTATGCTACACGTTAAGCTCTCATCGGCATCAATTGGTATTTTGAACCGCGAGTGAGCTGTCCGTCCACCGGGTAAAATTGATGCAGCTACACCAGACGTTGCAGTTGCAAGTGCAATCCGATGAGTTGATCTAAGAGTTGTCAAAAGTGCTCGATAAAGAAAAGTTTTTCCTGTTCCGCCAGGACCGTCTATGAAAAATGCTCCTGATTTTTTTTCATTTATTCTACACATGATAGCATCATAAGCTTTTCTCTGTTCAAAATTAAGCATTGCCATTGAATGTAAATCAAAATCCGAAACTGGTATAGTTAATTCTTCCATTATTTCTCTGTTCGCTAATTCAGCAGGACTCAAAGAGAACGTTCCTGATGCTATATGATAGTCATCCAATTTTCTTCCCATTGATTCCAAAGTAGCATCAATGCTACGGAGAACCAATATCTTACTCAAAGAAGGAGACATCGTTGGATTTTGTAAAAAGTCCTCAGACATTGGCTCAACAAATTGTTGGAATAATTTTTTGGGGTCCACGGGACTACAATACACCAAGACAGTAGCAAAAAGCCGCCTAAGACTCGAAGGCATATGAAAGCCCGACGCTTCAAATAAGCAGCTCTCAATAGTGGAATCACAATGAAGAAGCCCACGTAACAATGCTGTTTCTCTATAACTCGAAGCTACATTCTGATCAACTACAAGCAAATCATTAAATGAAGTAGGTCCTTTCACGTGATTAAGGAGGAGCCTCAAATAGAATCTCTCACCCTCAGATGGATTCACAGTGACAATTCTACCCAATGCTCTTCCTTGCTTTCGTGGAGTCCACATTCTATCCCTTCTATTCCACACGTAGTGTTCAGGGTAATCCCTATAAAAATATTGCCTAGATGCTTCACTGGATCGATTCATTTCAAAAAATTCAGTTAACATTGTTCGCTGCAAAAATTTGTTCCTAGCAATAGCCTCCAAACTATCAGAAGATTTGAAACAAATAGTCTGTCTATCTTTTAAATGCAATTGAAGCGAAACAACATTTGGAACAATTTCATTCATGTCAAAGCTGTATATCCTCCATATTGCTTCGGGAGGACTTATCCAACGACCCGACTGAAACTGATTAATTTCATCGACTACCATTGCACTCTCATTGGTCACTATGTTGAAAGCAACCCGATCGTGTCCCTTATAAATATACTTATATATGTATTTAACAGCTTTTATTGTTGAACATATTTCCATGTTCAAGTGACAATCATATTTGGCCAGTAAATATGGATTATAAGGAATAACCCATGTGTTGTCCAAATCATGCCCTCGAACTCTAAGACAATCACCATTGTTCCGGCGCCTATAAATTGGATACGAATTTTTATCCTGTCTTGTTTGCTCACAAAAAACCTTTGGATAGTTATTCTTACAAGTTCCACTTTTCATGCAAACATTAGAAGAGTTTAATTGACCACATGGACCATGCATCATGTGACGGTGCACTGCACCACGTAAGTGTGGATTTGATTTTGGAGGGATCTCAGCAGAAACATAAGCATCGTATGCGGATGGTGAAATAATCTTTGCATTTTTTTTTAATATAATTAAAAAATGAACATGTGGAAGTCCCCTTTTTTGAAATTCCACAACATAAACATACCCAGCAACAGGACCAAATATTTCTTTTTTAAAGAGATCATGCTTCAGTTCCTCGAGCTTCGATCGAAATACTCGAGCAACTAAATCAGGCCTATTCTGAGCTTCCTCATTTTTAGAGAGGAGATTTTTTATCTCTGGCCACGAAGGGTTACAAGTCATTGTTATAAACAAATCCGGCTTACCCAATTTCTGGACAAGAGTCATTGCATCAGTAAACCTTCGACGCATATCCCTAGGTCCACCAATAAATGTTGCTGGGAGAATAACCCGACGACCCACTGATTCACCCCGCGTTTCTCCACGGGTAATACCATCAACCAAGCCCTCATACAGCTCAGCTCGTATGAGTTTCTGGTTAAGACGAAAAAAATCAAGGCGAGAACTCTCGAGTTTGATATAAATGTCGATGACAAATTGTTGAAAAAGCCGTCCACATCGAAGCAGCAGCGAAGGGGAATCCTTCCTCATTTGAAACTTGTAGCAATAATACTCCCTTGCAGAGACGTTCACACGTTGATGGCTTTTAGAACGTTCAAGCACTGAATTCAATTCAGTCAGGAAATGGAAGTATAACTACAATTAAATTTAATGCAGCAACAAAAAGAGAGAAAATAACATAGATAGGTAAATTCTTATCATAAGAACCAATTACCTTCTAATTCTGCTGCAATCACTTCCTCAATTGAAGTAACACCATGTACATTAACTATCTCATCATTGAGATAAACTTCACTTCTACATACCTTATGAACTCTCTTGATTCCAGTATGCCAACCATTCTCCCCACGTGGAAATAGGATAGGATACTGTAGAGGATCATAACAACCAAAAAAATAGTTGACTCTATGTTTACTATCTTGATGAGTATGAACAACTATATCACGATGACTGGAAGAATCAGAATCACCATTTTCTGGCCAAATAGCAGCAACCTGAGATACAGTAGGAGAATTGTAGACACGCTGATCTAACCCTGCATTATTTTTTATAACAATCGTTTGGTTCTCTAAATCAGGTATAGAAGCAAGAGATCGAAGGAAAACTGCATATGGATTTAATCGAAGCATGGACATGATTAAAGCAACGACAGAAGGTTTAACTCTTTCTGACTGTACCAATCGATTCTCCAATTCATGATCCGTATCATAAAAATACAATTGAAGATAAGACGGTGAACCATTTGATGGAATAAGTTCATCAATATAATGATAAATCTGACCCTGAACTCTAAATGTGTAAACACCATTATTTCGCTTACACAAGCCACCATCAAATGTGACACCTAATGATGTAAAAGAAAAGACACTGTTGTAAGTTCGTATATATGTCCTAAAAGACACAGGATCTGGCTCATCGGACGTCAGTAAATAGACAAGTTCAGGTGGGGGTTCACTGCATGCAAGCTTAATTTTGCCCTCTGAACAGCAGAAACTCTTTGTTTCACGATGAAAACGAAACGCTCCACAATACTGGCACGGACGTTCATTTGGAAGTATATAACATTCATCTGGAACGGGTAGGAGTGGCATAACCAGAGCACTTAGATGGCCACCCACTGTAGGTCGAATACTCGAGCTACAAAAATGATTAAACGAAGAAGAGACACTTCCACAGCCAGCTTCACCACGTTCATGGGCCAACGATGATGAACCTAATACCAAACACAGATGATAACCCCACCAATAAATAACACAGGTCTATAAAATCAAAATGAAAAAACTATTCAGAAAAAAATCAATTTAAACAATACCATATTCACAAGTATCAACAGGTACAGCAGACACCTGGTTCTGACCACCAATCTCTATTCTACGCCTTTTATTTCCTTTATACTTGCTTACTACAGCGGGATCACCTACATGCATTAGAAATCATTGAAGCACGAAGTGAAAAAAAAAAATTCCAACTAACGTCGCTAAAAAGGTCAAAGCATTCCACGAGAGCAAAGTGCTTACATTCTTGCGAGAACCTATCTCTCGCATACCTCTGTTTCTCATATAGTCGTTTCCTACCCTTTTTATCAATGGCCGAACTGTTCATCTCTTTTGCTAGCAAAAAGTAACAACCACAATTCAATAAATTAAACATTAAGCATAAACTGTAAAAGGGACTTTCATTGGGACACTTCCGTTTACTGTTGCATGTGCCGTTTTGTTTTGCTGCATGTGCTGTTTTTTTATATACATGCACACACATACCAAAGATGCTTTCCAATTGACCCACTTTTTAACAGAAATATGTATCTTCATACCATGTTTTACATTCAAAACTCGACCGCAAGCCTTGAAAACGCCACTGTCTGCACCTCCTTCGCTGTCTCTGTCCCGGGATAAATGAAAGAAAATGACCTGAACCTCTCGAGCAAGAAATCTTTCTCACTCGCCTTTCTCCTCCCTCCTTCGCTGTCTCTTTCCTCCACCCTTCACCCTTCACCCTCCACCTCTGATGCGAATGAACCTGCTAGTGTGCAGGTCTCGCAGGACATGTCCCATCCCAAGCTGTTTGCTTGGGCAATACACCCCCATTTTATCACTCGAACCACACACGCCCTGAGTGCCCCACGAATACGAAGCCCCTAAACGGCGCCGTTTTGGTCCCAATGGCATTGCCCAAACCAAACGGCACTTACATGAGTGCCCAGCCAAGGAAATAGAGAAGTGCCCCGTCAAAAGCAAACCTTGCCTTTTCGTAGCCAGAGTTCCATCCACGACCTGCCCTCCACCATACCGTTCGCAGTACAGCCAGAACCTCACAGGACAGGAACACACCATACCGTTCGCAGCAAAGCTTCCTCAACACTCAACCACACACGCCCTGAGTGTCCGACAGAAAAAACCCAATTTGCCACACCTAAACGGCGCCGTTTTTCGCCCAATGGCATTGCCCAAGCAAACCACACTTACCAGAGTGCCCACCCAAGGAAACAGAGAAGCGCCCCGTCAAAAGCACATAACAGGACAAAAAAATTCCGCTCTTCGTTGTCGTGTAGCGTGGAAGGCAAACCTTGCCTTTTAAGGGAAAGATATGTAGAGAGAGAGAGAGAGTTCTAGTTACCGATTGGAGGAGGGATAGAGGCTGCTGAGAGCGTAGGATTAAATGCAATAAACAGAGCATGTTCAGAGGTATAAACAGAGCATCAAACCATTAAATGGAGAAGTGCGATAATGAGAAGTGCGATCGTGTGAATTAGGGGCAATTGTGTCACTAAAATAATTAAATTTTAAACAAATAGGACCTTAGGTATTAAAATTTATCTAATTGAGACTTTTTCAAAGAAAAAATGTTTGGGTGGACTTTAGCCAATAAATACTTTTAAAATAGGACTTTAGGCCAATTATCTCTAAAAAAAAAGGATAATGGAAAAAAAAAAAAAAAGAAAAAAAAGTCTTCACTGTAATGTGCTGTTGTGCTTTGCTATAAAAAAAATATATATAGTTTGCTCTCTCCTCTTCTTCTTCTTCTTCTTCTTCCTCCTCGTCTTTTTTTTACTGGGTTTTTACTGTGTTTTTAGTTTTCACTTTCTTTTTTTAACACATTGAAAACTAAAAACACATTAAAAATCCTAATTTTCACTATGTTTTTCGTTTTCACTGCTCTCTCTCTCTCTCTTATTTTTCTTTTCTTTTTTTTATTCTCACCGTTCTCTTATAAGCTAGCTAGTGTTTTCACCGTTCTCTTAAAAGCTAGTTAGTGTTTTCACTATCCTCTTAAAAGCTAGTGTTCTCACTGTCCTCTTAAAAGTTGACTAGTGTTTTCATTGTCCTCTTAAAAGCTAGCTAGTGTTTTCACTGTCCTCTTAAAAGCTAATGTTTTCATTGTCCTTATAGTATTTTCATTATCCTCTTAAATTTTTATTGAAGATATTTTCTATGATGACATGGTTGTTGCCACATCAGACGGGAATATAAAAAAGGGGAATTGAGATAGTACTTGTAGCACCGCTCATTATAAATTTCAGGTCAGTTTAATTCAGCTAGAGAGGTATTGGTGCGCTGATTAAGGATAGTACAGGATAGTTTTATACTGGTCACGGTTGACAAGATAAAAACGATTTCTAAAATGTATAATCAAGTGCTGATATAGTAGCCAAGCACGCTCTTAATTGGGACAAATAGAAATATTTGTTTGGATTGAGTCAATCATTGATTCATCATGTATCTATATATTGTAACAAGATAAGAAAAATTATTGTCTCAAAAAAACGAATGAGAATCTGTTAATTTTTCGGACCCCGGGGCCGCGGCCCCCCCCCCCCAGGGGCAGGAAAGGAACCGGATCGAGATGCATGAGGCAGACCCACGTACTTGGAAGTACCCCCATGGAAAGCTACGTGTTCTACTGGGGAGTCTGCACGGATCAAATCAATGAATCACACAATTAATCCGTACTACTCTTGCATGTCTTACAGGTGTCATCTCCACTGCCACGTTTACAACATATATATATATATATATATATATATATATATATATATATATATCCTTGTTCCCGATGTAATTAATAAGCATAATCCCTCCCCAACTAGTATAAATACGTTTTATTTCTTCTACCACGTACATCATCTGTAAAAATGTGCACCGTCTCTGCAATCTCTTCCACTCTCCTCAAAAAATCCATCCCGCTACTCTATTCATCTAATTCAATTACCACAATCAAAACTTCATCACTTTTACTTTCTTACAATTTCACACCTTCTTCACTGATACCAAACCCTATCTCCAATTCAGTTTCAGTTAAGCAGCTGCTAGCTCACGACCCACCTGAGTTATTTCCAGACAAAAGCCCGCCGGAGTTTCCCAACCTTCCAAATTATCCGGCGGAGGTTCCGGAAATGCCTGCTACTCCGGAGCTGGACCCTATCTCTCCAGAAAAGACTGCTGATCCGCCACCACTGAACCCAGGGCCGGATTTCCCGGGCCCACCTATCCCGTCACCTCCCACTCCTGACATACCGCCGCGGAGACCGGATATACTGCCCCCGCAGACACCTGATGTGCCTCCGATGCCGCCGGATATACTGCCGCTACAGCCACCTGAAGTGCCTCATTGGGTCCCGAATATTTTCCCGCCGGATATTCAGGTGCCTTCTGGTTTATTTGGTGGGTTTGTTATAAAGGAGAGGTAGGGTGGTAGATAAGTTAATGTTTGTAAACTGAGTTTTGATGCTGCACGTACTTTTGAGTTATGACCGGTGATTATGTGATGCCTGGCTCGGTCGACGCTGCTGTGTGGACTTGATTAAAATCACATTTAGCATCTAAAGATATATTGTCACCAACATGAAAGTTTAAATTAGTGCTCATATATATATATATATATTCCAAGTGATACAACTTTATCCTATTACAGTAACTTTAGTCAGTATCGATGTAGTTATATTCTTGCGCTCAAATTTCACTCCCAAAAATGGAAAATAAAATAAAAAGTCAATTTTTATTTTTTATTTTTTATATGGGATTGTTTGCTAATTAACTTAAAAGTCTGGCTAGAAGATGAGTATGTTTGGTTTTTATTCAGGAATGTTTGGTAAGTGCCTATTTTTTGTAATTCGATCAGTTCAATCTTGTGCAAAAAACAAAGCATAAATATTATTTTTTTCAAATCAACTGGAACATATATAGCGGAACATATAGCAGAAAGATATCAGAATTGGTACCTAGTTTTCAAAATTCCGAAACAGGCGTAGCCCAATAAAAACAAAAACGGCTAATTCTAATAGAGATACACAAAATATAAGCCTTATATTAATAGTCGAAGCAATCAAGCCTAATAAATTAACGTGTATCAAGCTCAATGAATTTTTAGGGATTACTAATCAATTGTGCAACTTATTGAAAGGGTTCACATATTTATTTTTTATTTTTTATTTTTTTAGGGAGGGTTCACTTTTAATTGTAGATGAAGTGAAATTGTGATTACTCATCTGATGATAGAAAAGTTCAACCAAAGTGCTCATTTGGATGGGTCATTTTGTGGCCCAGCTGCCCATCCTGAAGTACTTCTGTCCAATAAGCCCAACGCATTCGTGGTTGGGCTGTTGAAAAATATGTTCTTTATTTATTTATTGCCATCCCGTGCAAAAATTCGTTCAACCCGCGTCGAACTGCCCGACACGACCTTATCCAACACGACCTTATCCGAACTAATCGATATGATTGGAGTAGCGGATTGCACTTTTTACAACAACTAATAATCAATAATCAGAATCCGAACCATTCGATATGGTTGGATTAGTGGATTGCACTTTTTAAAACAACTAATAATCAGAATTCATCCGCTTGACTCATATGTATTAAAAAAATAGTAAAATAAAAAAAAATCCATCCCATCTACAATGCTTAATAGTGTTTTGTTTTGTTTTGTTTTTTTGTTTTTTTTTTTTTTGTTTTTTTTTTTTCTTATTAATGCTCGGACTTCATTAAGTTAATTAAGTTAAAATATTAAAAAATATTTTACATATAATTCCATATTAATACATAATTCTCAATTCCCAACAACTGTGAAAAGAATCTCCAAATTTTCTAATAATCTTTCATTTTCAATAATTTTGCTTTTATGAGTCAAATCGATTGACTTTAACGTGACGTAAATATTTTTTAATTATTAAAAAATATTTTACATATAATCCAAATATTAATACATAATCCTCAATCCCCAACTATATAAAGAATTTCCATATTTTTTAATAATTCCCGATCGCCAATAAGTCAAATCTTATTTTTATGGGTCAAATTGGTTGACTTCAATGTCACATCAATATTTTTTAATTATTAACAAATATTTTACATATAATTCACATATGAATACATAATTTTCAATCCCCAACTGTGAAGAATCTCCAAATCTTCTAATAATCTACAATATCCAATAATCTTGCTTTAATGAGTTAAATTGGTTGCCTTTAATGTCACGTTAATATTTTTTTAATTATAAAAAATATTTTACATATAATCCCCATATTAATATATAATATCTAGTCCATGACTGTATAAAGAATTCTCAAATCTGCTAATAATCCACAATCTCTAATAAGTCAAATATTGCTTTTATGAGCCAAATCAGTTGACTCTAATGTTATGTCAAGATTTATTTAATTATGAAAAATATTTTACATATAATCCCAATTATAACAAAGAATCTCCGCGTCCCCATTTCATCACATAATTTCCAACATTTCATAAAATTTATAACTCCCACTCATTATTATGCTTTATAAATTGTCACATCATATTTTTTATTATCATTATTATATATGTACACTTGTCCCACTATTATTTATTTTAATTTATATTTAATAAAATATTAGAATATAAAAATGAATGATTTACCTGTGAATAAGTTAGATATTAAAGATACTTTTGTCATTTGAGATCCATAAATGTAAATATTATTCTGATTGTTCCGTTTATATAATTTTTTTGACATACATGTCTATTTTTATAAAAATGCCCATATATTTTATTTGTGTTGATATTAGACAGATTCAAATAAGTTGATTTGGGTGCCCATTTCATTGTAGGCCTCACTCTATCCCTTCTTATCATTCCGTGCTATGAATTATTAGACCGGTTGGTTCAATCGGTTGAACCGGGAACGGGCCCCCTCTCCGGTTGGTTTAACCTACAAAAACCCAATTTTTAAAAAAACTGTTCAACCCGGCGGTTCAACCGATTAAAGAACCGGTCAATCCGTTTTTTTTTTTTTTTTTCTTTTTTTAAAGGTGTTAAAATGACTAAAATAGTCTCAGTATTTTTAAAATTTCTTAAAGCAAAGAAGACTAAAAAAGCAAATTAGTCTTAAAAAATCCCCAATAACAAAAAGAAACTAAAGCACCTAATTTAATAATACAATATTCTTATCTTGCATTTTAAAAAATATATATAATAAAGATTGATCAATAGTAATTATCGATTTTCAATTTTAATTGCACATAAATTCAAATATATGAATTGATTGTACAAATATTTTAAAAAAATCATATTTAAATCATTTATAATTTTTATACTGATAAATAAATAAATAATATATTTATGACATCACGGTTCAATCCGGCGGTTCAACCGATTGACTCTTAACCCAATAATTTTTCCAGTTCCATGAACGTTCCGATTTTTAAAACAATGCGGAAATTTGTTAAAAATGCTAACGGCATGTCGGCATCTAAACCTTCCTTCAAATACACGAAAATTTCCCAAAAAAGGAAAAAAAAAAAAAAAAGAAAAAGAAAAAGATAAAGAGCCAAAGTTAACGAACGCCCAAAAAAGCGCGCACACTCCCAGAGTCACTGTCAGTCACACGCCAACTTCATACTTCGAAGCTTTTTAAAGACTCCATCGCCACTCTCTCTCTCTCTCTCTCTCTCTCTTCTCCATTACAAATTTCACGGTCTCTGAATCCTCTGCAATTCTATTTCGAATGGCGTCCCACCTCGGTGCCTGCTCACGCGCTGCCTTCCTCCCTTCTCGCAAGAACCCACTCGTTCTTGCAACACTGGAACGAACAAGATTTAGAAGCAGAAGCAGAATCGGCGGAGTAAGCTGGAGAATTAGGGTTTCGAAAGACGGGGACTCGTATCTTGATATGTGGAAGAGAGCAATTGACGGCGAAAGGAAGGCGAATGAGTTCCAGAGGATCGCCGACAAGTCTGATAGAATTGATGGTGAGGAAGAAGAGAGTAAAGAGGCATTGGAGAGGAAGATTAATGAGTTCAACAAGATTCAAGAAGTTTCAAAGGAGGAGAGGGACCGGGTTCAGCGAATGCAAGTCATTGATCGGGCTGCGGCGGCGATTGCGGCGGCTCGTGCGATTCTCGAGGAGAGTAATAATCTGCCGGAGACGGAGAATTCGAATAGCGAGAGTGGTGGAGGAATGGGGATTCAAGAAGGAGGTAATCATTCGTCTTCTCTGTTTCTTTTGTGATTTCTCTTACAAAGTTGCATTGCATTGCTTGTAGTTATATGATTTTGAATGTTTGTGCTGAAATGCTGCACTAAAGTTTTAATGTGTAGAGATGATCAACTTTAGAATTTTCAATTGCTATTTGGGAAATGCTGGTCTTCATGAAATTCCCCCTTTTGGAAACATTTCCCGCGAAATCTATTTGAGGCCAAAGGCGAAAAGTATAAGTGAGGCCTGTTTAATATAATTTATTCTTCTTGCTTTTTGTGATGCTAATTTGAGTTCGGAGATAGATCTCTACCTCTCTTGGTGGTAGATTTTAGTGACCACAACCATTTAAAAAGAGTAGAGACCACATCGGTGAGTGGTGACAACCCATTAGCAGGTATAGTTTTCTTTAACCAAAGAAAGAAAAAAAAGGTACGGAGCAATAATAAAAAGTAAAAAAAAATGATGGGAAAGAAAAAAAAAAGAAAAAGAAAAATGAAAAAAACAAAGAATGGAAAGAAAGAAAAAGGATGGGGTTTCACCTAGGGGTTGAGCTGGCCCTGTTTGGAAATCACAGCTATCATGAATCTGATGTAGCAATGGGGTTTTTAAACTTAGTTTAAATCATAATGGACTGTTGGATTTATAATGTAAAGAAAGGTGATGATCCATGTCATTTCTGATTTTCGTGAAGGGAATATTTTAGTGAAGAGTAGCATTGTTCTTGTTGATTTTAATGGTTGGAGCAATAATATCCAAATATTGTTAACAATAAGATGATATGTATTTTTATGCTTGGATAAATTTCTGAATCTGGTGGGCAATGACTTTCTGATGTCCCATTTGGGCCATTAATTAGCTTTAGAGTGAGCTCCGGTGTTTCATGGATATCAAGTCCATCCATTCAGTTTTTCATGGCATTTGAATGCAGAAATCCCATTGTTTAAGATGGAGCTATGTCAAGGATTGATGGTCTAGGACAAGTTTTGCGACTTCTTGAAACTCTGTTCTTTCAGTATTTTGCTGCCTTTGTGGTGCTGACACCATTTTTATAAATGGCTCTATTTTGGATGACCAATTTTCACCTTCTAATTGATTTGATTTTTATGGGATGATCGAACACTTACTTTCTCAATTGAATTATTTTTATTCTGGCCAATAATCTTAGGATGTTAATTTAGATGTAGCTTTCAGGTCATGCTTAGGTTTGGCTTTTTATCTACCTGTTAAGTACACATCTGGATACATACTTCATATTATTATCTTTTGTTTGGTCAATCAGGTTTAAAAGATTAGTATATTTATTGGACATTTTGGTGGCGAGGTCACAATCTTGATTCCAAAATATAGATACTGACAAGAGGAACTGCGTATGTTACAACTTACAAGTTTTTACATTATGTGGAACCAGAAGGAACTGCAGGACAATTAGATGCCCCGTATTCCATACTTATGGTAGTTGCAAATTATATTGTCATGTGGGTTAATTTTCTTCAGGCGATTAATTAGTCATATTACTATTTAGTTTTGGTGCAACCATACAAGGCAAGTTTGTAATTTTTAAATTTTATCAGGAACGCCGAATCAGAACTTGTTCACATCTCATTCAGGAACTTCTGCGACTGGAACTCCAGGTCCAGATTTTTGGTCCTGGACACCTCCTCTGGATAGTGCTAGAAGTTCAGATGATGTTGGTAATGTGCAGATAGCGAGCAAAACTTCTCCGTTTCCAACTACAACTAACTCAGTGATGCAGAAAGAACAATATGTAGATTCTCTCTCAATTCCATTTGAAAGCAAACTTTCTCAAAGCGGTCACAGCCCTCCTCTTCCACCTCTTCAGTCACTGATGGAAGTTGAAAAGGTGGAAAATTCTACCTCTGATCTAGAGATACCTTCCTCACAAGAGGAACATGAGCTTGGTGTTCAATTTTCAGCACATGCAGCTGAAGCAGCTCTTGCTCTTGATAAGTTGGATGAAGCATCATCATATGGTGTGAAGCCGGATGGAACAAGATGGTGGAAGGAGACAGGAATTGAGAAAAGACCTGATGGCGTGGTTTGCAGGTGGACATTGATCAGGGGTGTCAGTGCTGACCAAGTTGTTGAGTGGGAAGAGAAGTTTTGGGAGGCTGCTGATGAGTTTAGCTATAAGGAACTTGGTTCAGAAAAATCAGGACGTGATGCAACAGGAAATGTTTGGCGTGAATATTGGAAAGAATCAATGTGGCAGGTTAGTGGGAATTGCATTTTTAAACTTTATTTAGTACCCATTTTCCTTGCATTATCCTGTACCATTAAGTAGTGGAATCTTTAAGTTGGATGAGCACATCAGTTCTATTGATGATAATACTTGGGTTTACACTGGTTTTGATGCATTACCATGCAGCAGTTGTGACATGTAAAGCCTAGCTCAAGCCAAAATTCATGGAGAATGCTATATGGCACTACCTCAAAAGCTTTAATCTATGTTTTGATGAGAATTCCCCCCTCGTTCGGACATCTTTAGAACCTATATAAGAAAAAATACTCATCAATTTGTGAAGAAATAGAAATTATTTATAATCTAATGCATTCTTTCATATACGGGGATGGCTCGTGTTAATATATATAGCCACTGGTCAAAATTAATGTAGTTTTAGACTTCTTTGCAACTTAGAATTGGCATGAACAATATAAGTTGAAAACTGAATTTGAATTATGTTTGTTCCTTCAAGTGTAAACTATTTTTTAATCAAAATCGATTTGTTTCACAAGAAGTTGAGGAAACTATTGCACCACCAAAAAGTAAGCAGTATAATTTTTGGTTTATAAATTGGATTTATAGTATATTTTTTTGGCACCCCTACTAACTACTAAGGTCCATGACTCCACGGGAAGTCGGGATAGTACCATTCAAATGTGCTCAGCCTACTGGCAGCTTAGCACCCTACTGTTTGTTGCCTTTGTCAGCTTTGAAACTGGGACCTGTAGTGAAATTTTTGGTACTATTTGCCAGCGTTGATAGAAACATTTTTTTTTTTCGCTTATTGATATAATACATATGAAAATGGAGTGCATTTTTAATATGAAACTGGGACCTGTAGTGAAATTCTTGGTACTATTTGCCAGCATTGATAGAAGGTTTTTTTTTTTTTTTTTTTTTCACTTATTGATATAATACATATGGAAATGGAGTGCATTTTTAATATTCTTTCTTTTTTCGTTCCTTTTTTTTATCGAGTACTTTTATGATATTATTTTTAAAAAGGTTAAAACATTGTAATGCATGTGCTTGTATATGCATATTTGACCGTGGCAACTGTACCAGAACAAACTGAACTATGGGTTCCAATTTGTGCAGTCTCGCGGGCTTTTGCATTTTGAGAAAACTGCGGACAAGTGGGGAAAGAATGGAAAAGGTGATGAGTGGCAGGAGAAATGGTGGGAACATTATGATGCGTCTGGCCAAGCGGAAAAATGGGCCCACAAGTGGTGCAGCATTGACCCAAATACACAACTGGAAGCTGGTCATGCTCATATTTGGCATGAAAGGTATCATATATTATGTCATACTCCAACTGGATTACAATTTGAGTTCTGGTTCTTTATTATTCAAATTTGGTGATAATAACAATCCTCGATTGACCATCATTTTTTGACTTCTAAAAGATCCTTTTTGAATAGATTGCACTGTAATAAAACTTGGACAGCAGTTTATTGACCCTGAAATGACTTTGATCTTTCTCTTGTTCTCTCAACCACACAAGAATTCGCTGTCTAATTGAATCTTCTTGTTTAGAAGTGAAAAGCATAATTTGCATTTTACTGTATATACTCCGAATATTGAAGTACCTCATGTTACACTTCTGTGACGTTTGTTCGGGATCCACAGAAGATTCAGGACCTATTATTCAGTTGGTCCCACTTTGGAGGTTTTACAGTGTTTCAGTAAGAATATGAAAACGGATTGGTTTCTTTAGTGTTAGATGTTTACAGTCATTCTTAGAAATTGATTTTTCTCCCATCAGATATAGATGAGAACTAGAACATGATGGGGATGATGACACTGCTCATATACCATGCCTATGGTCTTATTAATTATTGTCCTGCCAACCTGTCAAATTGTCATTGATAGAGTTCACCTTAGTAGTGGTGATTCAGAAAATGTAGTTGACGCTCACTACCTTTCAAGATGTCGTAATACCTCCATAGATAGGTCAATCAGGCTCACTTTTTCTGTGGTTGGATTATACTGTCAATCATAATTCCAAAATTTTAATACATTTTTAATCACATTCTGTACTTTTTGGCAGGTGGGGAGAGAAGTACGATGGGCGTGGTGGTAGCATGAAGTATACTGACAAATGGGCTGAGCGCTCTGAAGGTGATGGTTGGATGAAATGGGGTGACAAATGGGATGAGCACTTTGATTTAGAGAGTCATGGTGTGAAGCAAGGGGAGACATGGTGGGAAGGTAAGCATGGAGAACGATGGAATCGCACATGGGGTGAGGGCCACAATGGTTCTGGTTGGGTGCACAAGTACGGAAAGAGCAGTAGCGGCGAGCACTGGGACACACACGTAGAGCAAGACACATGGTATGAGAGATACCCACACTATGGTTTTATGCATTGCTTTCTCAACTCAGTCCAGCTCCGGGAAGTTCAGAAACCATCTGAGTCATCATGAATATGAAAATTGGGGACTTTGGTTTAGGATCTTATGAGCTTTCTGCAGATTCAATACAAGAGTAAGTTGAGTTTATGCTTTTAGCTGATTAGAAGTGCCTATCCAGGCTGAAGCTGGTGTTGAAATTTGGGCTTCTACCCACTTTTTGGCCATTTGATTTCACCTTATTCCCAACATGTACAGAGGGTTAATATTTACTTGAGATCACCTTCCTAGTTGGCCTGCGTTTGGAAACAATTCTAAGTAGAATAGAATTGATTTCAATGCAATAGTTTAGAAAATAAATGAAATAGAATTATAAATTTAGTCTATTCTATTATGCTGTTTGGAATAAACTTACATGTAGTGTGAGTGCTGTATAATTTAAAATAAAGTGATTATTTTTGAAGTCAATAGAAGTTTGAAAATGAACTTTATTTCTTACCACTTTTTTATAAGATTTACAAATTCTACAAATTCAATTCTATTTTACTGTGTCATTCGAAATAAGGGAGGGATTCTATTTCATGGAGGCTCCACCAAAATACTACCTAGTTATTTGAATATACATTGATGACTGATCAACCTGGCAAAATATCTAAAAACCCGTGTGGGTGTGGGCTTGGAGTGGACTGTGGAGTGTGAGTGCTGTGTTCAATTGCCATTTCAAGAAAAGAAAAGAAAAGAAAAGAAAGGAAAATACGACAAGGAGGCAGTTCCTATCACGAGGGATCAAATTTGATCCCTGAAAATGGACCAGCTTTATCCCAACGTAGAAAGTAGAAACAATATGAAGTCGTATTTTGGGTTGGTTGAAAAAAATGAAAATTCCTTAAGATTTGTTCAAATGGAGAATCTTGTTTTTGCATAAGTCGTATCTTATAATAGGGTCTCCGGAAATGATCTAGTCAGCATACATTTATATAAGTTTACATAAGTATGAAAGATCACAGATAATTGTGTGATACATATTTTGAAAAACTGATCGCTGGATTAGATACTATACTCATACATGTCATGTTTTTCAGAAATTACAATGATCCAACAGTTTGTTTTTTGAAAATAGCACTAAGAAAAGCCACAATTTTCATAACTATATTTTAAAATTGGAAAAATTACAATTTGCCCCCCCCCCAAAAAAAAACTATAGGCCATTTTTAAATTGACCCCCTATGGTATCAATTGAAGCAATGTGTCCTATGAACTATTTTAATGTAACAAATTGTCCCCTTCTGTCTATTACAAATGATGTTAGACTTATTATTTTTTGTGTGCAGTATTTATCCTAAACTGCTAATGTCTTTATAAGAATATCAGTGAATTTTCATGATTTTTCTTAATAAATTTTAATTTTTATGAATTATTTTCTATGTACAGTAAATAAAATTCATAATAAATAGAATATATTGAGAAAAATCTTGAAACTTCACTGATATGCCAGTAAACCCATTAGCAATCGAGGATAAATATTGCATAAAAAAAACAACAAGCAGAACGCCATTTTTCAGTTTTAAAACACAAAGGGCTAATTATGACAAGGGAGTAATTTGAAAATGACAAATAGTTTATGGAGCACATTACTTCAATCGATACCACATGAGACAATTTAAAAACAGTCTTTAATTCAAGAGGTCAAACTGTAATTTTTTCTTTAAAATTTTAACATTAGATCCCGGTGATCTGTGACATCCATCAGCACCCATTGAATTAAATACTGTAATTAAATTTAAAATATCCATTTTGCAGCAAAAAGGAAAAAACTGAGGAAGAAAAATGGTTGGCCTTTGCCCAGAGCACACGGACGCCTCACGGTGGACCATCCATAATCAATAAACTAATAAGTACTAATTTCTTGTGGTTCCTACTGCACGCAGGACGGGACCCTCTTACCCTCTCTCTTCCTCTCTCAAATTGCCTAATTTCATCAGTTTCTCAAGTCATCAGCCCTACACGGCTACACCACTTAAGTGGTAAGCCATTTTTGTTTTATTCATTCTTTGGAAACAGAAGCAGTAGAAAAGCAGAAATAGAAGTCAATTATATTTGGAGACTGTATTTTAAAGTGCTTTTGATACTAAAAGTACTTTTATTATCTGTTTGGATACCATATAAAGAAATTGCTTTTAATTATGAATTGACGCAATTACCATTGACAATAAAATTATAAATAATTTTATTTATAAGGATAAATAATATGAATGATATAAATAATAAATAATTTAAATAATTTAAATAATCTTATTTATAGTTATAATTTGGGGTTCAAATTAGCGCTCCACTCCTCAATAGGGTAGATGGGATATGTATTTTGAAAAATCGACCGTTGGATTAGATGCTAGTATTATGTTTGTCATGCCTGCAAAAAATCACAGTGACCCAATGGTTGGTTTATGAGAAAACTAATGGATGAGTTAGGTTATTATGTGGGGATATGAAGAAAAAAAAATTATTTTAGTTATTTTTGTAAAGACAATATTGGTATTAGAAAAATTATCCAAAGAAAAAAAAAATATTGGTATTAGAAAATGAATGATATCAAAAGCATAATCACTTTAAGGAAAATCACCCAACGGGGTGATTCTCAAAAATCAGTTTCTTTGGCTTTTTTCTGATTTTAGAAGTTACTTTTTTTTTTTTGCCAAACGGTGCACAAACAACTTTTAATAGTGAGAAGCAGCTTTGGCTTTTTGCTTCTCAATCCAAACGAGCACTGTATTCTCTCTCTATCTCTTTCCAATACACAGGTCTGATTAGACAGCTACTTATACTGAACAAGTATCCCCAACTACTACTTCCCCCAACTTTTCATGCGGGTTTACTTTCTGCTACTCAATCATAGCTGAAAATTTGCAAAAATTACTCAATCTTTGTTTGAGGGTGTTCTGTCTTCTTATCATTCCATGGCTTATTCAGTTCTCAATGGAGCTGAAAATCTCAAACTCAGTATAGGCATGGCTTCAACTGGATCAGTTCTTCTGGGGTCAAATTTCCATGTGAAGTGCTTCCCCAAAAAGGGTTTAGTGTCTTATAGGCAAAATTACAAGACAAGAACCTTAGCACCCAAATGCAGTTTATCATCCTCAAGGCCTGCTTCTCAGCCTAGGTTTATACAACACAAGAAAGAGGCATACTGGTTCTACAGGTTCTTATCTATAGTGTACGACCATGTCATAAACCCTGGCCACTGGACGGAGGATATGCGCGATGAGGCTCTGGAGCCTGCCGATCTCTTTGACCGGAATATGATTGTGGTAGATGTCGGCGGCGGTACTGGTTTTACCACTCTTGGTATAGTCAAGCATGTGGATGCCAAAAATGTTACAATTCTTGATCAGTCCCCTCACCAGCTTGCCAAGGCAAAGCAGAAGGAGCCCTTGAAGGATTGCAGGATAATTGAAGGTGATGCGGAGGATCTCCCTTTCCCTACTGATTATGCAGATCGATATGTTTCTGCTGGGAGGTAATATCTCTTGAGTCCTTCTGTTATAATTTTTTTGACACCTCTATTTCTTGCTTACACTGGAATTGTGATTTCTAAGGTATTGCGATGTTGTTATTGAAGTTTGAGGTGGGGAGATATGGGATTTTTTATATGAATTTTTTGTGTGTAGAAATGATTATTATTGGGCCCGAGTTCTATGAAATGAATTTGGCATTTGACTTGTTTTTAGGATATTTTTATAATGAGCTCATCAATATTGATTTTGGGTTCAGCTGAATGATAGTTAACTATACTGATTTTGTGGTTTATTTTTATCAAAAGGATTCAGGAAGCTTGAAATTTTGAGGGTTTTTTGGCGTCAATATAGACTTTTATAATTATATTTTAGTTTTCTGGATGATAGGGTTTCAAGCCTACACTAAATGGTAAGTGTTGATTGAGAGGCAGGAAGGGAGATGCTAAGTTGGTACTTCAGTTCTTCTCTAATGTAATACTGTGTTTGTCTTTTTCAGTATTGAATACTGGCCGGATCCACAGCGTGGCATCAAGGAAGCATACAGGGTACTGAAAATTGGAGGAAAAGCTTGCCTAATCGGCCCTGTGTACCCAACCTTTTGGTTGTCTCGCTTTTTTGCAGATGCGTGGATGCTCTTTCCGAAGGAGGAGGAGTACATTGAATGGTTTAAAAAGGCTGGTTTCAAAGATGTTAAAATAAAAAGAATTGGTCCAAAATGGTATCGTGGTGTTCGTCGGCATGGCTTGATCATGGGTTGTTCTGTGACAGGCGTGAAGCCTTTATCAGGGGACTCTCCCCTGCAGGTAACTAACTTCTTCATCCTTCATTATGTCTCTTTATGGTTACCTAATAGTATATTATACTATTAAATAAGCATTTCACAGACCCATGGATAGCTTCTTGCCATTTGTTCACAATCCATTATAATGATCACATAGTTAGGATCGTTTTAGCATTCATTATTCTTAAAGAGATCCTTGGTTATGTTAGAATGGGCGATTAACAGATGGATGAAGAATAGCCCCTTCCTTTTACGAGCGCTATTAAGGCAAGGGACTCTCGTCCGTTGTGATGATTTGTCCTAATGTGCTGTGGGTCATGCATAAAGGTTTCATCATAACATTCTTATCACTCTCTTTTTGGACTATGTTTTTCTTTTTTCTTTTTTTAAATACCCACCAACCATTAACCCAGGTTCCTACCAATACTTAGTAAAGATGGGTCAATAGATGAAGATTATCTACAGGAAAAGGCTGTGGAGGGTGTCGGTTGAAAGAAAATGATGGTCTAAACATTTTACTTCACTCCTATCTTGGCAGTGCCAAGGTTGAAAAAAAAGAAAAAAATGAAGAAAGAACTCCATTAATCCAAGCATGTGAGAATGAATATGGTTGATAATGTGAACACATTTAACTGATGGATAAATGCCTTTTAAGTAAGACTTGTTATGGGTGCACTCAAGGGGAATAGGTGCATAGCCAAACATATTAGACTGAATTTATACATCATATTGGCTCATGGGACAGTAGTTTACTCTTTGAAAGCTTTAAAGACCAAGGAACTGTTCAATATTTCAATTATCATCTGATAATGTTTCACATAATAGTATAAGGTCCACAAGTGCTGGCTTGAAGAGATGGTGAAGTAACTTTGGTAGACCTTGTCTTGGTTCCATACATTAAAATTTGTTTCCAAGAGGGATCCTGAAAAATTTCCTGGATAT
Organism: Hamamelis virginiana; assembly: GCA_017140935.1. Taxonomy (NCBI): domain Eukaryota; kingdom Viridiplantae; phylum Streptophyta; class Magnoliopsida; order Saxifragales; family Hamamelidaceae; genus Hamamelis; species Hamamelis virginiana. Next base: position 1,959,576 of record JAESVK010001304.1, read on the forward strand.
TCGGAGAATTCTAATGATTGCTGGAGCTTTATATAAATGCTGCATGTTGGTAGATCATTCAAGAAGGGTGATGTAACATAGTTATGCATTTTGGGTTGCAGGCTTTATCAATATCTATTGTACATACTAATAATTGGGTCACGTAGTTCCTGGTTTTAGTATCACTTTGTTTAGTTTATGACTACTATGTAAGGGGCATGCACATTGTGCAACTGTAAGAAGGGAAACAAATTGATATATCTTGTCATTCCTTTTCATTGTCTTCACCTCCTCCTCCTCGTCTTCCCTTTTGTCTCTTAATCTTAAGACTTTTGCATTCTGTTCTCCCTTTCTCTCTTATATTTAATTTTGCAGTCGCTAGAGTTGAAAAAGTGATGGTAGTTGCCAAGAGTGAGAGATCATAATGAATTATTATCTCTGATGTCGAAGATTAATGAGGCCAAAATTGCACAGTATTAGAGGTTACAAAAAATGAGACGCATAGGAGTTGGTGTTTGACCTCTAACCAACTTATATTGAAGTTGTTTTGTTTTTAGTTTTTCAGAAGCTCTTCATGTTTTTGAATCTAGGTTCCGAACAGATTCAATGTATGAGGGTCAATCTTGGAATATTTTTGTGAGATGGCTTCACTTTCTGGAGGTGGTTTGAGAATACTGCTTCCCTTAAACTAGGTATAGGCAAGGACAGTTGAATCAGTGGATGTCAAACTTTGCTTTTTGAAAAATTGTAGTGCAAGGATTTTGAATGTTGCACAGCAAGAAATAAAGTAGCTTTACTTTTCAAGCTTGTCTTAACCTATCATCCTTTCTCTTGTGGGATATCTGAGATGGTTGTCTTGATGCAGCTTGGTCCCAAGGCAGAAGATGTAGAGAAGCCTGTCAATCCATTTGTGTTCCTTATGCGGTTTATTCTTGGAGCAATGGCGGGGACTTATTATGTGCTGGTTCCAATTTACATGTGGCTCAAGGATCAAATTGTTCCCAAGGGTAGGCCTATTTGAAAGAGATGAAGATGGCAAAAAGATAGTCCCCTTTCTCCATTATATCTCTGGGAGACTGCTTGTGATTATCTCACCAGTTAGATATTTATTCCTTCAGCTGGACGGACATGCCTTAAAGCGTCAGTGCTTCTCTGGTCTTGCGAGTTAACAGCCATATCAATGATGTTGGGATAGTATGTAGTTCGTGTAAACAACAAAACCAATAACTCTGGCCTTTAATACCTGTTCAACTTTTCACTATTTTGTCATTTGCTGTTAAAAGTTCTCTAAGTGACTAGGATTTTCTGTTTCCTTATGAAAAGATATTTTATTTTAGAAGAAATATGGAAGAAACTCGATAATGTACTCTTTATTATTGGCATTTTTTAGGTCAGTGATCCATATGCTTCATTTCCTAAAATGAGAGATTGCAGGATAAAGTTGTCTCCAACAAAGAATGTTTCATTTCATGCTTCCTTTCTGAGAGGCTTGCCAAACACACTCTAAAGCTAATGATTTTTCCATGAGAAAGTTCATTGGGTCATGGTAAAATACCATTGAGGTCGGTGCCTCAATCTCCCTGTATACTTTCAGCTTGCAGGTTGAAACAAGAAAATAGAAGTACTTCTTGGAAATGCAGTCAGGGAATATCGGTATCTGCAAAAATTGTATCGATATGAAGAACATGATGAGGTACAATGGATAAGCGTTTTATCATGGGCATTGTTGTGCTCATTACATCTAGAGTCAAATTTACAGCTTGGATTTGTAATCAATATACTCCTGAAAACTACCTTGTTCCAATAACGCTGAAGGAAACCAAATCCTCTGGGCCAGTTAAGAAGCTCATTTGACCTGTGCATTAAAAGGAACCAGCGCCAGCACATTCATTAAATGGGGTACAAGTGACAAAAAGAGCATCAACTTACAAAGTCTTCATTTGCTTAAATGTTTGTAAGCAGAAGGTTGAGAGAAAATTCGTCATGTCATCAGACCTAAGATTTTCCCAAGGCTAAAATCAAGATTATCAGCTTTATAACCTAATCCAGAGCAGTCTGGTAATTAGCCATGGCCGTTTGATGTTACTCTGTTCCACATGACTTGCGAGCTCAGCAAAAGTTTCAGAACAAGGTATTCAAGGATTGATTGAAGATTATCATCTGATTATGCTAGTCTTCATTTAGTTCTTTTGGGCATGATGCAATGAGGTAGTTAACTTAAGATCTTTCACCTGAACTCACATCAAATCCAATGAAATCTTTTCTTCTTATCTTTGCTCTTGCTTCTAAACCTTGTTTTTTGATTCTTCTCTATAATGTTCCATAAAAAATATAGTTGGTGGCAAGTTTTGAGTTCTCCAATGATGTCACAGCCACATTCACTGATCTTAAAGCACACAGATGCTGTACATTGTACTCAGAGAGTGGGAAAGCAACATTCAAATTATATAAAGATGCCTGATTGGTAGCTCAGAAAATGTCTACCCATTTGTTACCCGGGAAACCCAAAACCTGAACTCAACCTAGTCTAATACAAGAACTTGGCTTTGTTGAGTTGGGTATCTCAGCCTTGAAAACAACAGAACAAGAACTTTAACGCTAAAATTTTCATATTCTTTTCTTTTCCTCCATTTTCTCAGCCACCAAACTGAGAATAATTCTCTCATGATAAACCTACATTACATTCAAAGGATCAAGAAGCTGCATGATTCTGAACTACATGAATTTTTTGATAAATTACAATTGGGAGGTGGGAACAAAAGATATATAGTATACGAATTACAAGCAAGTAGAAGAAACCAAGTTCAACACATACCCTGCTTGAAGATTGAAGAAAAAAAAGAAAAAAGAGTCGATTTGATTGATCAAAGAAGAATTTTCTATGCTCAAAAGCAATATCAGAACGCATCTATATAGAGAGAATGATGAAATATGCTTGGGTTTTGAATATAAACTGCTGCTACAACTTACATGCGCAGTGCGTGGGCTCAATTAGTCGGATCGGTCCGGTCCATTTCAGAACCGGCGTTGTGCCGGGCCTTATTTTCAACAAGCCGCGCTCCTGCTGGCTTTGCCCATTTTACAGTTGACAGTTGACACATCTAGAGGAGTCATGTGTACACAATTTTTACAAATTAAAAATCTTTTATCAAAAAGAACAATAATTCCAAATCATCCGACACTTTAACCCAAAATTAAAAACCACCCTGACGTATCGTGATTTGAGTGGTGTGTAAAAAAAGGGAAGCAGTTTGAGATGAGAGATCTCACCACTCAAATCATGACACATCAAGTTATTTTTTAATTTCGGATTAAAGTATCTGGTGCTATACTATTTTTCAAAAAAGAATGTATAGCATTGCTTATTTTGATATGAGAGAAAAGTGTGATGGAGAGCAAATAACATTTGCACATAATTTTTAATGAGTCAATGCAAATTGAAACCAAACTAGTAAAAAAGTATAACAAACTCCAATGTACCTACCTCCATGTATAGGATAGAATTAATTAGATGAGATGCAGATTGCAGATTGCAGATTGCAGATTGCAACTAGAGCCAAATGTGATGACCTTCGAGAATGCCGACCATTGAAAGCCAAGGCTACCAACTAAGTTTGACAGATGGGGTGGACCGTTGCCTCCCCTACTCACCTAGACATGATTTAATTAGTCTTCGGTTCTGGTCGGATCATGCATGCACGTACACTCAAATCTCAATTAATTAACATGGGGGACCTCTAATGATATATCTAGTTATCTTATAATTAATTATTAACGATTAATTATAGAGTTTATATTATAATTAATCTGAACCACGCCTTAAAGTAAACTCTCTCGTAGTTCAATGATATTTGCAAAGCTAGAGATCATCAGGCTTAAGTGAGAGATTAGGGTTTAAAAAAATGTCTCGATTCAACTCAATGTGATAAAGTTGAATATATAATGTGAAGTATATAGGTCTTAAATTAGATGCAAAAAATTTGCTAAAAATAAAAATAGACAGCAAATGCAAGATAGCAGAGATGAGGGGCCAAATTGGGTAAGAAAAGAGAACTCGTGCTTGTCGCCTTGGACTCACTTACAATATTGCTGGTCAATTCCTTCTATTTTCCAGCCTTCGATTCTTTAATTTTGAAGATTGAAAGTCCAAACTGTGGACCTTGACCCTCCATAATGTTCTGTTTTGTATATCACTGAATTCTATTTTTATATTATTAATTTTTCTCTTCGATGTTAAGCCTTGTGAGCTTAGAACCATGAATATATCTATATATATATATATATATATATATGGACTAGACTAGATGGAAGTAGACGACTTGGTCATCCGGGACCAGTATGGGTCAGTCCAGCAATTCTACACGCGCATTTTAGCTTATTGGGCATATGATCCAATCTCTCTCTAACAGAAACAGAGAAACCGCGTTTGACAGGCAGGCACATTTATTGGGTCTGTTTTGATGATTTATTAACCATGACCTTCGGTTTTGCTTCTCTAGGTTACGTTCACTAGCGTTTCCCTTACACCTTATTTTAATATTTATATTTATATTTTATTTTTAAAATACTACTTACGGTAAATATTTTGATCATCCTACCATTGAATTCAATATATTTTTTTATGCATGTCATATATGCCAAAAATCATAGTGATCCAACGGTTGAATTTTAAGAATTATTATTATAAAAAATATATGATGTTTTTAATTAATAAAAAATAGAATAGTTTTTCACAATAATATTTCTTAAAAATTAACTGTTGGATCACTTCGATTTTTTTTTTTTCATACATGACATACATAAGAAAAGTATCTAATGTAACGGTCAGTTTCTCAAAATATTCAACCTAAAATGGTATTTTATAAACGATGTGTAAACATAGGTGTCAAAATAAGGTGCAAGGGCAATGTAGCCCATATATAATATATATAATTTGATGTATTCTCTTGATAAAAATATAATATTCATGCACCATCTATATGTGTGGTTATAGCTAAAGTTGTCTGATTTTATCTCATTTCATTATTAGGAGGTATATTATCGAGTTAAGATCCTCTCTTTATTTTTTTTCTTCCTTATTTTTCCTTAACTTTGTTGCAGAAGACGTGAAAAAAAAAAAAAAAAAAAAAGCAAGTAGGAGGCCAGAGTTAGCAGTTTTAAATTCAATGGTTAGAATTGTGCTAATTGGGAATTTGATATAATCAATCGAGATGGGAACTAACCCTTACAATAACAGCTTGTGAAATAAGTTGTATAACTAGGGAAAAAAAAATTATCGAATATGACTCGGTCATTTATACAAACATCATATCAATTAGTATTCTATGTAAGATGTGCGTGCCAAAAATCACAATGATCTGATAGTCAGTTTTTAAAATACAAACTATGAAAACTTATGATAATATCTAATGGTCACAGTTTTTTACAGTTTGTATTTTCAAAACCAACCATTAGTTCACTGTGATTTTTGGCATGCATGGCATACATTGGAAGAATATCCAATCCAACAATCGATTTTCCAAAATTATTATCTTATATTGACTAAAAAGATAAGTCCTCATGTAAGCAAGTCATCATAAGAAAATTACTATATATATATATATATATATATATATATATATTTATTGTCAATGGAATGTGATTTTTGAAGCCTTGACAATGAGAAAAATACCCTTATTAAAGTGGATTATATATGGCGAGGGTACATTAAAGAAAGCGCGTCCATGATAACCCTAGAATGTTGAAAAATGGCAACCCTCTCGTGCAAGCAACGGAGCGTGCTCTTTGGGTTCAAAATTTAGAAACGATGTACACACACCTCCACATATCCTCCCCGAATACTTTTTGAATGCTCTCTGTCTCCTCAATATCAAACCCTTACAGCTGTCCAATATTAAATTATAAATATTATTATTATTTTTTAAACATTATGTTGATTTAAGAGGATAAGAATTTTTTTTTATTAATAATAAGAAATATATAGTTTAACAAAAATCCACAAGATGGTGAAGAAATGAAAGGTCATGGACGGTCTTGGACAGCTATATAGATATATTCACATATATAATTCTTTAATATGAGAATTTATTGAAATAGTGTGTGTGGATGTCATCTTTAAATTGGAGAGAATGCTCCCAAAAAGCAATTAGGAAGGCATTTAATAGATTGCACTCCATCTATGGACTATGGGACATCTGCACATAATTTATTTTAGAATATGATAATAAAAAAATTATATATTTATATATATACTAAGGTAAACCCACTCGATACTCGAAATTTATCAATAAATTAGGTTTCATCTTATAAATTATAATTGTATGAAAATAAATTTGAATAGATGATTTTGACCATTTGATTTTAATTAAATTTATAGAGGGGGAGTATATATGTATATTGATACATAAGGATGGTTAACAATGTTTTTTTTTTTTTTTTTTAGCTATACAGGCATCCTGGGCCAGCTTGCGTGCACCAGACTAAATTCCGTACTCTGAACAAGACTTTTGAAATAAGGCTTGCGCCTTGCGGTCCTTGATCCCGGATATTAATAACTAGTGAGAGTTGAACACCGGACCAAGAGACTTGGAAGGTTAACAATGTTAAAGAGTGGAGAAAATTAAGTAGGATGCACTATTAAAATAATGCATGCAAAAAATGAAAACATTGAAGTCAAAATAGAAAGTCAAGCGGAACAATTTTTTTTTTTTAAAATAAAATAAAATAATCAAGGGCCAAAAGAAGACAGAAGAGAAGTAAAGTGAGACTCAGAATTTAAATAAAAAAGAAAAAATTAACTTATAAAGAGAAAAAAGAAATGTTAGACAAGACCCCAAGTGTATAATGAATAGAAATTAAATCTAAAATTTAATTAATTAATCTGATCTGTGATATTATTTTAAAGTGGGATGATAATACTCTTAAATCATCTGGTGCTAAAGTTAGCTGAAAATCAGTGTGTACCCCTAAGTCTGGGTCCTAGTGTTATAAATGATGCTGGAATAATATACACTCAAATGCAAATGTTTCAAGTATCGTGACTGATAATGGTTGGCAGTTACCTTTATCCTCTTCTGCAGATCTTATGGAGTTGCAAGCTAACATCAGTAATGCATCCTTACCCAACTTATTTTCTCTTGATATCATATGCTGGACTCCATCTCCTTCTGGTGTCTTTTCCACTTGCTCTGCTTGGGATCGTATGAGAAATCATCACCAACTTGTTCCTTGGTACAATAGTGTTTGGCATTCTAAAGCTATTCCTAAGCATGCCTTTATCCTTTGGTTGGTAATTAGAGGTAGACTTGCCTCTCAAGACAGACAAACTGATTGCATGGGGTTTGTGTGACTTGACTAATTGTATTTTATGCAAACAACAAGTAGAGTCTAGGAACCATTTGTTCTTTGAATGTTTCTATACTGCAACTGTTTGACAAGGTGTTTTAAATTTGTGTGGAATTAGAAGATTCCCTAGAAGCTAGAACAATGAGATCCTCTGGGCATATTCCTTAAAAGGCATGTCCTTTTGTACGACTGTGAAGAAGTTAGCTTGGGCTGCTGTGATTTATCATGTTTGGAGAGAAAGGAACAATATGATTCATGAAAATTTATTTAGTGATTGTAATGGTGTTATCCAAAGAGTGACTGAAGATATTTGCTTTAAAGTTTTCTCTTTAACAAGTGTTAAAGATAACTCCCAAAATAGGTCTATGGTTGTTAGATGGGGTTTTTCTTCTTACATTCTTGTCTTGTAGTTTGGCCTTTTTTGTTTTGTTTTAATATATCTTACAAACCTCCCAAAAAAATAAAATAAAATAAAATAAAATAAAGAAGAAGAAGAAATTAAGAGACTGAAGGCTAAATTTAAAAGCATTATATATAATAAGATATAAAGAATTGGTCATTTGATTCATTTTTTGATAAGAAGTCATTGGTAGACTCTTATATTTATTCATAATATAATAAAGGGTTAAAAATTTCGGAGTAATTTACTAGCCATGCCATCCTAAAACCTACATATAAGCCCAGCGAAGGCCGAGCTATACTCAACAATAACATACTCTCTCTCTTTCATTCTCTCTCTCTCTCTCTCTCTCTCTGAAGGTAGCTAGTAGTTTCTTTGTGGTTTCAAGAGAAGCACACCATGGCAGATATACTTAGTGAAGAACAGATTGTTGAGTTTAAGGAAGCCTTTTGTCTGTTCGATAAGGATGGAGATGGTGAGACCTCTTCTGTTTACTTTTCTAAGACTCACTTCATTCGTCTCTTCTTTGCTTCCTTCTTTTGCTTTTCATATTAGGTTATGATTCGTGGGTCGGTCTTATCCCTTTTGGTCTATGCATAGATAAGTCTAACAGAATTAATGGCTCTGTCTGTCTCTCTCTCTCTCTCATGTATTCATTTCTGATTTTGATAATATATATTCTGGCTTATTAATTCGTAAGTGGTAGAATGTGTAGGTTGCATTACCCTTGAAGAATTGGCAACGGTGATCCGGTCACTGGATCAAAATCCGACGGAGGAAGAACTGCACGATATGATCTCTGAAGTCGACATTGATGGAAATGGGACCATTGAGTTTTCGGAGTTCTTGAACCTAATGGCCAAGAAAATAAAGGTATATTTCACAAAATCAAATTATTTGACCATACCTTTTCTAATCCATTGACTAATTATAAAATGCAAAATGCTCTCTCTCTCTCTCTCTCTCTCTCTATATATATATATATATATGTATGTATTTCTCTCTCATCTCTCAACAAAAGAATTCTTATACTTTTCTTATGAATTGTTTGATTTGTAACCTTACTCTAATGAAATTGCCTTCTTAATAAAGCGGTCAAAGATTAAAGTGTCGATGACTATGCATAGCACGTGCATCTACTTTTTTTTTTTTTTAAAACCCAATTAACTCAGTGTGTTTTGAAATAGGAAACGGATGCGGAGGAGGAGCTTAAAGAAGCTTTCAAAGTATTTGACAAGGATCAAAATGGTTATATATCCGCTAATGAGGTGAATTTTCTTTTTCTACTTCCTTATTTTATTGACATTTTTCATCCAAAATGATTTAGTTTATCGATATATAGACTCCGACATGGAAAAATATCATCCTCCACTATAATTTTTTTAAAAATTATTAATTTGCCATTGCAGTTCTCGGTTGGTAAAATGAATGGGTCCATTTATCCACACCTTTAATATTTTCTTTTTCCTTATTGCATGCAACAGTTTAATTGCTTCTTCATTTGAACTAACCTACACTCCTTTTGGTAATATATAGTGTTTGGAACAAGAGAAAAAAAAAACTAAATATATTGTCACTCTGACTTTAAGGGTATTTACTGCTGTAAATTTTATACTCCTAGCTAACTCACCTGACTCCCGGCTGGCCATCTTTTTGAAATTATCAATCACTTTTCTCAAAGTCATGTCACTTTTTTTTTTTACTTTTTAAATTTCCATAGCTGCAATCAATTTTTACGTACACTTGCATTGAGTTGCAATTAATATACCCTTTCCTATGATGTGAAAAAAAAAAAAATGTTTATTTAATTTTCCTAGCTAGAAGAAAAGTCCCATTTTTCAAAGTATAAAAGCTGGTTGTTTGTCTGTTTGAAAACCCTTTCATTAAATCTCCCCCCCGGGTTGTCACAATCATAAGAATATGCTGCTGACCTTTTCAACAATTCATATGTAAATGAAAATCTATGGGCATTTTTGGAAAGTTTGAAAATTAGTTCCGGTCAGTTCTGATCTTTTTCTATTTTATGGTTTATATGTCTTATTTTCTGAACAGAATTAAACTAATTTACAAAAAAAATATACTTACCAAATAATACTAAATAAAAACTATGCAGGCATATCCTCAATTGATCAGATTTTTATATTTCCCAAACAGCCCCTATGATTTCGTGGTAGTAGGTACTAGATCAATTTATAAGTTAATTGAACTATTCTTATTTTAAATATAATTTTTATATAGATATTATCTATTTATACTTTATATGGATAGCTAGTCAAATATCAATAATACCTTATACCATGGCGTATAACAATTGATCTTAATATTTAATATTTTTAAGAAAGATTTTAAATTTAACTTCCATTAATGAGATCGAATTGAATCCTCATTTTAATTTTTTAAGCATTAATTAATATAAAGTGGATTATGAATTTATTTGTTATTGAAGAATAGTTGGACAGAAGGTCTGAATATATCTCATAAAAAAATAAAAATAAAAAGCTAATAAAAAATTAATTATTTTGAATATCTCTTAAAAAATAAAAAGAAAAACCTAATAACTTAGGTAGACAATGCATATATATATATATATATATATGGTTTGACTTTTTTATTTTTATTTTTTAGAATACAGCTATCATGTTTTGACTTTGATTACCAAAAGAATCTAACTAAATAAAAAAATTAATTACTATTTGTTTATGTGTGTAGCTGAGGCATGTGATGATCAATCTAGGAGAAAAACTAACGGATGAGGAGGTGGATCAGATGATCAGAGAGGCTGATCTGGACGGTGATGGTCAAGTTAATTACGATGAATTTGTCAAAATGATGATGACCGCCTGATCAAAATTTCAATCAATACCACTGGAGCAAAATATCATATTCATTTGTTTAATTATTTCGAACCATTCGTAGATATTATTGTATTATTGTTGTAGTTTGTGTTAATTAACAATTAATCACCATCTGATTCCTCTGATTCTAAATTGTAATTCTTTCGTTTTCTAGTTCAAAAATAGTTCAATGTTTTACTTGAAGCGAAAGTCTTTTGCAGAGCCCTCTTTCCTCTATTTTCCTATGAAAAGGACCGTTTTAAAAAGAAAAGAAAAGAAAATTTGTTCTTTTCACATTGCTTTTTGCAATGACCTGCTGCTCTTTTCACACTTAAGGCAGATGAGGTCGGTCCAGTGTTGAGACTACCAACGAGTCCACACAATCATATTTAAGAGACTACAGTGAAAATCTGTGACCGTCCTAGTTAATCCATTGTGATTTCCTTAAGCATTGTGATAATGTAAATGAAATGCGTCATACAATTACTAGCTAGTAAATCTCATTGCTTTGTTTGAAATCATAACTGCGAGACATTTAATTAGAATTGTGGATTGATTTTAGGAAAATTAGATCAAAATTAAGTTTATAATATTTAGGGGCCATTGGTTGGTGTAAAAGTAAAAGTTTCGGGCTGTTAAGTATGACTGCACAAGTTCAGTTCTTGAGAAGAATCATTTCGTACGGTTGTGATCATATTCAGCTTACCCCTCCCAGGACTATACTTTGATGGGACTAACATACGTAATAATGGCATTTTTTTTTTTTTTTTGTGGGCTGGGGTGGTTGTTTGCCCTTAGAAGCAAAAGAGAATGAGGCCCCCTTTAATAACATCTTATCTCAAGCTAGATAGATTGTGATTGAAGCTACTTTTGTCTTCAAAATTAGTTTATTTTACTAATTGTTTTACTTGAAAGCTTCTACGAGATGTCAATTCCATCCGTGAATTGGTGGCCAAAGGAAGTTTTTGGGAGAGATTGGAAAGGTAAATCAGTTAGCTGCATCTATTCGAATAAGGCAGATGCATGATATCTACTTTAGAAGTAATTAGGTCCATCTGGGGAGTGAATTCAACTTAAACCATCCCATTGATTTTAGTGAATTAATTAAGGACCCGTTTGGATTAGCTTTTTCTAAAATCACTTTTGGAATACTATTTCTTCACATATCTTTTTAGAGTTGTGGTCAAACCATGTATTCACATATCAAAATTTCTATATTACAAGTGATTGTGGCAAAAGTTGGGAGCCCCTATCTTAAAAAAAGCTGAAAAAAGCTGCCAATTCTTATCACCTAAAGTGCTTGATGTCCCAAAGTGCTCTCAACTTGATGTTCATATGGCTTTTGATTCCATTAAAGGAAGGTCCAGTTACTTGACCTTTTCATGAATTGGACTACTGGATGTATTCATGATTCACATCTTGTTATTATGCAATTTATGTTCAATCTGCCTGTCAAGGCTACTTAAGCTAGCAATTAATTCCCCACTGGTGAAGGTAAATTTGTCTCATGGCTCACATCAACTTTATGGATGTTATCTTTGTCTTTGATGAGTCTTCAACCATCCCTACTAAGGGAATAAAGAGAAGTTTTTTTTGAGACCCTGCATTTATCTCCTGGCAATCTTATAGAACTATTACATGTACAGCCCCTTCATAATGTTCACAGTGCCTGTATAAATTTCTTGGGGCCCATGACCTTGTGCTACATTTCAATCACTTTCTTATGGCATGGGAAAGAGTTCTCTGTCATAGTCATAGAAACTGACATGGGAATTATCAGGGAGATTGATGAGAAGTCTTCAAGCTAACTCACTCAAGCCCATTGTCAAGCCAGTTCAGTTCTGTTGAGCATTATAAAACTATTCCATTTGTTTTTTAATCCTTAGAAGATGTCTTAAAAGACAATGGATAATCACAAGAAGAAATTATTGATACTAATTTCAAATGTAAGCCCTTCAATATTATTGTATATAAAAAAAATAAAAAAAATATTACAATCCAAGGCAGCAAAGCAAAGCTGCTGAAATTACAATCTTTCCCTCCAAAACCTTGCAAATTTCTCTCAAACCAACAAAAAACATACAATGAACACAATCCAAGTCCCCAAAAGGGTTTCTGCTAATTACTTACATCACAGAACAATGTAAGTTTACAACATAAGAGAGGTGAGGGGGTAGGGGTGGGAAGAACACAAACAATGATAGTCACAGTTTCAAAGTTATACTCACTTTTTTTTTCTTGGATTATCTCAAATAATACTAACCAATCAACAGTCTCTCTCCTGACCAAAGCTCCATTTCAGAAAGCTTAAATTAGAAAGAAAAAACCAACCAGAACAAATCAAAGAATGAAAACTGAGAAAAAAGAAAGAAGTAGAAGTAATTTATTTTCATAAGGGAATTTAATTAATCATTGCTGCACAACACAAGCAGTTGCTGAAGAGGGAAGACCTGGGCTTGCGCTTCTCTTTCCTTTTGGGTGAGGTCGATCCAAGTTCCATTGCAGGTGAGTTCCACAATTCCTCTGGTGCCTTCATTGCAGAACCAAGGCTATCTTTTTTCTGCGGCGTAACCACAATATGTGCTTCTTCATCTTCTTTCATTAAGCTTAGAAATGGAGTTCTCAACTTCTCAGAATCGCTTCTTTCTAGTTTATTGGCCTTTTCTTCCACTGACATTGCCTGATACTGTAATGGTTCTAGACTATATTCTGTTTCAGCAACTGGGCTTCTAGCACTAACACCAACTTGGCTTGATAAGCTTCCTGTTGCAGTCTTATCCTTGTACAGTAATGGAGTTTGATCAGATTCTTCAGTCGTTGCTTCAATTAAGAGATCGAAATTGAAGCTTGGAGATTTTTGAATCTGAAGAGGAATGTTCAGGTTCTCAGGACTTGATTCAGTACTGAGCCTCCCCATGCTTTCTTGTGCTTCAAAACCTCCACTTGCCAAAACAGATTTTTCACCTTCTTCACATAATGCATTGGACTGGTTTGCTGAAACTTCAGTTTCTGCAACTGCTCTTGGAGTCTTTTCAACACACTCTGAAGGATCTTGCTGAGGTTTTTCACTCTCCAATTCAACTGCAGAGACCACAGTTTCCACAATTGATTTTGTGGAATCGACAGTGGACAGTACTTTAGTAACAAAGAACTCACTGCAACTCTCTTGCTTCGAATCCGCAATTGACATGCTGCTGTCTTCAATAGTCTCAGACCCCATTATAGTGTCCTGTTCGTGATCTTGAGACAGGGCTGGAGAAACAGGAGATGGTGAGATTACGACTTGGGCATGTTCAATTGGAAGAGATTGAGACACAAACTGTTCTGCTACTTCTCTTCCTGCATCATCATCTCTCATTGCATTTGCATCTTCTTTCTTCTCCTCTATTTCTTCAATGATTTTCTTCTCTATTGGCGCCTCTCCTTCATTGTTGCATTCTGTGGCAGTTAATTCCATTGGGACTTTTCCATTTTCAGAAACCATCTCAGTTCCTTCCACTAAGTCCTTGCATCCTCCCTCAGAATCTAAATTTGTGTTGTTATGGCACAAATCAACTTTGTAACCATTCTCAGCCACCTTTTCTGCCTCATTGATCTCAGAATTGCACGAAGATTCAACCAGGCTTCCCTTTCCCTCATTCTCATATCTGAATCCACTCATCATGAATTCAGATTGAGAAGCATTCACCTTTTCAGTCTTTGACTCTATCACTGATTCCTCACAAAATTCAGTTGGGTTATGATCATGCTTATTCACTTCTGATTCACTCTCTACCAATTTTGTTTCTTCAGTGAGAACCATGCACTTATCCTTGGGTTCAGGAACAACTTCTTCACAGAAGTTTGCTGAATTAGCCTGCAGAATGGCTTCTGATTGTGAATCCAAGGAATCATTCCTATTTATATTCATCTCAGGGAGAAACTCTTCACCACACTTGTTTTCAGAGTCACTTGAAAATTTTGATACTTCTGTTGCTAATTTGTCCATACCATTCCCAACCTCATCTCCATCTGTGATTTCAAATTTCTCTTCACAGAAGCTCCTATCAAACATTTTTTCTTCCTGAGATTCCATTTCTTTTACTTGGAAGTCACCAACCCTTCTCTCTTCTGCCTCTGGATTGGCACTGGAAACAACATTTTCTGCTAGATTCTGTGCAATTTCAGTATCTAATAGGTGATCTTTCTCCTCGCTATCACATGTTAAATTCAATCCTAGAATTTCCTCACCTTCCTGCAGTGATCCACTGTGATCTTCTACAGATGGGTCAGCGTGAATTTTACCCAATTGATCTTGATCAGACTTTGGATCTACCAATTCCAGAGGTTCTGGATTGTCTCTGGCAGATTTTGTATCAAAAGTTGGATTTCTCATCTCTTCTTCTTCTGTTGTAGTTTCTAGCATATTAATTTGAAGATATTAAGCTGAGTTTTGTTATGTTTTTCTACCTATTGTATTACTTCTAATTGTACTAATGCAAATAAAAAGAACCAATCAGGCATAAGTTAACATTAGAAAGCATTAAAATTATAAAAAACTGACCTCTCTTGACGGTGGTCTGTTTCTGAATTTTATGATCATTTTGTTCCAATAGGTTCTCCTCCAATTTTGAATCCACTGGCCTCTCATGATCACTCACATTTTCAGATGAAGAAACTGGTTGAATTCCACTGCCATCACCACCTGCATTATTTGATTCCACTTGAACTTCTGGAGATCCATCAGCAGGTACTTGAATCTCAGTTTCATCTTGCTCTGTAGAAAGCAAAAAGGCAAAAGTAAGTGCACAGACAGATCAAGAAACAAATGGTTGCAGATAACTAACCATTGCTATATCAAAAAATTATGTACCCTTTTCATCTGATGTCTGGTTATCAACATGAGGATGATCTCCTGCCCCCAATGGATCATCAGAAGCTAACCCTGCAACTTTTTCATGATAATCTTTACCTTCAGCTGCAGGGACTATTTGGTTTTCTCCTTTCAAATCATCGACTTCAACAGCTTCTCGCAAAGATTTTTCTGGAGCTTCAACTGTGTTGTTATCCTCTTCTGCATTAGCGCAACAGGGATGTAAAGTAGAACTCATAAAAACAGCTAAGTAAGAATTTCAGGTATTTTCTAAGCACCATACCTTGCAGGCCTGATACGTTTCGGTTTCCCATCTCATTTCCCATGTTCAGTTACCTGAATCCTGCAATATCGATGAGATTGAAGAATCGACACTTTCCAATGGCTCGAGTCTTTTACAACAGAAGTTTATGAACAATAGGGAGCTCAAAATCAAAATCTAAAAGGGCTAAGAACTACATACCATGATGATGATGATGATATTCACATGCAAATGGCTATAAACATTAAAAGGACAGCTTGATTTCTGTGAGACTGCCAGAGTGTTAATACTTGATTAGAATGGCTACTTCACTGATATTTGCTTAAAGCATAAGCCATTCTCACTTTGGGTCCTCTGTCAGCCAAAACATATGAATCACACAAAAAGCTTGTATATGGAACATTTTTCTTTCTTATTCTCCTCTCTTTTTCTGACATGGACATTCTGTGATAATGAATTTTATAGTATCAAAGAGGACAGTGCTAACTAAATAAAGTTCACTGTTGGTGACTTAATACACTCCCCATAGCCTATCAGTGACCTGCCTATATGATTATGGTTTGGTGGACTCTTAATTACTATTATTCCAAAGGCAAGGCATGCTTTGTTAAGAGGAATATCAAGGTTAGTGTTACCCAACCT
>JAESVK010001304.1:2000888-2015861 GCA_017140935.1 Hamamelis virginiana
TCTTGCCAGAACTCAAACCGAACATATAAAATGCACAAAGAAACCAATTAAAAGAGATTAAGCCATTTATGAATACTAATTAAGACCACATGCATTATGGAATATTAAGAAATCCCTCTTTCGATAATGAAACCATCGCAGATGGTAAGACCAATTAAACAAGCATTGATGATATATGCCTTCGTCCAAGTCCCTAGTCATATGTATTTGTAGCATAAGCTTTTTGAATCGATCTCCAAAATGTCTATACTGATTCATAGCATACAAACATGGTGTGATGCTACATATATGCAATGTTGATTATAGCTTCAGTTAAGAAAAACAAATCAAATGTGGAAAAAGTAAGTGAAGATCGAGATTTAAAAGATGACAATATTTGAAGTAACCCAAAATTGAAATACTTTCGTACATTGATTGAGTTTTCAATTGGGAATGGAAACCAGCCTTGTTATGCTTCCAGGAACAAAGAAAAAACACACCCACATGGTGAAAACCTAAGCACCCATTCCCTAAAGCACACTGTTTTATGGATTAAAGAGTAAAGACCCTCAAAATGAGTTGTATATGGGGTGGTGTTGCTGGGCTTCTTTAGCTTGGTGGGTTTGTTATGTTGGGGCTTGCCTTGCCCTACTTGGGTTTTTTTTTTTTTTTTTTTTGGGGGGGGGGGGCAATTGCTGTTTCCAAAACCGTGTCCAATATTTGCTCATGTTGTTACTTAAATACGGTCATTAGACATAATCAGCCTAATTTTTCAGTCACAACTACGGTCAGGCATGAGCCTAGCTCTCTATATTTCCTTGTAATTGCTACTTTCATCATAAAAAATGACATGAATATATGGCTCCATCATGTTTAGAGCATCTCCAATGCATAAGTGTCATTTGAGGTGCAATTTTTCAAATTTGACACCCTAAATGATACCAAATAGTGCCAATGCCAAATTTTGGCATCAAGGTGCTCAAATGCAATAATGTTATATTTTGGCATTTCTCACAATTTTTAAGAGAAAGTATGAATTGGCATAAATGGCAAGTGCTATTTGATAGCACCCTATTGGAGAGTAGGGGTGTGCAAAAACCCGCCGGACCCGACCCCACCCACCCCGACCCCATCCGCAATCCGAGGTTACAATGGTTAGGCGGGTTGGGTTGGGTGGATTTGATGAATTTTTGGCGGGTGGGATCGGTTGGCGGGTATAGAGGTGACAACCCGCCACTACCTGCCAAATAATTATATATAAATAAATAATATATTTATATAAAATAAATTTCATTACTACATTATATTTTCCCATAGTTGGATATGCTTGCAAGTTAGTGTTTTTTATTTCTTTAGAAATGTTTATTATGATAGTTTGAATATGCACTTATTTAATTTGATATTCTTTCAATTTCGAATGTAAAACCATATGTTAGTTTGTAAGATTTTTTAATAATAATAAACCTTTATTATTATGTATCTAGCTAGTTAGTAGCTTCTATTGTTGTAGGGCAATTTATTTTGGCACTTTAGTTTATTACTATTGGAAGAATTGTTTGGATTATAGTTTAATTACTAAATAACACAATATTGCATTATTATATACGAATTTGAAGTGTTTTTGCTTGTTAAAAAGATTTTAAGAACTTTAGGTGTTTATAAAAAAAATAAAAAAAAATAGTAATGCTTCACCCGCTCAGTCCGCCCAACCCGCCGGTTGAAACCCGCCATATATTTAACCAATCCGCCGGTTATTGAGGTAGGTGGGTTGGTTGGCGGGTGGGAGAATTAGCCACCCGCCAATGGCGGGTTGGTTGGCGGTTTTATCCTCCACCCGCCCTCACCCGATCCGCGCACACCCCTATTGGAGAGAGCTATTTAAGTGTCAATGCCAAATTTTGGCAATAGCACGCACCTCATGCGGCGCCTCCATTGGAGATGCTCTTATAAAGAAGCTAATCAGGCTGCGAATTTTCTACCTAATTTGAGACATCAGTTGAGGTGTAATTACATCACCTGATGATGCATCTTGTAATATCAAGTGACCTGCTTTAGAACCACTTGCAAACCATATTCTGAAAAACTTATTGCTAGATACTCTCTTATAAATGTAATGTCTGTTAGTGATCCAACAGTCGGTTTTTGACAAATTTTATTGCGAAAAACTATGACTTTTTTGTTCTTCAAATGTCACTATTTTTTCAGAGTCTGATATTTTAAAAAATGACAGTTTGATCACTGTAATTTTTGGTAGACATGATATTCATAAAAGGAGTACTAATCCAATGGTTAGTTGTTCAAAATGTGATCGACAAGTGATTTTAAAGCTGATCACGTGATGCTAGCATGCTTGGTTACATTAAGATCCAAGTCCTCATGAAAGCCAGTGGGGGTAAAGCCAGCACAAGACCAAAAGCCACATTTTTCATGCAACCATTCCCAAATCAAAGGAGATGGAAGTGGAGTGATTTCAGGGGATATAAACCGAGGTAGAAGCCTCCAGGGAACCTAGATTTGTGTGATGGAAAATATTTTAAGACTGACTGAATGAACCGGCCCACGGTTCTTGACTTGGAAATCTCAGCACCTCTCACAACATAAATATCCATGCATGGTCTTGCAGATGAGTGAGGGCAAAGCAAAATCTTGTGGAACTCTCCCTCCGATATTACTGGCTTGATCACATCTTCCTATATTCCTAATTGGCCAATTTAAAATAAAAAATGTTGTTTGAAAGAAACCTTTTGCACTAACTTGTATGACAAGCTCACCTGTTATGTCTAGTCTATTTCATAAAAAAATGTAAAAAATTAAAATTTATCATCTCAACATGCAAAATAAGTTGGTACAAATAGTAGAACTTGAAAGAGGAAAAAAACAAAAAAAAACTCTTGGGCAGCCACCAGCCTGGTTAGTCAGGATTAATAGTTTGGATGTTATACGATCTCATAAGGCGGTAACCCCGCATGAAAAGTGGAAAGTAGTCTGGCTGTCACAGATTGGACACCTCACACCTCATTGCTTTAAAAAAAATAAAAAATAAAGATCGAACACCTCACACCTTGTTGCGTGAAGAAAAAAAAATTAACGTAGAAAAAGTTTTGTGTCGGTCCAGTAAAATGCCATAGGTCCAGTTGGAAGACTTAGGCCCTGGGGTTTCCCATCTTTTGGGCAGATCCAAAGAAAACGACATGGATGTGGAAGCCTACCCACTCTTTCGTACCCCCTTTTGACGGTGGTCAAACCAGACCACCGCCACGTCTTGCACGCGCATGTGACACAAAAAGCCCAAGGCCTAAGGCCCTAGAAGTATCCGGTTCCATCTTGACAAGCCCACGTCGACAGAGTTGGAACCGACATAACCGTCCAAAACCGCCTCGACTACTTTATAAAATCAAGAGCAGATCAAGGCTTTAAAAGATTCAATTCACTAATTCAGAGCAATCTTCGGGTTTCTTCAAATTTCATGGTACAAGGAGACATTTGATATTACACATTTTAGCTAACTCCTTCATTTCAAAGCGTTCATACATTTTTATCAATTGGGCTAGCACCAGTGCCTCACGTTGAAAATCATCACTGTTTCTGTTTTATAAGTATTACATTTTGTGATTTAACCAAACATGTTGGCAATTTTCCATGCTAACAACTTTGAGTGCATTGAGTCCATACTTGATGTAAGTAAACCCAAGAAGAGATGGCGGGCTGCTCTTGCTTCTATCTATTGTTCCAGGGCCTTTCTCTCCCTTCTCAAACTTGTTGTGGCCAAGAAGAAAGAGAACAAGATCATCTCAAGCTCTTCTTCATACACTGTCGTCCATGTTAAACCAGACAGAGCCTTCTCCGAGATTAATCAAACACTTCTCACTGAACTAGTGAAAGACAGAGATTTAGACCGATTTCTTCAATTGGGAGGAGTTGAAGGTGTAGCTTCTGCTCTAGAGACTGATGCAGAGAATGGGATTCGTGACGATGCTGAAAACATTGCCCGTCGTCGACAAGTTTTTGGGTCCAACACGTATCCGAAACCACCTACAAAAGGCCTCTTCCATTTTGTGGTCGAAGCTTTTAAAGATGTTACCATTCTCATCCTTTTGGGTTGTGCTGCACTTTCTCTTGGCTTTGGCATTAAAGAAGATGGGCTGAAGGAAGGATGGTATGATGGGGGAAGTATATTTGTTGCTGTCTTTCTAGTCATTGCTGTTTCTGCTGGAAGTAATTTCAGGCAGAACAGACAATTTGACAAGTTATCTAAAGTAAGCAACAATATACAAATTGATGTAATCAGAAATGGGCGGCGGCAACAAATTTCAATATTCGATGCTGTTGTTGGAGATATCGTTTGTTTGAAGATTGGAGATCAAGTTCCTGCTGATGGATTGTTCTTAGATGGGCACTCGTTACAAGTGGACGAATCGAGCATGACAGGGGAAAGTGATCATGTGGAAGTTAATAGCACCCGGAATCCATTCTTGATTTCTGGGACTAAAGTGGCTGATGGGTATGCTAAAATGCTTGTCACTTCAGTCGGCATGAACACAACATGGGGTGAAATGATGAGCTCAATAAGTTGCGATTCTAGCGAACAAACACCTTTACAGGGCCGGCTCAACAAGCTAACTTCATCAATAGGTAAGGTTGGTTTAGCAGTTGCTTTCTTTGTTCTTGTAGTGTTATTAGTTCGCTACTTCACGGGCAATACAGAAGATGAGAATGGGAATCAAGAGTTCAATGGTAGCAAGACACAGATGGATGATATAGTGAATGCTGTGGTGGGTATTGTAGCTGCTGCAGTTACCATTGTAGTGGTTGCAATTCCTGAAGGCTTGCCATTGGCTGTCACGCTCACTCTTGCTTATTCAATGAAGAAAATGATGGCTGATCAAGCAATGGTTCGAAAGCTTTCTGCTTGTGAGACAATGGGCTCTGCCACAATCATTTGTACTGACAAAACAGGAACCCTCACACTAAACCAGATGAGGGTCACAAAGTTTTGGCTTGGCCAAGAATGTATCAGCAAGGATGCTTTCTCTTCAATTTCATCGTATGTGCTTGAATTGATCCAACAAGGAGTTGCTCTGAATACAACTGGCAGCGTTTACAGGCCTACTTCAGAATCCAGATTCGAGTTCTCAGGTAGTCCCACTGAAAAAGCAATTCTTTCTTGGGCTGTCCTGGATTTGAACATGGACATGGAGGATTTGAAGCAGAGTTGTACCATTCTCCACGTTGAAGCCTTCAATTCAGAGAAGAAACGAAGCGGGGTTTCAATAAGGAAGAAGGCTGACAATGCGATCCACGTGCATTGGAAAGGAGCTGCAGAGATGATACTAGCAATGTGTTCGAGTTATTATGATGCTTATGGGATTGTGAAAGCTTTGGGTGTTGGTGAAAGGAAGAAGTTTGAGCAAATAATTCAAGGTATGGCCGCTAGCAGCCTCCGATGCATTGCTTTTGCACATAAACAAGTTCAGGAAGAAGAGCAAGAAGATGGAAAGTCCCACCAAAAGGTGGAAGATAATTGCTTGACACTATTAGGGCTAGTGGGTATAAAGGACCCATGTCGGCCTGGGGTGAAAAAAGCTGTGGAAGATTGCCAATATGCTGGAGTGAACATCAAGATGATCACCGGTGACAATGTTTTCACTGCGAAAGCTATTGCCACCGAGTGTGGAATACTCAGACCTGACCAAAACATGGTCAATGGAGCAGTGGTAGAAGGTGTGGAATTCCGCAACTACTCCCCAGAGGAGAGAGTGGAGAAAGTTGATAGAATCTGTGTGATGGCGAGATCTTCACCCTTTGATAAACTTCTAATGGTACAATGCTTGAAACAGAAAGGTCATGTTGTTGCAGTCACAGGCGATGGCACAAATGATGCGCCAGCATTGAAAGAAGCTGATATAGGACTTTCTATGGGGATTCAAGGCACAGAAGTGGCAAAAGAGAGCTCAGATATTGTCATCTTGGATGATAATTTCTCTTCAGTGGCTACAGTTTTAAGGTGGGGAAGATGTGTTTATAACAACATCCAGAAATTCATTCAATTTCAGCTCACTGTGAATGTTGCTGCACTAACGATCAACTTTGTGGCAGCAATTTCAGCTGGAGAAGTCCCATTAACAGCAGTCCAATTATTGTGGGTTAACCTGATCATGGACACACTAGGTGCTTTGGCTCTTGCTACAGAACAGCCTACCAAGGAGCTCATGGAGAAGCCACCCGTGGGTCGAACAGAGCCGCTTATCACCAACATCATGTGGAGGAACCTAATTGCACAAGCCTTGTACCAGATCACAGTCCTATTGACCTTACAGTTCAAGGGCGAATCGATCCTCAACGTGAATGAAGAGGTAAAGGACACCTTGATATTCAACACTTTTGTTCTTTGCCAAGTCTTCAATGAATTCAATGCAAGGAAGCTAGAGAAGAAGAACATCTTTGAGGGGATACACAGGAACAAATTGTTTTTAGGGATCATTGGGATAACCATTATCCTTCAAGTGGTTATGGTGGAATTTTTGAGGAAGTTTGCAGATACAGAGAGATTGAATTGGGGGCAATGGGGTGCATGCACTGGAATAGCAGCCATTTCTTGGCCGATGGGTTGGGTTGTGAAGTGCATACCTGTTTCAAATAAGCCTTTTCTCAGTTATATCAAGTGGTAGTGATCGATACGTTTTCGTGAACAAATTTATTTTTGTAAATGGGTTTACTCAAAAAAATAAAAATTAGTCCAATAATACTAAATATGATAATAATTTTAACTTTTTCGTATAATTTAATTAAGAAGATTACTTTATATTTTTAATGTCACATAAATTATAATGAATCTATTTAGATGATGAAAGAAGTCTTGACTCAATTTGTCAATTAGGTAATTTATTATTTTATTATTATGATTTAAAAATAAAATAAAAATCATTTAAAAGACCCTTTTTAAAACAGAATTGTTAACATCCCAATTGTTGTGTGTGTGAACCCATTCAGGATCATGACACGTGTAAATCGTAATGATCCTTGATACATGGTCAAGTGTTTTGAGAAATTTTGTCAAATTGTCTTGGGAGAGTTCACATGACTTGTTCAAAAGTTTATGCACCACATCATGACTCATGACCAAACACGGAGGAGGACCTGAGAGAGAGAGATTATTATAATTGGTTATAATTGATTTTGCAGTTTGTGAATTATGCAAGTTTTGATAACATTGATGTAAATAAGACCCCTTCTTTTCTATCAATATTTTGTGGGTTTAAATTTTGCTAATGTGTGACTTGGGATTGAAACCTGGACATTTTTGCCACTTATTGTTGGCATAATGCCAGGCTAGGACAAAAGATAACAGGGGATAATTGATAGCCTAACTTCTACAAGGAACTTTTAAGTATCAGGATATCAGCTGCTGCAAATCTCATAGATTGCTTTTTGCCAGAATTCAAAACCAAACAGATAAAATTGATAAAGAAATGAAACAAAAAAACGCAAGGCATGTATGAATATTGAAAGAAACCCAAAATTAAAATAATTAAACTGAGATTGCTCTTCATGAACAACAATGCCGGTTAATGATCATTTGGGAATCTTAATGCTGATTGAGGCATTGAGCAAAGCAACCCAACCCTCATTATGATTCCCGCGAAGTCATGAACAGAGAAAACCTGTGACACGGATAATTTAAGCCCATCTCAAAAATATTGGTCTTCAACTTTTAGAAACAGCAAGAAATTTTTACAGATAACCCACATGGGCAAACTTCGATTTCTTAACTGTATGATTTCTAATACATATAAGGCATTCAGAAAACTTGTGCCATTTTCCACTTCTGTCTGCAGGCTGATTTGAGCCTCTTCATTTTGAGTTTCGATTGATGCATTTATAGCTAGCATCCAGAAATTACAAGGATCTTGTAAAGCGAAAAGCAACCCACGAACTGTATCCTTCATAAAAGCACGCACAATCACAATATAATACATTGCGGCCCCATGCACAAGTGCACCAATTCAGTATGCCACTTTAGAGTTTAGACGCTTTAATTACAGACTGAGGCATGTGTTGTGTCTCTGTACCAGTGCCTCTCACGGTTTTATTGAAGATTTGGAATTTTGGACATGGAAACTCTACGAAATTTGAACCAACCACACACACGAGATAAATAGGCTTTCAATGTTTTGCCTGATCAGATGGTGATTTAATTTTACACAACAAATCCATCTAAGCTGGAACAGCTTCAGGGACTTTGCCATTCTCGGTGGGAACCAAACTGTCATAGTAGTCCACCAAGACTTTCCAGCCGCTGGGGCACATAAATCCATCAGGAGGGTTCTCTCTGTTCTTCGCAAGTGTTCGCATCTATAAAATGAAAGCAAATAATAATAAATAAAATGCATTTGTTTCCTCTAATCTCCCTCTCTTTTTTTTCTTTTTCTTTTTGGGACAATTCTTGTTAACTTCTGAGCTATCACCCGATGAAAAACGAAAAACGAAAAACAAAGAAAAATGAAAAAGGTTTGTAGAATTTCTATGAAGAGAATAAGAGATACCTTGGTGCCTGATATGAAAAGGAAGTCTTGAGACCTTGTGGGATCAAAGAATGCCATTTTACTCTGAGTCTTATCATAAGCAGCAACCTGCAATTGTACTCAAATAGTGAATGGTGCGGATTTTACAAATTAAACTGATATGACCAATATCAGAGAGTTAATACAGCTAGCGTAGTTAATATACCTTGAAAGGAAGGATGTTTAGCCGCTCAAGACCAGGAGCCATGCTCAACACCTTCTTTCCATGGTCAGCATCATATAAATCTCTTTTCTCGACTGGATGGCTCATGCCAGCTGGGTCCCGACCCACGATGTAGAAGTTAGCCCCAGCATTGATCCGAGCCTTCGCATGCCATTGCACCTCAGTTGGACCAGCATAGTGCATGGGAGAGGGGAAAATAGACACCACTGTTGTCTCTGGATCAAGAACACCATCTTCAAGCACCTAAGGAAACATTTCATTATTAAATAGTCAGTAAGTGGCCTGAGGTCAGGCAATTGTATATGGGTCTCTTCAGCAGCAGGGGTCTAATTTCCCAATAAAAGATGAGGTTGTTCAAGTTTCAGGTGATAAAATCTTTCTCAAAATAGTGGAGCAATTTCATCACCAGGAATATGGGTTTTGATAGCTTTAGAATTATTTAGGGGAGAGGACCCCAAGGTATGGAGATGTGGGGGGAGAGGACCCCAAGGTATGGAGATGTGGGGCAGCAGGGGAAACATGTCCGAGGTGAAGTGTCTTTTTAGACATTTTAACCTCGCTCTAAAGTACATAAATCCCACATCACTAAAAGGAACTGTGCGGAACACGTGTGTACTCTTTGCTTCTGCATCTCCGTGACTGGAGTAGATGGCATAAAGCAACTAACAAACAATCTATCTAGGGCAACATGGTAATGGATCAAAAGATTTTAAGCATACAGACCTTTTCGTGCTGCTTCATTCTCCAACTAAGTGGAACATCGTCTGCCTTTGTGTAGCCTCCCAATGGATGAAGCAAGAGGATAGGGTTCTTGTAGCCCATATCAAGAAGGCGACGGCGGGTGTCCGTCATCAGCAAAGCATGGCCATTGTGCACAGGATTCCTCAGCTGGAAGGCGAACACAGCATCAGCATTGCGCCTTGTGAATTCCTTGCGGAGTTCTGCAGGTGATAATCGAAATCGATCAAGACCGTCATGATACTTGATTGGTTCAATAACCTCCAGGTCACCGCCAACCAGCCAGTTTCCAGCATTGGTAATAGCTTCATCAACATAAGGAAGACCAGGAGCAGTGGTTCCCCATGTTCTGGCAATCCGTTCTTCTTTGTGGTGCTTGTAGATTTCAATACTGAAATTACCCAATCAATGCAAGTCATTGAATAGAACAAACTGAAACTATACGATCCATGACCAAGTGCATAATTTGATGGATGAATGAAGGTATCCCAACAATAACACAATGTAATTTTTGCATTCAAGAAAGATAACCCAACATGCATTTTATTTCATACTTCATAAAATTGACTTCAAAGCAAAAAGAAATAACTGAGAAGATGCAATTTTAATAGAATGTGCACTCCCTAAGATTTGAAAGTCGCAGAAAATAAATCATCAGGAAGTACGGAGGCATCAGAGAATAATATGTCATCAATACAAATGAAGGACATAAAATTACCCTCAATGAAGTAAAATAACAAGTACTCAACCAAATTTTATACTTTAGTCAACTACCTAAGCATTTATCGGCTTAAAAAGAATGGGCTTCACCTGGATGCTCTGAAGCAACCACCTGATTACCATTGCCCTGCATAAGGGAGGCACTAGGAAGACCAGCTAGGTGATGTAGACAAAATGGAATCTATCCATGAATAGAGACTGAACCAATAAGAATATGTGGGTTTGACTATTCATGCACCCTGATCTCATGGATTTAGAACTTTTTATCTCTTTGGTAGGCTCATGGGTTGAAAACTTAGGATTACTTAACTGAAACTCTGGAAGTCAAACAAATTACTGGAAATCGAGGAGATATAGTAGAGTATATCTCTGCTGACGTAATCCATTGTAATGCTAGATTTTCTCTGGAAACTTACCTCAAGTATATACCACACTGAAATCCTAGCAATCATAAAACTCTGAAACTGTTTCTGACTTGTTACATTATGTCAAGATGTAAAATTGTTTTGTACTATGAACTTCTCCTAGCACAATGAGGAACTGTGAAACAATACGTGAATAAGATAGGTATAGCTGAGGGGAGACCATAAGGGAGGAATAGGAAGAGTGTAGATGCCAACCAAAGGGCGAAAAAAAGTAGAGTTGAGAGCATTTGGAAAAAGCCTACCCCTCATGCATCCAAAGGTCCTAATTCCTCATTTTCCACCTCCATTTATTGTTATAAACACCATTGTTCTATTCATAAGGCAGGGATAGTTTACAAATAGGGATGTTGGTAGAATGCCTAAAAATATCAAATAACTTGGCCAGTGCAGAGACCTAGGGTGCACTTGACAGTATTCAACATCTAGGGAGAATCTCCGTTAAGTGAAGGACACAAGTACAGCACAAAAACCACAAATAACGTTAAACCGGTTCCCATATAAGTGAAGTAATTAGCAGCAACAAGATCACATTGGGGTCGTCGTAACATAGTGCAACAGTGTTTTCTGAGAAAGAACTCAAACGAGAAGTGCCAAAAACTGGGCATTTAAGTCTGTATCAAATGCCGCATATAAGTAATAAAGAGCTAAGCTCAAACAAATGCAAAATAATAAATAAAGAGAATTCATATTACAAGTTTAAAAATATATAAACTTTAATGAACCTAACTAACAATGAACCTTATGTGCAATATTAGTCAAAAATAAGATAAATAAGGTAAAAATATACGTACTTAGGACACTTTCGCTAAAAAGACTAAAATAGAAGGGGAGACAAAAATTGACATGGTGGAGACTTGAGCGCTCCCGTGTCGAGCTCAATTATAGATAGCCATGGCCAGATCCCAACTATTTTATCCCAAACCCTTCCCTAACCCGATAACATATATTCAAAACCCATTTCAATAGGGTCGAACCAAGACCGGTTACACAACTAACCCAATCAAATATGTAGGTGTATATGCATATATAAGCATGTACTCACAAATAAAAAATTGAAAATCATCCAAAAAACAAAATTCATTCAAACCCGAACAAGGCCCGAACCGATACCCGATAGACTCAAATCCATCCCAACAAAAGCAGGGTGGGTCAGGTTACACAGTTAACCCAATCCACTGCCATTCCTATTCCTATCAATTAGACACATGCCAAAAATCGAATGTTTTATTAGGCAAGCCATAATTATGTCATTTTCATGCTTCATCTATTCTTATCTACTATGACAGTTATAATCACCGTGTTGACATATCAAGTTACCCAAAATTAAAATTCAGCTTCAATGCACACATCCATATACACTACGCAAGCACAGAGCCATTGTGATGGAAAGTCTATAATAGTCAACCGAATTTAGACACCCACGAATATGTTTAGATTATGGTGTGCAGAACAGTAATGAAAACACATTTTTTTATGCTTTAAAATTAATGATGATGAAATAATTTCAAAGATTTTATACATCAAAAATATATATATGAGTGAAGAGGGAAAAATCTGTTGACCGATCCAAATGAGGGACACGTGAATAAAACACACCCAATGAAGTGATACGAGTTCTACCCGACGTCTTCATGATATAGTAGAAGTATATACCGATCCCCAGAGTTTGAATATCTACTATCTTAGCCTTATAAATATGAACGAGTTTACCGATCTGTGGTAACTACTTCATCATACCAAAAACGAATCTTTGCCGACAGACTCTGACCTCTTGCAGGAGATCACATGATTTCCCATCACCTGAAAGCGACAGGCCGTTATGCAAAAGTTGAAGTTCCGAACATACCCTCGAACGGTTAAAAGCACTCGAGTGGATGTTCAGACGACCACCCTATAAAAAGAGGAAGTTGTATCACATAGGAGGTACGTATCATTCCTCTAAAAAACACATTCTTCTTGCATTCTCTGTCCACTGACTTGACCGTCGGAGCTTTGCAGGTCGAACACCCCACCAGTGTAAGAAATTCATCCATCAATCAACAGACCAATCCATCAGGTTGATCTTATCATATCCCTTTTTACCTCTTTTTGACTTCATCAATGAGGATATGAATGTGTGTATTAAATATCAGGACAAGGTTAGAGAAGCCATTAATATCACCCTTTTAACCGTATCTCGACTATCAAAACCATCAGAGTCGGAGTCGCCAAAGACTTTCTAGCACAGGCGTGCCAGCTCAGCATGGGATTTGGGGATTTCAATCTTATCGTGCAGGGAAAAAATAACCCATGATAGAAGACAAAAACTCGGGTTAGACTCTAAGACGGGGAAGATGAGTCGTGTGTTCAAATCCTACCTATTCCCTTCTATATATATATTTTTACAGTAACTTTTCGCGGCCAAAACTCAAAAGTGAAAGCACATACATTTTGAGCTACAAAGATAACTGGATCTTAATCTTATACTCATAAAATTCATTTCTATTTACTGCAACAGATTCATAGAAGAGTTAATCCCAAAATAAGAAAATGTTACCACCTAAATCAAATTAAATTCAAAAAACAAAATTAACAAAATTTTACATTACAGAACTCAAAGATCAACAAAGATAATCATAATATCAATTGTAACTTAAACGTGCTAAAATCAAAATATATTTCAGAAGCAGAGAAGTGGAAATGATCTTACTCGCTAAGAATCGCCACCAGATTATCACCGGAGTCGACAAGAGCGACCTTCTTCGACTCCCCAATCCGATTCTTCTGCGAATCGTCGATGGCGAGCACGATCGGCACCGACATGTTGACGACGGACCCGTCATCGAGTCGGAGCGAGTTAAAATGAAGAGTTTGGAGGAACTCGGATTCACGCATGAATCCGGTTAGTGGACTACCCCAGCCTTCGCTGAGGATATGAGTCCACTGAAGATCGATGCGAGAGAGCTTGATTCTCGGCAACGACATGGCTTCTCTCTTCTTCTCACCCTTCTGGGACTCCTGTACAAATAGCTCCACGAGATTCCCGCCATCCGGGTCAATTAACCCGGATGAAATTCGGATCTTCTGGTGGGTTTTCTTCTTTGTATTGAGAGATATCGAGAGTTTGAGTGGTGTGGAGAAATGGGTATGAGAAGGTTTGGGGAGAGAGTGAGAGCAGTATGGAGTTTTGATGAAGAGGGTAGAAATGGAAGCCATTGCAGGTGGGAAGGAAGGTCTGTTTTTTTTTTTTTTTTTTGGGGGGGGGGGGGGGGGGCGTTTTTGAGTGATAGTTTTGGATGTTATAATAATGGAGGGAGAAAGGAGAAGGGTAGTTTGGGAAAAACAATTTTGGGTTGGTGCGATGTGGATGAAGAGGGAGGTCCAATGCAGTGGACGAATGTTTTTTCTTTTTTCGCTTGGGATAGATTTGAGAGTTTTGAACTAGTGCATTTTATAGGGGAGGGGAAATTGGGGGTAAGTTGTTGGGAGGATGAACCTGGACACATTCCTCCTGTCTTGTTTTTGTCCTCCATTCTTTCCAATATGATAGACAGTGTGATCTGGGCAGCCCTTTCATGGAAAGAAAACGGAGTAATCAATAACCACCAAACCACCGTTGTTGGTTTTTTTTTTTTTTTTTTTTTTTTTTGCCCTTTTTTCAATTAATCACCTACCGATAAAATTATTATTCACCCAATATCAGATAATGCTTGAAAACTTGAGTTGATGATAATCCTATAAGGGGCGCTGAACTAAGAAAGTTTCGCTTTTTGAAGCATAAGCAACAATTTTTATAAGAGATAATTAGCCAAAAATGTTCTCAAACAGAGTTTTTATAACTCATAGGGTCCATTATTTTTAAATATTTGCTGGGTAAAGTCCACGAGTTTTTACTTTTTTTAATATGATAAATTTGCCCTCGTATTTTTAGATTCCAAATCCGATGGACTTCATCTTCTTACTCATTTTCACATCTCTCTCTTTCTGGAAAAAAAACTCTCGAATAATGGTAAGCATAGATTTATAATATAGGGAACACAAGGAGACCGCTACCGATGAAGATGAAGGCATCAGAGCTCACCCATCCAAATTGAAAATTGCTCATGGCTTGTCTTACCAATCTCTCACCCTCATTTCCCAATTTTTAAACCAGTTTAGGTTTGATATCATGAGATATCATCTTAGACATCTTTGTCGTTCACCGTCTTTCGCTTTAAAAGTTTATCATATTGACGTTGATCATCTTTTGCTTATCTTACTGACACTTTGTGAAACATTTTGCCGGTGACAAAGCTGACAAACTTCAACACACAGTCTCTGACAATTTTTTTGCAATCTCTTTAGGCAAAATTTGGAGGTAAAGATGTAACAATTAACCTTATATTTG
>JAESVK010001304.1:2015871-2068512 GCA_017140935.1 Hamamelis virginiana
AATTAACCTTATATTTGTTTATCTCTCTTAGTTTGTATATTTTTGTTCATGTGCGTGCTTGTTTTTGGTCAAGAAGCTAGTGTTCTTGGTGTTTTTGGTCAAGAAGCTAGTGTTCTTGGATTTATCTGGAAATAAGTTGTGGTAATTATTTCCGGTTCTTCTTTTTTTGAGTGTGTCCACCATTCTTGAAATTTCTGTCTTTCTCTTGAAGAGATTTGTATGTATTCGTAATTATGTATGTGTTAGTGAATTCTACCAGTCTCTTTCTATCTATTTTTCTTTGATTCAAAGACTAGAATATCAAATTACTGTCAGGGATCCAATATTAGACATATCTAACAGAACGAGCAACTTTCAATTGTTACAATGAGACAGAACTTTCCAATTTGAAATATTCTCTATAACTTGAATTAAGCTATAAGGACTTTAACTTTTAAATTAATGATAGCAATTGGAATTGGGGAAGTGCTGTTGAAAGAACCCCACACAGCAATTATTCAATATAGTTCAACAAATTAAGGGTTACCTACAGTAACAAATTGTCCCTCGCTGATTCCCACTTAGAAGGATTTAAAATTATAAAAATCCGTAGTGCCCGAATCACTACGCCCAACATCATATTCCATCATTAAATATATATTCAATTATTTTTCCTTTTTCTTTTTATTTTTATTTTTTATTTTTAATAAAAGGAAGGTGTGTCTGCCTTTCGCTCTGGCCTTTTGGAGCATCTCTTTACGTACGTTCGGCGAATCTTCTCTATTTTGAATTCAAAGATGCACCAAATACATTAATTATTGTAGAGGAAAAAGCGATCGTCCTTATGTTTGTCGTACAAATTGAACATACCCTCATTTCGCGGCCAGATTCAAAGTTTGAGTTTTATGGTATAAAGAAGCCAATTTTAGTTTCTTTTCCTTCTTTAATTAACTAACGTTGTAGATTCTTCTTGTTTTCTCATTTCTGGTTTTTATTTATTTATTTTTTTTTTCTGATTTTAAAATGGAAAACGACGTGTCATGTAGCCCTTTAGTGGGACACATGGCAGGCAGCAAGGGTCACGACAAGTTTATTCATTGGAATAAGCCACCTCGTTGTTGCAATTGGCGGACGAGGTAATGAAAGACTGCGAGAGAAAGTGGATTGAAATGTTTGACGTCGGCAGATACGCAATCTGACGGAGTAGAGATTTTTTGTCCTCACATTTTATCTAGCACTTTTTATTCTATTTTATAAAAGTTCATTTTAAAAATTTAAATATAAATATTTATTAAAATATGAAATTTTTAATATAAATTTTTGTGAAAAGAGACAAAAAATAATACATAAAAAGTAGGACAGAACTCAGACGATCCCTTATGAGTATATTATCGCAAAACTCAAACAATATTTGGTAAATTATAGAAATATTTTCAAATTTTAGGTTCAATTTTATTTTATAGAGGAATTGGTAGTAGGTGCAATTTAAGAAAAATTTAATACAAAAAGTCTTTCTAATATTTTTTTTCTTCGTAAAATCATATTTAAAAATTATTTCACTTGAAAAGTCTTATTTAAAATTTGTTCTTAAAAAAAAAGTCTTAATCTTTTATAAATATTTTTCAAATTAGCGGAACTATCCCGAGGTGTATTTTCATTGTCCTATTTTTTACTGTCTTGAATGTATTTTCACTAATTTTTTTTTTTAGTCATCACTGTTGTTTTTTGTGTTTTTACTATTTTAAGGTTTTTTTTTTTAGTCTTCAATGTTGGGAGAACTAAGCATCGGATCTGGAGAGGTCGCGTGAGGAAAGCAACGGCGGGAAATGAACATCTTGTTGTTGCCAATCAGATCTCCTCTCCCAATCTCTCTCTTTCATCTTAGGGAATGAACATATCGACATTAGATTTGGAATTGATCCATCCAATCGAATTTTGACATCAGCTGGTTGGTAAATAAGTCATAAATTTGAGCGATCTGCATCTCTGATATGTGAGATTAGCTTTTGCCACCGGAGACCAGTTGATCGACAACATTGCCTTGCGCCTCTCTCTCTCTCTCTCTCTCTCTCTCTCACTGCGATCTGCATCAATGAGCAATTAGCTTGTTCAAGAAGGTTTTGCTGAAACTGTATGCATAGGCATTTTGGTCCTCTTCAAACAAAAGGACTTGTCACCAAATAAAAGTCCAAATTAAAAAATGGGGACCTAGGGCCAATTTTTCCTTTATTTTATTATCTTTAATATTAAGATATTTTAAAAGAGTTTTTAATTTTTTTTTTTTAAATAGAAATTTGATGAATATAGTAATTAATTCATTTTGGACTTGTTTTTCTCTGCAATTTCAAAAAAGATGTTGAACACCACTTTATAATTAGTGCAAAAATAGAATGCATTAGGTAGCTTTAAAACAACAAAAATTTATTGAGTTTAGAGTTTTATACATCCCAAACTCCAATTCAATACCATAAGGTTCTTGGGATTTTCAAATTTATTTGTCTATTTGTTATATTAAAAGGACCTTTGGACCTAATAATATAGAACAGTTATGTTACGAATTTATGGGTATATAACCCTTATATATATATATATATAAAGTTGAGAAAAAAAATCAAGTGCTGATGAAATAAGGATCGAAAGTGAACATATCATTTTTACTAAAATAAACAAAAAAAAAAATACTAAAAAAGATGGAACTCACTGAATTTAGCTTTAACCATTAGAGATGCTTTAAGAGGAGTAATTAGTACTTTAAGAAAAGATTGAAAAGTAATTTTGGGGGCTTTTTCTAAATTGTAAATATCCAAGAAGATGGCTTTTCCTTAAATTATATTGCAGATTATGGAAACAGGACAAGGGCTTTGATTGGTACAAGGCGAAAGCACGAGCCTCCTAACTTTTTCCATTGTTTTATTTCTTAAATTAAATAATGAGCCCTACCTTACCCATCTCTCTAGTTTTCTTTTTTACTCCTTCGTTTCAAATAACGAGTCTCACGTGACATCTTCTCCAAATATTTTGTTTTCCTTTTCTAAAATAGTGCATCAATCTCGCCTCCTCCCCCGAGATTAGCGCTAAATGTACAAATCAAGAATCTATACCCACCTAAAAGGTTTAAACTTATTAGTGGTGAGTCTCTTTCATTTTATATTAAGTCAATCTCTTTTCTACTTCCTTCTGATCTAGGAGAACCCACAATTGAACTTCAACCTGGATTTCTATACATGCCGGTTTTCTGAAAAAACAGTGACATTTTAGCTAAAGTAAACATATATTGACAGGATCATTTTCTATATATTTAAATGTTTTCTCGCACATTGTTTAGCTTTACAATTAACTTGTTAGGTTGGACTTTATATGTGATTAGTTTTGTATACAGGGTCACTTCTACTTAGAATACATAGGAGTGTACAAGTAAAGATGAATATAAAAATACTTGCATCAAATCTCAAGAATTGTTTAACAAATATAAAAATACAATTAATTATTTAATTATTTTTTTTCTTCTATAAAATTTTCACTCAAAAAAATATAAAAGTAAAAAATTTTCAAATTCATTATTAGATGAATTAATTAAAAATCAGATAGTATAAATTAAAACGAAATTCAATCTAAAGGCTTACAAACGTAAACCTTTGGCGGACAAAGGGTCCCAAGGGCTGGGCCATGGTTGCTATTCGGCTTTCTAGTGTACGGCCACTGCAACTTGTAAGCCCAAGTCCATGTCTTGCCCCCGTACATGTGGACTACACTTTTCCTTTGTCGCCTCATCCTCATCCACGTTCAAAACGTGACGCGTGAAAACTCAATCATGGTTTCAACCAAAAAGGAAAACTCAATTATGGAATGGTGGGTCCAGTACCATGGTCATTTCTCTTTCCATTGGATTCTATGAGATTCTGTTCGTGCATTTTAATAAAAAATTAAAAATTAAAGCTCCCCTTTAAAATTTCCATTTCTTTAACTTTGTCTCACATTAATTTAAGATAGAATTATCGAATATTCAT
The DNA here is from genome assembly GCA_017140935.1 of Hamamelis virginiana. Classification (NCBI taxonomy): domain Eukaryota; kingdom Viridiplantae; phylum Streptophyta; class Magnoliopsida; order Saxifragales; family Hamamelidaceae; genus Hamamelis; species Hamamelis virginiana. The sequence continues at coordinate 2,019,858 of JAESVK010001304.1, forward strand.
ACTCCAACTTTTTTTTATTAATAAATGAATATCAATGTAGTCCACTGTAATCTAATTCAAAATCAGATCCATAATGGAAGATGTTATCATGAGGTTTATAAGTACCAATGTCATATACTTTTTTATTAATAAAAGGATATTCTTTGTATTTAGATTTGAAACTAGATCCATGACGACAGATGTTATGGCGATAAGGTTCATGATGATGGCCAATCTTGTATATTTCTCTGTCAATTAATCCCAATATGGACAAGATGGAAGCAATAAAGCTACATGCTTAGGCTTGAAATGAAGATTTGAAAAACTTAACACAACGTGAATCTACAAATGTTACAAGATGCAAGTTTATTTAGTTACATGTGACCCTACGACCAGGGCCGGCCTTGAGGTTTTGGATGCCCTAGGCGAGCTCCTAAAACGATGTTGTTAATAATCTTTTAGTAGACATAATGTTTTAGTTGGTTTACGAAGTAATTTTATCTGGAAAGCAAAGAACTGGATCATAGGCGATGATCATCATGTTTAGTACTATTTGATACTTGACTTAATACTGATGAACTTTCTATGGAATGTCAAAACTTAATAAATTGCATGTATGCAGTCGACATGTATGATGATTTCTTAACAATATAAACATGTAAGTAGATATTTTGGACTGAGATACCTTTGTTAAAATCTTAATAAATTAAATTTATCTTGAAACTATATTTGTTAATTACAAAATTAGTTACTACAATAAAGATTGTTTTCTCAGAATAATTTTATTACTAATTTTTCTCCACTAATGGGAATAATCTCAAGCAATGTTGTCTAGGTATTCAATTCGGAAGTTATGTTTGTTAGTTTTTTATATTTCTGATCTAATTAAAAGGCCGATTTATTAGGTATTTACTTAGTTCATCAATATCATTAAGTAAATAAATGAGAAGATGAATGAAGGGAAAAATATGTAATGTTGGCAATATGAAAATTAAGCATAATTACTCCTTAGGGATTCTTGAGTGAGGACTCTGAATTTGGGAGAGGAATTCTAGCTTTTGTACTATAAATAAGTAAAAGAATCCCACTTTCTAATCTTAATGAGAGAAGGTTTACTGTGAGTAAGCTCTGTTGATAATGGTGGTAGTGGGAATTCAAATGGCGGAGTCCCGACGTCCCGTCCCATGAGCCCCTCGTCCGCTGCCTTCGCCTGTGCAGGAGTCTGTCGCCGTCGCCAACCATCATCGTGATTGTAAGTGCTGTAGCTGTGCGGGAGAGAGAGATTGAGAGAGAATCAGAGAGAAGTCGGGGGAGTGTGGGGGAGAATGGCTAAAGCGTGAATGGGACTTGGGAGTTGGGATGTATAGACTGGATGCCCATATTGGGCTTGATTAAATAATTTTTTTCTTTTTTTTTTTTTGGGCTGAAGCAAGTTGGGCTAATTTTTTTTTTTAAGACTTGGACTTGGGAGACATGGGTATGGGTTATTGGACTGATTGACTGATGGCTTGATGTGGTAATATTTGGGCTGGAATGGATGCCCCTTAAAATAAGCCACCTATGGGCTGCCTAAGGCGACGGCCTCTTGGGCCTCTCCTCAGGGCCGGCCCTATCTACGACCTACCTTACCACCCAACCAAAGTTAATTTAATGAATTTTCATGGCCTGATATAATAGTCATTTAATCTCTTATTTATGTTGTGGGCCAATCAAGTTGAAATATAATAAATAATAAGGTCCTCTTTCCACCAGTTTACATTACATTTATATGTATATCTATGTATATACATGGAATTGCTATTATAACGAATTAGGAATAATCAGGTCATTACGTAAGCATGAGGCTAATAGATAATGTGGAAAACATATTTTGAAAAACTGACCATTGGATTAGATATACTATACTTATGCATGCCATGCTTGCCAAAAATCACAGTGATCTGACGGTTGGTTTCTTGAAAATGTCACTCAAAAAAAACTGTAGCAGTACTTTTCAGCAGTCTCGATTTTTCATATCTATATTTTAAAATTTTTACATTGGATGACCGTGATTTTTTGCTTGCATGACATTCATAAACACATTATCTAGTCCAACAGTCACTTTTTCAAAATATGCATCTTACAATAATTTATGGTCTTCATGTTGACATAACTTATATAAGCATAAATGCTGACTAGATCAAGATAGTGTAAAGTAATAAAAGTATACCTCATACAACTTTACGTAAAGTCTTCGATCTGCTTTTAGTTAATACGGAATAAGTATTTTGAGAAGCTAACGGATCAATTACATACTCTTCTTATGAATGTTATGCATGCCAAAAAATACATTCATCCAACAACTAGGTTCTCAAAATACCAACCGAGCATTTTCACAATAAAAAATTATTATGGTGATATTTTTTAAATACTGACCATTAGATCGATGTAATTTTGACATGCATGATATGTATAAGAAAAGTCCAAAAACATACTTTCAGTTCTATGGGCATGGTCGGAACCCTTTATCAAATAAATGATGGTTTACAATTGGTTACATTTGGACTCCCTGGAGGGGTTTGGATTCGCTGTTGATTTGACACCCGATCAACGGGTGTTGATCAGCCGCTGGATGGGCAGCACGTCAGCAGTAAAAGTGATCAAAGGGCTAAGGCTTAAAACACGCCTCATAGCGTGTTGGGTTGGCAATTGGACCACTTAAGTAAAAAAACCATAGAAAATCGGTTAACTCAGGTGGGTTTTAGCGAACCGTGTGACCCGGGCGGGTTTATGTGAACCGGACGGTTTTTTAAGGGATTTAAAAAAATGATTGAAATGACCAATTTTTCAATTTTTTCAAACACAATCACTTATAATTTGAGGGGTTTTATTGTCCATTACATTATGTTATGTTTATATATGGACATCAATTAAAATGAAATATTGTGTAATTGTGTTTTTAATTTGTGCTTGCTTATACTTGCTAATGGAATGTACTAATATAGTGTCTTTGTACACTGACTTAATAATTAAAGTCAATTAGAAAATTGGACTTTTTAAAAATAATAATAATAATAATTGAATTGTTTGAAATTTTAGTTGTTAAAGAGTATTAGACTAGAAGAGTGTTTATGTTAGAAATACATATTTATGATGTTTTAGCTTAGATTTTTTTTTTTTCATTAATATATATATTTTTTAATTATTTAATTATATCACCGCCGGTCCAACCGTTGACCCGGTGGTTGAACCAGTGACCTGACCACCCGGCCTCTTGTTCGGGTCGATGTCCGATTCGGTTCTGATAACTATGGGTTAGGTTTCTTATTTGCAAAATTTTAATGAAAAAATTTAGGAATTTTTTTTCCTGTAAACATTCTCTCTCCTCTTCCAAATTTGAGTATGAGTGTTGCATATTTTTTGTTGAATGTTGGTTGAGTTGCTTCAGAGAAAGAGAAAGACTGTACTCTCCATTTCCTAAAATAGTTGACTATTTCTGAAATAGTTGACTATTGCTAGACAGTTGCTAATGGAGTTAACTCCATTAATCTAGATTTTTTCCCCAAAATGATCTTGTCAGTAGGTGTTTTGGCCATCAACCGTTGGATTGCCCTGTCCGCTTATGTGTCATACATCCAACGGCTGATCAACACCAGTTGATCAGGTGTCAAATCAACAGCAAATCCAAACCCTTCTTGGAGAGAGAGAGAGATATCTAATTACTTGGTCAGTATATATTAAGTGGGCTAGCGTTGGAACCAAACATTGCATACGTCGACAGAGATCCATGGACTTTCTAGAACCTTTGCTTTTGAACAATATGGAACTATGGGGAAGGCAGCTCAGGCCTGCATGGTTTTAAACTAGGCTTAGGCATTGAATAGAAGAAGCCCATGAAGGGAAACGGCCCAACCAAGTCAGCTTTCGTTTTAGTTAATATTCTCATAAATTTTTCAAAAGTACTCTAGGCTAAATAAATAAGCATCTTCATTGTTTCACAAAAATGTTAGCTGCTTAAATAATTTGGGTGTGATTATAAGGTAGAAGAAGGTCATGGGATTTGAAAATTTTCTATCACCAATAGATTATGCAAAAACAAGAAAAAGTTGGGCTTGGGCCTTTACTAAATGTATATCTCAACCCATTGAGGATTTTTTAAAAAACTAATATAGCAGAACCAAGTTCCTTAAAATGATTGATCCATTGTTTCCATTTGACATAAAAAGGTCTCGGAAAATTCCATTCGTCTTCTCTTTGTCCTCTCTAGTATATTTGACCAACTTGGAACAAGTATTTCGAGAAACCAATAGTTGGATTTGATGTTTCACTTATATTTATCATGAATGCAAAAAATTATTTTGATCCGATGGTCGGTTTTTGCAATTTTAAGAAAAATTGTAAACAATAATGAAAAAATTGTGAAAAACCATCACAGTCTATATATTAAAAAACCGACCATTTGATTAATGTGATTTTTTGCATTTATGATACGTATAAGTGGAGCATCAAATCCAACCGTCGATTTCTCGAAATAGCTGTTCCAAGCTGGTCAGATGTAATAGGGAGGACAAAATAGCTAATCTATTATTTGATGAATGGACTGTGGTACATCATAAAATTACCACTGAAAAGAGAATAAAATTAAGAAGTAAACTATAATCATTTGAATTCTGGAACTTGCATGAAACTTTTCTTTTATGATACTTCATTAATAGGACAGTCTAATTTAAAAACCGGTTCCTTACTATTTAATGATAATTCACAGCCTATTGGAGAAGTTTTTGTTTGGTTCAAAATCAACCTCTCTCTCTCTATATATTTATATATGTTAGCCATCTCCTTAATTATTTCTTCTTGGCTTTGTAGGTAAAGGGGACATCTGCAAAATGATGATCCGACGGTAAAAAGAAGCTAAGTAGTAGGAAGTGAGAATAGATCCTATCCCCCATCCATTCTCACTTCCTACATACTTTATTTTACCCCTAATTAACTTCATGTCTTCTGTAAAATCAAGAATAAATAATGAGAGGATATTCATTTGTCGAAATCCAATTTAATTCATAGAGGCCAAACCATTCTAAGTTTAAAATTGACATTTTAAAAAATTGGGACACATATAATTTTACTTTTTTTTTTTTTTGCTATACAGGTATCTTGGGCCAGCTTGCGCACACTAAGCTAAATCATGCATTCCGAACAAGACTTCCGAAATAAAGTTTGCGCATTGCGGTCTGTGATCCCAGATATAATTTTACTTCATCTCCATATTTCTCACTTTTGAATTATGGGAAATTTGTGTTTTATTTCCTAATTTTTTTAGTAAGAAGAGAGGCATTAATTATATAGAGAGTTATTATTATTATTATTATTATTATTATTGTGGTTTGATGGCAAAGGCTGTCATAATACAGTGACAAAAACATCTTCAAGGAAGGTTGGGTTTAGAATGGATTGATTACATTGAACCGACTTGACCAGCCTGTTAAGTTTCTATTTCCACCTAAAAACCTAAGCTTATAGGTGGAGAGTCCAATACAGGTATATGAAGCTATAACAAGCCTTTCAATTAGGCGATATGGAACAGAATGAATTTCATTCTTCTACACAGCCTAACTTAGCATTTTTATTTTTTAAATCAAGGATTGGGGTACATGATATCACCTTTGAAAGCCATAGCATCTTAAAATATTAATTCCTTCATTATATTAAAAAAATATTCAATTTATGAAAACATAAAATAAATTTTTTTTTTTTTTATTGTCTCTCTCAATCTCAATCGGTGTTCCAAATATATGCAGGGCGGAAAGGCACAATAAAACAAAGAAAGTAGGAAATAAAAAAGATAATATACAAGTGCATGCATGTATGTCCATATGCGATCAGATCGATATTGTGGTGGAGATGGAATTTTCCCATTTGCAGCCATAAAAACATAAAATGGAGTCGGTCGTTTCAAAGGATAATGTCGGGGACGCATAAGTCTACATATATATATATATAACACCATGACACCAGTCAAAGCAATGAAAGGATAATGTTGGTCTCTCTCTCTCTCTCTCTCTGAATTCTGATACATATATCAACTCTCTTTCTCTCTCTCTCTAGCTTGCACACACTTTGGTCTTTGATGTTGGTCCCAACAACACCTACCGACCTTTTGCCATCTCCAATAAAATTATAAAGTGAAAGTGAACCCCTTTCAAGTTTCAAGCACTTTTGACGAAAATGATAGAACAATTCTAGCCTCCATGATTGATTTCGAACCAAAGCAGTTTCTCATTACATTTATATTTGCTTTGAATATACGACACATCACTTTCAATTCCATAATCCCATCAACCACAAAGTTGCTTATCATCAGCTTTTATATATATATATATATATATATATACATACATACGAGCCTGTCTAGGATGAGAGAGCACCTCAATCACTTCTGTAACGAGTTCTATTGATTTTTTTTTATTTTTTTTTTTTAACTTTTTCACCACAAAATTAAACAAACGTCATGTGATGTGATTATATTTATCAAATTATATTTAATTAAAAAATAGTAAATGATGATATTTAGGATTACTGTATACTCATATAAAAATTTATAAACCTCGCTATAATGTGGGCCTACAAGCAAGGGCGGAACCAGGATTTGGGTTTGGGGGTCCAAAAAAAAAAATCTTTCTTTTATCAATTTTTGCAAGAAAATTATCAAACAATAAACCTTCAAAAAATACATAGAATATACATAACAAATTACAAACCATAGATTTGTAATAGATTGATACTTATGAAACATGAAATTCAAAAAGAAATTGTGAATAAACGCAATACCATAAGATGACAGTCAAATCATATTGAAGAAAGTTCAAATATCAAATCAAACCACATGTTTCAATTGGTTCACCCCCAACCTCCTACAACTATGCTACAATAATCAATCACAAACAGAATTTTCATTAGGTTTATTTCAAACCTCCTATCACCGCTACAAATATATCACAAACTAATTTAATCAACCAATTAGATAAATAAAAACTCAATAACAAATTCAAACAATAAATCCATTAAACCACATTACACATGCCTTTTTTCTTTTAAGTAAACTATTCTCCAATCCCAAACATTTAAGTTCAACAATTGAGTCACTTATTTAATTGGATTTGGGATTTGGCTACTTATTTGAGTTGAGGATGGGCTAATTGGACTACTAATTTGGGCTGCAATCTATTTTTTATTCGTCTCATAGTAGTAAAAATTGGGTATTAGAGCATGAATAACTAAAGTATTCATATTTTAGGGGGGCCAATTTGATTTTCTTGCTATTTTATACATATATAACATATACATATAGTATATATATAGCAAAGGAAAGTGAAAAGTCGGGGGCCATGGCCCCCCCCCCCGCCCATACACCTAGTTCTTTCCTGCCTACAAGACTCATGTGAGTATGCAGTTATTTCCCATATGCAACCATAATATTACTCATATATTAAAATGGTAGGATATATCAATCAAAGTATGTACGTAGATAAAATTTTTGGATCAAATATTATTAAATGAGTGGCACACATGCATATTATCTCACTTTATTCTCTCAATTTATTTTTTTTTAGATATTCATTAAGTAATTATAGCAAATTTTAGATGATTTTATGGATAATGGCTTTCATGCCAAAGGAAAAAAGGGAAAGAGGTAGAGAATTTTTAAAATTAATAAATTCACTATTTTACTTCAATAGCCATTAAATGATACAAAAATGTTAAAGGATATTTTTATAATAGAATTTTAAGCACATTGAAAGTGTAAATTTTTTCTTTAATCAAACCATAAAAACCTTCTCCTATCCCAAACTTTCATCTAATGCTAATAAGTGAGAATCAATGCATTTTTATATACTCAAATCTAATAATTCTTTCTTGCATAATATATAGTTTTTTTTATTATTATTTATTATTTTTTTTATTTTTTATGATGAAGGTATCTGGGCCAACTTACGCGCACCTCGACTAATCTCCCAGGTGACCGCAATACCCTACTAACCACGGACACCGGTTAAAACACAAGACAAATACCTTAGATAGGTGGTGCAGGAGACTCGAAACGAGACCTCGGACTTGGTACGCCGAATCCCAACTATCTGAGCTACTCTTCTGGATTAATGTATAGTATTGGTGATATGCATGCACACATTCTTTTTCTCATTAAAACATGCTGAGATAAGGTATACAGTATAAGTGGACATTATCCATTGAATTGGAAAGAAAACAGTTAAATCTGAAAGCATACACCTGAAAATAGAAGACATTCAATGGAATCTCACCGCATAGAACACCGGTGCCTAAATTAGCTTCTAAATTATTTCAAGATGTTCTAATTAATAAATAAAAAAATTATGTACACAATAATCGAGAAATGTCGGTCAAAAGTAATGGAATCCGTGGTGCATGGTGAGGTACAATACCTCTTCAAACTGTACGGAGTAAGAAACAGAGAGGGATTAGAGGAGGCTTGTAGAATGACATGGGCCCCTACTCCAAAATTCATTTCATCAGCCCATCGAACTTCACAATCTTGGGTGGAGCCCAGTAAGACAAGCAAAGACAAGCCTTTTTTTTGAATTTATGGACGGAAATGCCCTTGTTACTTTTCACAGAAAAGTATAAGGTGGTGGCCGATGATTAAAGATTTAAAGGGCATGGTGCAAGTACTTGCTGTTTTTTTTTTTCTTTTAGTCCTGCCCATTCTGTCTTTTTGGGTGAATGGTTAATTTTCTCTCCTTTTTTTTTATATATTTATTTTATTTTATTTTTTATAGTAAGTGAGTTTCAATGAGACATATGAGTACATTTGGTAGATGAACGGTAATTTTCAACTGTTTAAATGACAGGAAATCTCAAAATGATCGAAAAAGAAAACGACGTGGGCCGAATGTTGACGTTGAAAAGTATTGAAATTTACTTATTTTCCTACAGCTAATTAGGGAAAGAATGGAGAGGAAAGAGAAGGGGCAATATGCAGATTAAAGAAATATTAATCAAGGACATCAACTTTTCAGCCAGTAGCTCAAGATTTGTATGTGTAAAAGATATATGGTTCGTGCATCCTGCGCCAGTGTCAAGGAAGTTCACATCAATGCAGTTTTTGCTAGCTTGTCATAGCAAGATGGTGACCCATCGCTATCTTGGCTGCTGTTTAGTTTTGTGTTCTAACTTCTACTTTTTTTTTTTTTTGGTCTGCTCGATCTGTGGCTCTCTGTGCTTGTTGTTTCGGTGCTCTATTGTATGTATTGCACTCTTTTATCTTTTCATAATCAAGGTTTTGTAATATATATATATATATATATATAGAGAAACGATCCATTGCAGTCCGAACTGCAAGTGGACTGCACGGCTATTTGGCCTTGTTCCGGTGGTCGGTTCTAAATTCCAACCGTTGGATATGATGCTCACCCCCTGCATGCCATGCCTGCAAAAAATCATGCCGATCCGACGATTGGAATTTTGTAAAACAAGCCTTAAGCCGACTGAAATTACCAAAGACTATATATAAATTTCATTTGTGCTTAAGACTGGTTTTACAAAATTCCAACCGTCGGATCGGCATGATTTTTTGCAGGCGTGGCATGAACGGGGTGAGCATCATATCCAACGGTCGGAATTTGAAACCGACCACCGGAACATGGCTAAATAACCGTGCAGTCCACTTGCTGTCCGAACTGCAATTGATCGTTTCTGTATATATATATTGAATTCTCCCTTTAATATTTGGGTTTTATCCATAATCCTCATGCTAGCATTAATTTTCAGGTTATATACACTTTTTTTTGCCTTTATTCACTTTCTGCTACTCTTGAGCATTTTCAATGGCTGGTGTTTCAAATCGTGTTGCAAATTTATTTTTTGGATACAGATTTGGATTTCAGTTTGGCTCAAAAGGAGTAATTCACTTTTTACATCATGATTTTCATGACTATTGGAACACCGTACAAAAATCCATATCCATATTCAAAAAATAAATAAAAATTGCATCACAGTTTGAATTAGCACCATTGGAGATGCTCTGCATCATTGCAAAATAAGCAGTTTAGCAATGGAGCAAAAAATGGGAGTTGGGATATATATGTGGGTAAAGAGGATTGGGTAAAAAAATTGATATGATACAATTGGATCACCTCTATATTCATATTTATATCCATTTTTCCTTTGGTAATTAATCTTAAAAATGGAGAAGGGCCAATTTTATTTATCAGTATTGGAGATGCTCTTATCTCTCATTGTTGTTCGATTTCATTTCTTGCATTCATCTTTTGAAGGATTTTTTTTTTCTTCCCTTTTCTACAAATATGAGCTATCTAAGTCCTTGAAGTTGGTGTTCTCACTGCCCCTCATTAATTTGCTATTTGTTTTCTTCCCTTTTCTAATAATAATTACTGTTAGCTCAATATTCATTGTAGGTCAATCCATTCCCTATCAATTTTGGTTTTTGGGGTTATGTGGTAGTCTAACAATGTTTGGCTTATGAGAGTGCCGAGTTCAAGTTATATTTACTTCAATTTGTTTGTTCCCAATTTAATTTTTAAGTTGGTTTGTTTGTTAGTTTGTTGATGAGAGAGGACTCACTAGATACAAGGCTCTTACCAAGTTTGATATTTATTGTTAATCTGTTGTCTAACAATGTTTGGTGCACTCTCTTCTCAATGTCCCGCTAAATATGACTTTTCATTTGGAAAATAGGCAAAATGCCTAGCGTTATGCCTTCTCCATTGGAGTGATTTTTTTTTAGATTAAACCAAATAAAATGCTTAATAGGAGACTTTGCCTCTTATGATTGAAGTTGCTATTGCACGGTGAATCAACATTACTCGTAACTTTTTCAAAGTTCTACAAACATCAAGTTATATTTTTAAACAAATTTTGGCATTAATAAATTTAAATTTTGAAAAATTCATAATGGAGGTTGGTTGGGTCTGTACGGATTTTTGCACACCCTCTCTGAAATGGGCCTAGGTTTGTCGTAGCGTGCAACTACCGAGTGCCGAGTGCCGACTGCCTACTCACTACTAGTCTTTGCGTGAGTTTGTAGCCTGTACTTACACTTATCTTCCAACTAAAAATATCTTCAACTATCTCACCTTATCCTTAATTCAGTATTTGGCAATTTTGGTTGCAACCCACGTGTCTTTTGAGTACCGAAACACGTGGCAGATATGTAGAAGATTGATTGAAGTCTGCAATTACAGAATAGAGACCTTAGTTTTGTCGATAGACATCACACATTTCCTCTCTTGACACAAAGGTGGTGCCAGCTCTGCACATCTTTTACCGTTTATGGCAAACCCATCGCCTTCACCAATTGGCACTTTTACCATTTTCACTCTTCTTTTTGCACATAAGCTGACATAGTAGTAGGTCACTTTTCATCAAATGTGAGATGCGTATTCTAAAAAATTGATCGTTGAATTAAATATTTTTATTATAGATATTATGTATATCAAAAATTATAATGATCTGAAATTGATATATCTAACAGCTAACAATTTTTCCAGCAGAAAATTTGATAAATCTACCATGAATTATTGTAATTTTTAGTATGCGTGACATACATATATATAATATCTAATTTTAATGATCAATTTTTCAAAATATATATCTGATAATTATCTATCAATTTTATGTTAACTTTCGTAAAAATCGGCATATACCAACATGATCATTTTTCTCTTTCTCTTATACGTACATGTTAGCTAACTTTTATTTATTAATTTATTTTACATATCTACGTACGAAAATTCTTGCTTGTGAGTTGTGACTTGTATGTTTTGACCTTTGCTTCATGTGGAATAGATAAAAAAAAAAAACGCTTTAGTGCGGTAAATAAAGGGTGCGGGACCATCACGTGAGCTGAATCCTACAGTAGTGTTTATTTAAGGGGTAAAAATTCAGTTGGAAGCTAGGATAAATACTTTTATTCTTTAATCAAGTTATCCATTAATAAAGCACTTATGAAGGTGGTGTTGTTGATGATGGTGATAGTTGCCACGATGTTTATCAATAAGATATTTATAATAGCTCATATTAGCGTACATTTTAATCACGGTGTTGGAGAATCAACAATTATGAAATACCCCATGGAATACTGGTCTCGTGTGATGAGCGAGAGATTAGTCGGGTTCTGATAGTTTAGACGCCTCGTTGCTTGAAAAAAATAAAATAAAATAAAAAATAGTTATAAAAAAAAAAGGAATAAATAACCTATCTTCGTCCATTGATATTTTATATTTTAAATTATTGTTTTGTCTAGAAAGTGTACAAAAATTTGGACTTATTTACATTATTATGGGGTGGTTTTTGTAAGTTTAACAGCTAGACATAAAAGGGATACATAGTGAAGTTTTTCCTTTCTATAATAATATAAACAAATTGATTACTCTCAAAATGAGACTTCTATCACTACACAAAATAATGACTCTAATTATAGTAAAGGTGTATGATTGAAAAATAAATAAATAAATAAAAATGATAATAATAATAATAATATAAAATAAATATTTTTTTTAAATGAGATATTTAAACTTTCGGCTGGACTAATTTTTAAAAACATATAAGATCACTGTCTATTTTATATCAATGTCTTGAAAAATTGAGTTAAAATTATTTAATGAACAATTCTACCTTATAAAATTAATATTTAAGTATGTTCACCCACTTTGTTTAGAGTTTTTTGCAGAAGTATGGTTTGACGAAAACAGTTTTACAGGAATAGGGCTGTTGCAAAATAATTTACAAAAGTGATTGTAGCCGCAACAGCAGCTTCAAAATTTCAATTTATTAAGAAACCGTAATAGCGGCTTCAAAAAAATCTTTTTTTTAAAATTTTATTTATTTATTTATTTATTTTTGATAATTTCACGTTTCACAGTTTTTCATAGTTAGTTTTCTCAAAAACCAACCGTTGGATCACTGTGATTTTTGGCAGACATGACATACATGATTGAGGTATCTAATCCAACTGTCAGGTTTCTAAAATTTGTACCTCAAGTGACTCTATTGTAGAGCACCTGATGCAAGATTTATATTAGCACTTCTGATAAGTCATAGAGTTATATTAATAAAAAATTAATTGTTGAATCACTATAATTTTTTACAAACATGAAATTGATAAGAAATATATTTAATTCAACGGTCAATTTTTCAAGATTTGTTCAGCATTCAATTTGCAAGGTGGCGTGCCTAGATTTGAATGGAGAACAAATTTTGAAAAATTGACCGTTGGATTAAACATATTTTTTATCAATTTCATGTTTGCAAAAAATTACAGTGATCCAACGATTGATTTTTTATAAATATCACTCTATGACTTATCAGAAGTGCTAATATAAGGTGCACCCGATGCTTCTTGCATCAGGTGCTCTACAATAGAGTCACTTGAGGTGCAAATTTTAGAAACTGACCGTTGGATTAGGTACCTCAATCATGTATGTCATGTATGCCAAAAATCACAGTGATCCAACGATTGGTTTTTGAGAAAACTGATTGTGAAAAACTGTGAAATGTGAAATTATCAAAATAAATAAATAAAATTTAAAAAAAAAGGATTTTTTTGAAGCCGCTATTACGGTTTTTTAATAAATTGAAAATTTAAAGCCGCTTTTGCGGCTACAATCACTTTTGTAAATTATTTTGCAACAGCCTCATTCCTGTAAAACTGTTTTCGTCAAACCATACTTTTGCAAAAAAACTCCTTTATCTATATAATAATACAGTCACAGAGGTAATTATATGAACAACTGGCAAGAGTTGCATTTAGTAGAATTAAAGCACCTGCCTTGCCCTATTTTAGAGCCCTGAGGCTACTTAACCTACAAGCTCTAGCTTGACATACTTATGAGTATGAGCACTGAGGCTAGAAACTCCTTCTTAACTCTTATTAATGGAATATTTTATATTAAAAAAAGAATACACAAAAAGAAGGTTGATTAAATAAGTGACTTATATAATAATAATAATAATAATAATAATATGAATGGAGTCACACGCGTGCAATGTCACACCCCCAATTAAAAAAATAAACATGAAAATCTCAACAGTGTCCAAGATGATAAATGCTGGTCATATGTCACTGTTATTATAACCTGGCATGTTTCATGATGGGGAGAATTCCTCGCATTCTTATTTAATTCCTTCAACCATACCCACTCTCTCTGTATATATATTTTGTATTGAGTATATGAGTGCATCAGTGCACTTTTTATTATATGACCCATCTCCTTCCCAACATATATTCCCAATTAACAATTTTATCAATTGAAAACAAATATATATATACTGCATGTGTATGTATAATATTTACTTTCTTTGAATAGACTATATAAATTCTAAATTCTAAATTCACGAGAGGATATGTATCTTTATTTTTAAATGATCTTTTCAAATTTAAGTACAGTTTTCATTTAATATAAACAAAGCATCGTAACATAATTATACCAACAAATGGATTAGAATTCGACTTTTTTCTTTCTCATAAGATAAAGATGAATGTCACTAGCTTACAAGTCTGTTGGCACTAATATTTGAATCCAGAGAATGTTGGGATGACCATGCTTTTGAAGCCGAAAGCATGGATCTAATATTTTCTATTTAGCGAGTGTTTCAATTGTTTATCCCGATATTCACCCCAAATTTTTTTTTTTTTTTTTTAAAGTTGAAATTATAGCAGTATTTATTTAAGGGTGACATACCCATTAGTCCTTCATTGTAAGCTTTTTATACCACTAAGTTCAATGATCTTTTTAACATAACAAATATACAAAAGAATTTAAAAATCTTATGGATCTCATGGTATAAAATGGACTTCATGGTACATAGATTCAAACTTAGGAACTTTTAGATAATTTTTTCTTTATTTGGGTATTACCTACTTGTACAGTATGATACCACTCCCACTAGCCTGTACTGTGGTGGTATTGCTTCATTTTTTACAAAGGAATGGCTAGTAGTTGGGAACTCAATAAGCTATATATTTTAAAAAATAATTTTGAGAAAAACCTATTTGATGGTGTAGGAATTAGGATGCAGGATTAGTATTAATAATTTATTTTTTAAATGAAGAGAATATCATTTCTAAGATTTTTCTTTGTTTGAATAAAAATGACAAAAAAATAAAATAAAATGGAAATCCTAACAACAATTCGGGTTTGGATTTGCTGTTGATCACCCTTTTATCAACACAATGTTTATCAATCTAGTGCGGTCAAGCTTACATTAAGAGATTACAATTAATAAAAAGGTTTTAGATCTGAGTTGATTTTAGAAATAACAAAAATATAGAAATATATATTAATAGACCTCCATATGGCCAATAGCAAAATAAATTTTGAAAATTTCACCATTCAATTATAAATTCATGTTACATATGTCATATCTACTAAAAATCATAGTGATGCAACAGTCAGTTTTTTCAAAAACTGACAATAAAAAAGTGATGATAATTTGAAAAATAAAATAGTTACAGTGACATTTAAAAAAAATGTAACCATTGGATGACATCAAATATATGTCTTTATATATATATATATATAAATTCCACATAAAACCCAATGTAGACCACGTAGAGGTGGGAAAATCAGAATAGCAATGGAGCAGTGCAAAAGTTGGGCGCATTGTGAAGGAAGGGGCCCACCACACGCACTCTCCTCCTCACTTGGGAAACTCCCCACCTCCACCACCATTTCCTCTCATACATCCCTCTCTCTTGTCCAAAAGCCCCTCTTATCTTTTTGTAATGATAAAAGGGAAAACTCCAACAGCCAAAAACATCACCACAAAACCAGCCCATGCCCTCTCTCTCTCTCTCATCTGTTTGGTGCATTTATTGTACTATGGAGCTTTGTGTGCATGGCACCACAACCCTCCACCAAGGTGTATATTCTCATTAATTATGCTTCTATGGACTCTAGTCCTCGCACTGCATATTTTATAATGATGATGAGATCGATGACAATCCATTTCCTTACCTTTCATTTGTTAATTTCTAGTCAGAAACTTTAACACTGGATTTTCCCTTTCTTTTTTCTGTTTTCCTTTTAATTAATGGTGCTAGTCTTCCAAGCTAACTTGTTACTTGTCAAAATCATGGGGGCACGTTCATATATATCCTCTGCATTTTTAAGTGTAGGTGATACGGCTTGTAATTTAGTGGCGGAGCAACCAGGATTAAGGGCGTATCAAGTCAGTTGGTTCCGTGTTCGATTTTCATATGATACTAATATTTGGGACTACGGACCGCAAGGTGCAAGCCTTATTTCTAAATCCTTATTAAGAATACAAGACTTAATCTGATGCGTGCAAACTGACCTACAATATTTGTATAGTTTTAAAAATGAAAAAAAAAACATTTTGTAGCATTATTTTGGAAGCCATTAATTTCAACTAAAATAAAACGGATAATTTTGGTCAAGTGGGTATAGGAAGTCTCAAGTGGGCACCGTGCCTAGTGCCTACAATGGCCCATCACATTTTTACTTTCAGTTCTAAGCTCAGGATCATCATTTAATCATTGATTTTCGACAAATCATTCTAATTTGTCATCTTGTTGTTGGAGCTACTGTTGCTTCGAAATGGAGAATCGCCATGAGAGGGGATTTTTTTTTTGGTTGCATTAGCAAGTAAAGGGAGTGTTCGAGTTTTAATGGAGACTTCTGGTGCAAAACTACAAGCTAGCGTTTCTTTTTAGAAACTAATAATTATTGTAAAACCTTTGTTTTGTTTTTTTTTTCATTCATAAATCTGCAAAATAGTCTTTAGAACGAAAAAATAAAATAAAATAAAACTTCAGAACACACGGTTCCAATAATTTCATATTTATCTGTTGGGTGCCTAAGCTTGATCTTAGGATTAGAAGTTTGAATTTTAAAATCTCAACCAGCTATGGAAGGTGAGAGTGACCAATAATATAGGAAAAATTACACTTTGTCTTCCTGAATTATTTAGGCACCGTTTGGATTTGTTTTTTGTAAGTACTTATTTGTATTTTTAAAAATTTACAATATATAATTTCTTATAAAAATTTTAAAAAAGCAAATAAGTACTTATAAAAAGCAAATCCAAACGGTGCCTTATTGTTTTCACGTTGCCTCTCATGTGATTTCAATTGCATCAATGTGCTTATTAAACTATTATATTGTATCAAATTATCCATTTTTGTCAATTAACTATTTGTTTGTTTGATAGAAAAATGGTGTTAGACTTTTTTTTTTTTTTAAATGCAGTATTTATCATGGATTGCTAATAGATTTATAGGCATATCGGTGAAATTTCATAATTTTTCTCAATATATTTAATTTATTATGAATACTCCGTATTATTTATTGTATGGAGAAAATAATTCATAAAATGTAAATATGTTGATAAAAATCATAAAACTTCACAATATGCTTATTATAGACACTCTAACAATTTAGGATAAATACTGTAAAAAAAATAAAAAGAAAGAGTCTAACAACATTTTTTTAATAAGAAAAACAAGTGACCAATTGACAAAAAAGGGATTAATTTAATACAATCTAATAATTTAAGGGCACACTGATGCAATCAAAAATACATGCGGTTTTAATGTGAAAACGATCAATACTTTAAGGGGAGAATGTAATTTTTCCATAGATTTATGACAATTTTAAAAAATATATTTAATATAATTTTTTATACTAATTTATGCTTTTTTATAGGAATTTTATTTTATTTTTTAATTTTTTTTTTTTAAAACTTGCCCAAACAGAGCTTACGTTTCTTTTCTTTTAAAATTTTTAACCAATCAATTGTCAACAAGCAAAGCTGATTACAATGGGCTTGAGCTCATCTAATTTTGTTTCACCATTTATTTTTGTTTTTTAAACAAGGAAAACCTATCCTTAACGCTAGCCAGGGATCGATCTTTGCACTAAAATTTTGGTTCCCTCTGATATAATTAGACCGTCAATAATTTTTGCAACACAGTAACTTCAGTATAAGCGACAACACTCAAAACTCTCACACTAAGTTCATACCGGTCAACAAATAATGATCCACAGGCAGTCCACCAATCACAACCGTCCAAATTATAATGAGTGTGTTACATCAAACCAAGTTGATTTCTCATGTTTTTGGTGGGACCCCTTTTTTTTCCTAAGTCCAGGTTTTCATCATAGACAATCACTACTCCCTCAGTCCACTCTGATTTTGTCCCATACCTTTTTTTTTTTAAATTTAATTTATAATGTGTAAAAGATAAAGATAAGGTACATCGCAGGCCACCAAACCATAGACCTGTCCCTTTCTGTGCTCTTTAATCCTTTGGATCCATGTTGTTAGATACCAACTATAAAACATGAATATTCTATTCTCATTCAGATCAGACACCCTAGATTACTGGCCCGGGCCCATGTTTTTGAAATGCTAAGCAGTTTAATATGGTAGCTCGCGATGTACTAAATCAGGCCGTAAATCCAAAAATACGTAAGAAAGTGGACCCATTTTGGTTCTATGTAGCTTGAATCGACCGTTACTGCTTACTCGAGCTGCTGGATGTGGAAGGGGTGGTGGTGGCCGGTGGATGCATAAAAAAGAATTTTGTGACATGGGTACTAGAAAGAGGAGTTGGATATACTTTTAAATATATATATATATATATATAGAGAAAAAATCGAGAGAGGGAGAGAGAGTGAGTGAGTGTCACATAGGGAGAAGTCTGCAGAGAGGGGACTGCAAGTTCGAATTATTCTTCTTCTGTGTATGATTGCTTTTAATCCTCAGTGGTTCTTTTGGACTATCCCCGTTTATCTCTTTTCTCGCTCTTATTATTATTTTTTTCTCTATATATATATATATTTTAAAGACAGTATTTTTATATATACATGTACGTCCCCGAGGCTGCGCGGTCAGTCCAGAAGCGAAACGGAAGAGAGAGAAAGAGGGGAGAGGGAGTAGAGAGAGAATCTAGAGAGAGAAAGAGAAGCCATTTAAAAAGCTATAAGGACCAGGCCCTCACAAGCCTTTTACACGTGATAAAGAAAACACCAAAAGCACTTGCATGCGTGTATAAGATTCATCATCATCATCATCTCTCCTTCTCACTCCTCATCTCTCTCTCTCTCTCTCTCTGCGAAAAATCTAAATCCCCCACAAGCCCATCTTTTCTCTCCACTTTCAATTGTCTTTCTAAATAGCTTCACGTTCTTTGACGGCCAGCTTTTAAGAAAGCGTTCGCTCTATATTCATTGATTGAAGGTCACACTATTCTGTTGAGTGCAAGCTAATAGCTTCGTCCCGTATTGGTAGGTGATGTGAGTCCCAATTTATGTGTCGTTTCAACTTTGTAGTAATTTAACTATTTTTTGAGTCATTTTGTGTTTAGCATTTGTTTTGGGTATATCCTTGAGATGGTGATTTTTCTTCCCCTTTTCAATGTTTATTCCTCCTCCTCGTGTACATTCTTTATTTTTTGTTCTTTTCTGGGTGTCTTCTTCTCTACCTTTATACTTTGAAACCTATATATTTAATGCTTTTTCTATGATTTTGTTATGTTTTTTTAGCTCGTACTTGAAATTTTAGTGGAAAGATTGGATTTTAGCTTCCTGGTTCTTTTCATTTTTTTTTCCTTTGATTTTCTGATATGAGTTCAGTTTTGGGCAGGGAAGCATAAAGCAATGGCTTTGTCTCTTGGGTATTTCCAATATTTGACTTATTAGGTTTTATTATATGTATATATATACACACACGTCACAGTTCACACACACTACTTGATTCATGGTTGTTGGTGATGGTAAGTTTTGTCCCTCCATTTATGTTTTCTTCAGTGGCAGAGATGATCTTTAGCTGCAAGTTTGGTTCTGGATTTCGTGTATTGAGAGTTTGTTTTGGATGGTTTTTGAGATTGAGGAGAGATTGAGGGGAAAAAAATAAAATAAAAATAAAAATTGTGATTTTTGGTGTACTATTATCTTCACCTTCTGGCTTCTTCGTTCTTGGTTCTGCACTCACCAGCGGAGAGAAGCATAACTGAAAGTCTTGTTTTGGGGTTTTGGATCTTTTAAAAAAAAAAAAAAATTATATTTGGTTCTATGTACTGAAACAGAGGTGAAAGGTTGTGTTTTTAATTTTGCGAAGGAATGGCAATGCTTGTAGCCTGCTGCGAAAGTTTTTTTTACCCCATACCCCATACTTTTTTTACTTTATGTATAAAACTGGGATGCATTATCATCATCATCATTATTTCCATATATTAATATGTGTTTATAATTTCAGCCATCTTGCTGACATGCATTTCTCTTTCTCTTTTTGGGTTTTTCAGTACAACACGGCTCCAAATCTTTTGAGAGATTGAGAAAAGACTGGGATAGCAGACATTGAGTGTTTATGTTGTTTAGTGAAGGTCATTTCTTCTTAAGTAGTGTTTGTTTGTGGTTCACATATCACTTTTGAGGCAGCAATCCAGCATGCCTATAAGGCAGATGAAAGAAAGCTCAGAGCAACATCTTGTGATCAAAACCCACTTGCAAAACTCCATGAATCCTGTTCAGAAGCCTCCAAAAACTGCTCAAAATGGCAAAGGTCCACCAACCCAAGAGCCCCAAAACACCAAACCCCATAACCAAACATCACCTCCATCAAAAAACAGAGGAAGGAGAAGGGGAAGAGGTGGCCGAAAATCTGATCAAGGTGATTTTTATATGCGACCCAGTTCAAGGCACTGCACTGTTGCAAATAAACCGGTTCCAGCACAGCCGGCCGGGGCTTTTGGGGCAGATATCCCAAATGGGTCTGTTGGAAATGGGGGCAACAGCTTGTGTGAGAATGAGATGGAGATGGGTTTTCCTTCTTCTAGCAAGTCTATAAGTTTTGCCCCCAGGCCTGGGTTTGGGCAAGTTGGGACAAAGTGTATTGTAAAGGCTAACCATTTCTTTGCAGAGTTACCAGACAAGGACTTGAACCAGTATGATGTAAGTTGTTTTTTCTTTGGTGGGTTTTAAATATAAGACATAATTATCTGAATATAGTGCAGCAAAACATTAAATTGGGGTTTTCTCTATGACATAACAGTTGGGCCCCTTAATCTGACATTCAAAATGGTTATGGTGTTTGTTTTCTTCTTATATGCGCTGTCACACTGCAGATGATAATGAATAGTTCCTGTTTTCTCCCTGCCCTTTTCTTTTAAGAGCATTAATACAAATTAACTGTGGACTTCAATTTTGTTCTTCTTCTTGTTTTTGTGCCTTTTGCCCCATCTGTGGTCTGTCTCTTGCAGGTGACCATTACTCCTGAAGTGGCATCAAGAGCTGTGAACAGAGCTATCATTGCAGAGCTGGTGAAACTGCACAAAGAATCTGACTTGGGAATGAGATTACCTGCTTATGATGGTAGAAAGAGTCTGTACACAGCTGGTGAGCTTCCTTTTGCCTGGAAGGAGTTCAACATTAAGCTTGTTGATGAAGAGGATGGAATCAATGGCCCCAAGTAAGGATTTATTTACCTCCAATCACTTATTTTTATTTTGTTTGTTATTAATTTTTTTCTACGGCTATTTTGGTTTTCCTCTCTCAACTTGTTTAAGTTTCTTATTATAACATTTACATGGAAATTAGAGGCAACGAAAATGATTTCTCTTTTTTATTTTATCTGTAATATATGTTGGGTTTTGCTCCAGTTGGTGTTCCTGTGGAAGTAATTTCGTCAAACCTTTATTTAATTTTTCAGAAGACAGAGAGAATATAAAGTGGTCATCAAGTTTGTTGCTCGCGCAAACTTGCATCATTTGGGTCAATTCCTTGCTGGTAAGCGTGCAGATGCTCCACAGGAAGCTCTTCAAATTCTAGATATAGTACTAAGAGAACTCTCAAACAAGAGGTATGATGGGTTTATTATAGCGTCGGCCTTTATTGGTTAGTTCAATCTGTGATCCTGGGCTGAATTGTTTTTCTTATAATGCCTACATTTTAAAGGTACTGCCCCATTGGGAGATCCTTCTTTTCACCTGATATAAGAACACCACAACGACTTGGTGATGGGTTGGAGTCATGGTGTGGATTCTACCAGAGTATAAGGCCTACCCAGATGGGCTTGTCCCTAAATATAGGTAAATGAACCACAATTAATTAAAACTTCCATAAAAATTAGTTTGTTTTCAGTTTTTTCTTATAAACAATGTACCTCATATTTCCTTCCTCTATTTTTCTATTTCATAGATATGTCTTCGGCTGCATTTATTGAGCCTCTCCCCGTGATAGAGTTTGTTGCCCAGCTTTTAGGCAAAGATGTGTTATCAAGGCCATTGTCTGATTCTGATCGCATAAAGGTACTCTGTTTAGATTGGCAATGTAGGCTGGCTTTATTTTGTTTGTTCCTTAATTAATTTAGAATTTCACTATGAACATTGTCCAGATCAAAAAGGCACTTCGAGGAGTGAAAGTTGAGGTAACGCACAGAGGGAATGTACGAAGAAAGTATCGCGTTTCAGGATTAACGTCTCAACCTACAAGAGAACTAGTGTAAGATTATTAAGTCTCTTCAATTTGCTGATTTCTGAATTTCTCTAATTACTTGGTGTAATTATCCTTGTTCTTAAAAAGGTTGACCATACAGCAATACCAAAAAGAAGACTAGTGCAAGTTTTTTTCTTTTCGGAGGATTTTTAAATTTCTATGTGCAATTGTTTTAAGTATTCATGATATTATTGTTCAGGTTTCCTGTTGATGATAACTCAACCATGAAGTCAGTTGTTGAATACTTTCAAGAGATGTATGGCTTCACCATTCTACATACGCATCTTCCTTGCCTTCAAGTAGGAGGAAACCAGAAGAAGGCAAACTATTTACCTATGGAGGTAGAAATTGGTTGATGATTGTTTTGCTCATCCTATTGATTGATTTCATTCTACAATTTTTTTTCTTCTTTTTTGCTTATTTATTTATTTCTTTATTTTATGCAAAACTTGTGTCAAATCTGCATGGTTTTGATTTTTCCAGGCCTGCAAAATTGTTGAGGGGCAACGGTATACGAAGCGGTTAAATGAGAGGCAAATAACTGCTCTCTTAAAAGTTACATGTCAAAGACCTAGGGATCGGGAAAATGACATTTTGCAGGTATTATTGTTAGTAGTTTGCTTATCTTTGACTTTTCGTTAGAATGTTTGTGCATGTTGGCTATAATGGTTGACTGAGCATGATATGCCAGATCACTTGGTCCTCAAATTGGTTGCTGAGAAATTGGGGGAAGAATTTAAAAATCTTAGAATCACTATTCTACTGTAAATAGGTTTAACCTATGTTGTTTGGTGTCTTAACAATAGGTTTTCTGGCTCACTGGAATCAATTTCCAACTTTTTTTATTTGTATTTTTGTCCATTTACCGTCCTCAAAATTTCCCTGTAAAAAATTAGAAGAAATTTAGAGAGTTGGTAGCTATGTTTTATTTCAAACTTGGAGCAAGATTGATTGAGTAGAACATTGTTTGGGATTGAACTTATCACGAGGAGCCAATATATACACTTGTGATTTTCCATTGGAGGAACCTTGAAACACTGCAAGCCATCTGAAGTAATATAATATGACTTTGGTCATATACAAAATTTGTGATGTTTCTATCTATTGATTTACCTTGTGATGATTTGGGTCTTGATTTACCATGAGCAAATAACCTCTTATTCTTCATGGACTTTCCAAACACTAACAGACGGTGCAACATAATGGTTATGATCAAGACCCTTATGCTAAAGAGTTTGGGATCAAAATCAGCGAAAAGCTAGCATCTGTGGAGGCTCGGATTCTTCCTGCTCCTTGGGTAAAATATCATACCTACTGGATTTGTACTGTTTGATTCAGAAAAAAAGATGATAGGTATTTTATTCATCGTGTACCATCTGATGGCTTTCTTATTTGCAGCTGAAATATCATGATACTGGGAAGGAAAAGGATTGTTTGCCACAAGTTGGTCAGTGGAATATGATGAATAAGGTATTTTTCTAATGTGCTGGAATAGTTTTTATTTTTTGGCTTAAGCACTAAGAACACTCTTGTTGAAATTTTAATTTTCATCAGGGGTTCAATTAGTCTAGTTTTCAACTCAATACAAACGAATCTGATTTGCTGATTTCCCTGTGTTGATAAGTATATGGGAAAGACCCTTGCACATTTTTGTTTTCTCTCCTTGATGACCAAAACAAACCCAAAAATGCTTTGCAAAAATTCATGATTTCTTCAAGTCAGATTTTAGTGTTGTTCCTCTGGTTTCCCTCATCACTTACACTGGAGATGAAGTAATTGCCTCTATAACTTCTGCATCTAATCTTTTGGTTTGTTGCTCCTTATATAAAACAGAAAATGATCAATGGGATGACTGTTAGCCGGTGGGCTTGTATAAACTTCTCGCGGAGTGTGCAAGAAAGCGTTGCTCGTGGGTTTTGTAATGAACTGGCTCAAATGTGTCAAGTATCTGGCATGGTAGTTTTCCATCCATGCAATTTACACATATTTTATAGATCAAACTGCTCTGGGTTTGGCTTTTAAGTTGATTTGTAACTTTCTGCTGCCTTGTAGGAGTTTAATCCAGAGCCTGTTATCCCAATCTACACAGCCAGGCCTGAGCAAGTAGAGAAAGCTTTGAAGCATGTTTATCATGCATCTATGAACAAACTGAAAGGGAAAGAATTGGAGCTTTTACTAGCTATTTTGCCTGACAACAATGGGTCTCTATATGGTATACCATCTGTGCTGTTGATTTAGTGGTTTCCATAAGATGAAGTTTTGAGCTTAATTTGCATTTGTTGATTTGAAGCTGAAGATTTGATCTTGGACTGATCTTTTAAGTCTAATGATATGATTCTGAATTTTCAGGTGATCTCAAGCGAATTTGCGAAACTGATCTTGGCTTAATATCACAATGCTGTCTTACGAAACATGTCTTCAAGATAAGCAAGCAGTACTTGGCTAATGTGTCTTTGAAAATTAATGTTAAGGTGTGATTGACCCTCATGATTTTATAGAAACACATTCTTATGAATATTATCTTGTATTCTATCATGCTGTACATGCTTGACATTGGGAACTTCTCTTGATGTTCAAAGAAGTCCATAATTATACATATCTGCTTCAATAAAGCATGGCCGACACAATTTTTGTCACAGAAGGTTATTAAGTGGTGATCCTTTTAAAAAAAATAAAAAATAAAAAATAAATAAATCAAATGGTAGTGATTACAAGAACCTATGCCATAGTAAATTCTAAGATAATATCTTCTCCCTCATTCCATCCTCCAAAATCATAACCCCAATGAACCCTCTCATGTTCTCCTCTATTCTTCTTTACATGACCAATTATAACCCCTCCTAGAAAGAACTTCCTTCCGTTAGATATTCCCTGAATTAGTCCATCCATATCTTCTAAAATTTTTAACTTAATGGAAACATGTAATATTGTACTTTGGGTGCATAGGCACCAATTATATTGATATTCTCTTTCCCTGATATAATTTTTATTACAATTATTCTATCACCTTTTCTACTAATGTCTACATTCTATCTAAAATTAGTCCTGCTTCTTTCCTATGTTTTCCATTTCCTTAATACCAAAGTTTATATCCTATATTTTTAATTTCCCTATATTTTTCTGCTACTTGTTTTTTTTTTTTGGTAAACAAGTTATAAATTCTTCTTCTAATTATTGTATCTACTAATTCCAATTCTTTACCTGTTAATGCTCCTATGTTCCAAGTTGCTAAACAAATCCTATTCTCATGGTCCAACTTCTTTACCCATTCTCTTCTATTGAACTATGAGAACCTTGCCTATTTCTTACTACATTCAGGTATCAATGTGGCACGTCGCTTAGAGGGAATGCCTTAGGTAGCCCTTGCCCATTTTTCATTGCACCTGGGATCTGATATGGCACCTTGCTAGTCGGGAACACCCAACTTGTTTCATATTTTGGATTCATATTCATAAGGCGTGACTACTCATCACTGTTGAAAATCTTTCAAAATTATTCTCTAAATTTGTCATCTTTGTGTCAATATAGGCTTCTAGTCTCCTGACAATATTTATCTTAATAGTTCATTTGAATATTTCCAGCACCAAATGTTGACTAAATCCTGATTATTAATATTATTATTTTTTTCATTCTTGATGCAGATGGGTGGTAGAAACACTGTTCTTTTGGATGCTATTAGTTGTAGAATACCGTTGGTTAGTGACATACCAACAATAATATTTGGAGCAGATGTGACCCACCCAGAGAATGGGGAAGATTCCAGCCCCTCAATAGCTGCTGTATGAGTCCTTATCCAAAATCATGCAACTTAGACCTTCCTTTTTTTTATTTTCCTGCAATGACCATTCAGGTCCTCGGTTGCTGATGCATGTTGGTCTGACTGTAGGTAGTAGCTTCTCAGGACTGGCCTGAAGTCACAAAGTATGCAGGATTGGTCTGTGCTCAAGCTCACAGACAGGAACTCATACAAGACTTGTATAAAACTTGGCATGATCCTGTTCGTGGCACAGTTAGTGGTGGCATGATTCGGTATGAGAACTCTTGTCTCTTTTCTTCTTGTGAACTTTTCTTCATCTAAATTATTTTATATGGTTTTATATTTTTAGTGCTGGTATTTAACCATTACTCTTTCCCTTTATGCAGGGATCTTCTGGTTTCCTTTCGAAAGGCAACGGGGCAGAAGCCACTAAGGATTATATTTTACAGGTCTATATTCTTGTCTGTATTGCTGCATGAGCATCTTATTAGTTGTGTCATTGGCACTAGATGTTAACATGGTGCATTTGGGGTGCCCCACAACTGGCTTTCTCGTGGTCTTGATTTGTTATTAACTCTAGGCTGTTATATTTTAATTAGAATGAAACTTAAAATGGATATTATTGCAGAACTTTAATTGAAAACCACCCATGACAATGTGTCATGTCAGTGTGCTTTCAGGTGCCTGTCATTTCAGCAAGAATGGTAGAAGGATGTAATTTAGGCTCCAGTTGGTTAGCATTGCAAAGTACTTTTATTGTTTTGGAAGTAAAAAAGCAAGAAAGTGCTGTTTCATAATGGACTTTGGTAGTGCTTTTGTTATGTTTTTCAAAAAGAAATTAAGTCCAAGTAATCAATACCTAATTAAATGTTCTGCATTTTCCTCGTACCACTGTCATCATTGACCATCTCCATCCACCACTGTGGGCGGTGCCCACTAACACCACCACGCCTGCCTCTACCGGACTCATTGCCACACCACAGCCACCATTACCAGAATCTTTGATGCTCGTTAGCATAAATATCTCTCCAACACAACCATCTCTATCATTACCTTTGTTGATGTTAATGTTAACAGTTAACACTACCATCACCCTATTGCAACCGCCACCTCCTCACAGCCATATCTTCATCTCCACCATCCCCAACACCTTTGGCCACCATCATTGACTCTGACACAACTCTGGGACAACCATCTTGTCCCCACCTCGACATCCCTTACAATCAACACTGTGGCCACTTATAGCTTTCTGGATTTTACTAAACTACTATTGTTTTCCCCGCAAAGCAATCAGGTAAACATTATCCCTATTTTTGCTTTACAGTAAAGCAAACAAAAAGGCAATAGTTAAATGGTGACTTACCTGCTGATTTGAAAAGACAAAAGAAAAGAAGCTTTAATGACTAAAGAAAACTCTACCGTGATGTGGTGCTTATGTAGACTTGATGTCATTGGATTATGTTAAATTTAAACTTTGGTGTTGACTACTATATGGATGCATATTAAATTAACTATTACAAGAACAGTTTCTTTTTCCCATCTTTAATATAGAAAACTGATTAATTGAAAGATACTAGTCAGAACTTGTAGCCCTTGCTTTACTGGACGATAAGGAATACGTGCAATAGTTAAATGGCTGAAAGCAAATGCATCCAACCATACTGACTGTCTTATACCTAATTTACTACCTGTACCTATTATGTGGTGGGTCCCAATTATTTTTGATGGTGCTGGCAAGTTGAAACTATTCAACAATGCTCCCCAACTCTCGGGGAAAAAAAAAAATTTCTGCACTATTGATGCATTAAAGGAGACCTATTTGATGGTAGGTGCCACTCTTGTGATGAGCATCTGAGAGATTTTATTGGCTAATGGATAGTAATGGAGATAGCACTAGTGTGGAGGAGCCCAAACCCTTTCAAGAAAGGTGACGAGTGAAGATAGATGTGCATCAATTCTTATCAGTAAAGGAAATTTTCACAAAATTCAACTGAGGTTTTGATTGAAGCACAGGGAGACTACAGTGTCCCTTAGCCAATATATAATATGAGGATTTATGATACTGGAGGTGGGCATCAATTCAAGTGAAATGATCTAGTCAGCTATAGCTGTGACTTTGACTAAAACCAGCTAAGAAATCCAAGCCCTTGGATTTCTTTTCACATTGAAGCATGCATCAAGTGAAAAGAAATCCAATGGCTTGGATTTCTTAGCTGATTTTATTAAAGTCAGCTATAGCTGACTAGATCATTACTCATCAATTCAATATGTCAATTTAGTTATAACTTAAGAAAGGGCTTTCTTGTTAAAGGTTTTGACATGCTTCTATCCAAATAAACATGATCTGCATGTATGGGGAACGTGTGCGTTTACATGTTTGCATCTATATATATTGATAATATATTCCGTACACTATTTATGTATAAAGTCATGTATACATGTTGATTTGTGCTTATCCTCGTGTATGTATCACCAAACACATTAGTATGTTTGTAGGGCTGCATGTGAAGATGCCGAATAGGGCTCGGAATATGTACATATAAATTCATACATGTGCATTACAAGTAGTTGGGATTAAGGTTACTTGAGTTCATTTGAGTTGTATGCATCACAAGTTATTTCATTGTTTCTACTTTTACCCTAATTGGAACTTATTTTGAGCAGGGATGGTGTGAGTGAAGGGCAATTTTATCAAGTCCTGCTCTATGAGTTGGATGCAATCCGGAAGGTGAGCGTTGGTCTGTTTTGTTTCATTTTCACCAATTAAAATCATTTGACACAAAATCAAGACATTTTTGGTCCTGATAAATAACTTCTACACAGGCTTGTGCTTCTCTAGAACCGAACTATCAACCTCCAGTGACTTTCATCGTGGTACAAAAACGACATCACACCCGATTGTTTGCTAACAACCACAGGGACCGGAGCAGCACTGACAAGAGTGGGAACATTTTGCCTGGTAAAGTTTTTGTCTGTCTCTGTTCGTACTTGTGCACGAATACACTTACAAAATTGGTCTTTTGTATTTTATCTTATGATATTGTACTTGTTTTCTCAGGCACTGTGGTTGATTCTAAAATTTGTCACCCAACAGAATTTGATTTCTATCTCTGCAGCCATGCTGGTATTCAGGTGATTTTTTTTTCCTTTTATATATTAAATTAAATTTGAAAGGATTTACGAGTGTTGAGGCCTGGTACTCTGGAGTGAGAGGAGTGATGAAAAGCAACAAATTACAAACATTAGAAGGAATCTCATGGTTTTTTCTTTTTTCCTCCTTTTTTTGTTATGGTGCCAATACACATCTAAAATACATTTGTCCTGAACCACTTCATAAAATTATTGAACTATTGTTAAGATGCAAATATTTGTTCACCCTAAGATTATGCTTTACCTTCCTGAAAATGGCTCATTTGGATCATGTGCGGGGTGGCAGATGGAAATCTACCAGTACTAAACTAACAGAAAGAAAGAAAGAAAGAAAAATAGCATGATTGGACCTTATCCTGTTTCTTCACTTGGCTGTTAAATTGTTGATGGTCCAGAAAAATAAGATGCGTAATTTTTCCGCCAGGCCCACTTGGATGAGGTTATTACACAAACCAGATTCCTATCATATTGGTTTCAAAGTATTGTAATTGTATATGAGCTGTCATCCTGAAACTATAGTGGTACTGGGATTGAGATTAGAAGCAGACAATGGGCGGCGGATTTTCTTTTGGCAGACTTCTTTGATCTTATCTCATATTGGGAAGTTCAGAATCATGATGGGTCCAGATATTTTGTGATTTTCCTTGTCTAGGTGATCAGGTATAGCAACCAAGCTAGCTAAACTTTCTTGGGTAGAGAGGATCCTTGTAATCTATTTTCCGTTGGAAATTGGACACCCAGACAGCTGTCAATAGATTCTTTTGCGCTTTTACTTATATAGTAGGCGATCAAGGATAGCTAGCAGGTGGCATTGTGAACCTGATGCGAGTAATGTTCTGAAGGGACATAACCTGACTTGGCCTGGCTGGTTGCGGTGTGGTACAGTGCTGTTGCTATTGCCATAACCTTATCTGGTGAACATATTTAAGTTTTTACTGAAACCTTTGGATGTATATTTAACCTGATAAAAGACCTGATTTGAATCTGACGAACTCGAGAGTTCAAAAACTTTATTAGATTTGAATCTGATCGACCGTAAATGCTTTAACTGTCTTCATATCAGGTTCATTCTGAAGCCAGAATGACTTGGTTCTGAAATTGAATAGAACGAATAGACTCAGTTAAGCTAGAAATTGGGAAAATTCATGTCACTCTTTTCTAGCTCTAGTGGTGTGCTGTAGATGGATCTTCCTCTGTGTGGGAAAAGAGGTTAGTGTTAAGGGGTAGGGAGTAAGGTGCACAGAGGATGATTAATCTCACATACTTCATGTAACACATTATTATATCAACAATTATTCGTACCAGTAAAAATCACATCAACATTTTTTCACATAAGTGATAAGTTTCATGCACATTCACTAGATATGCCCTCAAAACTCTAGAACAAGTGAATCATTAATTTCTTTTCCAATATGACAGGGTACAAGCAGGCCAGCTCATTACCATGTTCTGTGGGATGAGAACAATTTTACAGCAGATGGAATTCAGTCATTGACAAACAATCTCTGTTACACATATGCAAGGTGCACACGCTCCGTTTCTGTTGGTAAGACAATAACCTTATGTTGTTTTAATTTAAGCATGCTTTGCAATTCATGTTTTGCAATGATTATTTTTGTGAAGAAAAGTTTCTGGTCAGTCTCTTTTGCTCAACCATTCCATCAAGTCCCATTTATTGTCAGCCCCTTTAGGAGGGATAGCCATCTTGCCAAGATCATTGGCCTAAAAGTTTTGACAAATCTGGATTCTTGCTTTCATTATAAATTCAAATTGCCCTTCTAGGATAAATTTTAGCTATTTGTTCTTCTAGTTCTAAGTGATGAAACATGTGGCTCTTGTGCAGTTCCTCCGGCATATTATGCACATTTGGCGGCATTTAGAGCCCGATTCTACATGGAACCGGACATGCAGGATAATGGCTCAACAGGTGGCGGAGCTGGTCTTGCGGCCAAGGGTACGCGAGCGGCTGGAGAATCTGGTGTCCGGCCCTTACCGGCCCTCAAGGAGAATGTGAAGAGAGTAATGTTTTATTGTTAGGGAGGGAGGAGAGGGTTGATGACAATGGCAGAGCAATAACAACTGATGCAGCTATCAAGCTTTGCTCTTTCATACCTGGAATTCACCCATTGTATATGTATGATGATTCAGGCATTGATTGCAGGGTCATCAAATTTTAGATTAGTCATTATAAAATGCAAGAGCTTTTAGTTCATGGTTCCTTTGCAACACGATAGCATATCTATTCATCGATAAAACCCACAATAGATTACAGGTATTATCTAAAGCAATATCCACCCTTTCTGTTAAGGCTATCCGACTATGCTGTGCTAAAAAGGAGGCATCAAAAAAATGTTCCTGGTTTCTTCGTTAAATCATTGTATTTGTAGAAATTTGCATCACAATTGCTGTAGATGCACTCGGTGCATCTCATGGGATATTGGGTATGCCAAGGGCCAAAGATCAGCAGGCTCTTTGTCCATCATGCAAGTGTTTTACAAGGTACTTGAATGAAGTGTAATGCCCAAATCAAGCCTTAAGAAATCATATCCCAAGAGTTGGTTGCAGTAATTAAGTTGATTTTGTTCCCTCCCAGAGGTAATTTTGTCTGTTGGTTAGCAATCTGGGCCAGATTATATGGAAAAATGGGGTAGAGAAATAGCAGAGCATTCAATGACAAGTACTGTGATAGGGGTCTACTTAGTTTACTGTAGTGATATCAAATAGAGTTTGCTGGGTCAAGGATCGAGTTGAGGAACGCCCTAAAGATTTGTGGAGTACTGGAGTGGGGTTGGCAATGCCCGTTGTCCCAGCTCAATCTCCAGTATATGCAGGTAGAGCCATAAACCAGCCAAAGCTGAACATTGTAATAATCGACTTTCAACTTATTGTACTATAGCCAAGCTCTTTGTAGGGCCAACCCTCTACACAAAAGTAGACCTATTTCATAGTTATTCAAATATATATTTGAGTATGAAATATTCAAGTACCCATGTACAAATTATTATTATTATTATTTTTGGGTAATGCTATACACCGCTACCAAAAAAAGAGAGAGGAGAATATGGATAGTTTTGGAAATTCACTAATAGATAGTTTTGAAAATTCACAGCACTTTCTTTGTTGTAGTGATTTTGTAGCATTTTCTAGTAGCAATGCATAGCATATATATATATATATTGAATACAACCATACCAGCATAAACGAGTGCTGGGCCTATTTTTGGTACATGGGTGTTGTCTTATTTTTGTAGGCTTGCAGTTTATATGAACGTCATTGGCACCTTGTTTAATTTCAAGCAAAATTTTGGAAGCTCAAAGTGGTTTCTTGGGCTATTCGTTCTCGATCAGGACCGGTCCTGCTTGGCTTGCTTAGTTTTGGCTGAGCATAACATTGTTCTGAAGGGTCTAATTAGCCATGTTAGTGTCCTGATGAAGTGATGAGGCTTCTTGATTTCACCATTTACATAAAGCATTATGCTCTTAGATTTTTAATCCCTTAATTTTTTTAAACTTTTTTGTGCGATATAGAACTCCTGAATGTCATGCATGGCAAATAGCGCAAATCTATCCACCCCACCGATCATTTTAGTGGGGATACCGGCAGATGTAAGCCTTGATTGCTCAATCTAAAGTTGGCTAAAAGATCTTCGACTATGAAAAATTGTCGATTGATCATGAATTGGCAATGGCGGTCTTCATATACATTGCTCTTTTTATTATTAGGTTCTAACCCTTAACCCTCACTCAATGTATGTCAGTTCAAGTGGGATTTGTATAAATTTAGAAAAAAATTTGTGACGTCTAAACCAGACCAAAATATTGTCTGAGCTGCTTTTCACCTCTTGTATATGATGTAGAGCAAATCTATTCAACTTTCAACACAGATGGTCCCTTCTTTGAGAGGGCCATGGCTGGTTAGATATTTTGCATAACATTATGCAAGATTTGGTTGTTCCTTCAGTAGATATCTACGGTCCATATATTGGCTTCAACTTTCTCCGCGAGATCGATTTAGGGACTAATTGGAAAACTTGAAAATTTCGATCAGCTTAAGATGAATTTAATTGATTTTTATTTTACTTCTATATGCTAAGTTAATTTGTTTAGGCTTACATAAAGAAAAAAAATAACATAAACATAATTTTTTTAAGTTTGGATTAGTTTGGCAGTGAGAGAGTGAAATAAGCGCGGTCCAATTTTTAAAAATTTTAAACAAACCCTTTAGTATGAAATGATGAGGACCAAATGGCTTCAGGGGATATTTTGAAGATATATCCAACAGTCTATATCTTCACCGACACAATGTCAGATTGTCAGAACTTTTTTAAGGTACATATATATATATATATCCGTGGGGGGCTTTTCTTGGACTGAGACGACAAGGGATATTTTGAAGGTGGTTTGTGAAGTGATCAAATGAAGGAGACCCAACTGTGCTATAGACTGTTGGATAATCATTTTCCATTCCTTGGGATGAGCATGCATACTGAAACATAGTTATGGCGCTGGGAACAAAAATGCTGGGTTTGTTTTCAGCAAGTCTGGTTACACTCAGTGACAGTACCCTGAGATTTTTGGAATTTGCCTCTGGTGGGACCTTATACCAGTGTTGCACTGTTAGGCTAGGGATACAATGGGTACAGCCTGGCTTGCCTTGAGAGAGAGGGCTACTAAATTAACAATCTAAGCTGGTTGTAATGGAATTCGGATTTTTCAATTGTACTTTTTTGTGATTCTCTCACTCTTGATGATGTCTCATGATCTAATATGTCAAGTAAATATAAGAAAAAAAAGAGTACAAACAGAGGATCAGATTCATTGTAGACAATGCTTTTTCACCATTATTATATCAATATATTATTATCTATTTTGGTTGACATATGATATATTATTCAAATCAATAAAAATATGTTAAATTGATTAAATTGTAGTCTAAATTTTTTAAATCAAATGATATTACAGTGTCTCTAAATGCACAATAGTAGAAATTTATTTTACTATCATGTCGGATAGTTTAAAAATTTTGGTATAAAATCAGGTCTACCAATAAAAGTAAAATTTTAATTATTTCAAAATCATAAAAATGATTGGTCCACGTGAAATAAGTGGCCAAAGATGGGTAAAATATATGAGTTTCTAACCGTGCATATTCTTAATTTCACTAATTTAATGAATTCTCAAGTTTAATTGCTCTTCTTCTCTAATTTCTTCCACAACTTCTTTTGAATCACTTCAATTCAATGATGAGATGATTGAACCCTGTTTGTGAACAAAAGCACAAAGCTTCACGAATATTTGAAGAAACCACATGCCCAACTTTTTTATTCATTGCAGTCAAAAAATTGCCACAGCTATCTCGAAGTACAACTCCCAGTCTTCCCATATATATGTTTGATCTTGGTAGCTCCACGCCCCATTAACATTCACTTTGTATTTTCCCTCCAGAGGCGGCCTCCATACTGCTACATTCCATCTGATCCATTTCTGGGTATTGCTGATTTGCTTCCAAAAAAATCCACAGCTGCAGCCACTGTCTAGTGAGAAATTAACCTCTTGAGGGTCACATTACTTTAGAGAATTAAACACCATATCATTTTGAGCTTCCCAAATTCTCAAAATGACGAGTACAGATACATGTCACTCTCTCTATGGAATGAGGTTCTGGGTTCTATTAGTTGTGAATAAAAATTGATGTACGGATATTATCTGACAAAAAAGAAAAAAAAGAAGTTATGGACAAATTTTTTGAAGTATGTTATGTACACGACTGCTTATTATTGATGAATATACATATGTAGTAGTAATATTGGATTCGATCTGACACACAAATGAATGTTCTTTAGCCAATGAACATGCTTGAACTTAAGTAAAGCTTAGCCCCATTTGAAATAGCTTTGCCAAGTAAAACGGGCTTTAAACCAAGCTCGGTCAAGGTTAGTCAGGCTCAAGCCGAACTTGAATAGAGCCATACTAAGGCTTGGCTTAGCAGTCAGGTTTTTTTGCACCTCTTGTAATTTCTCGCTGCCTCTATAAATTTCATTTGTGCTTAAGGCTGGTTTTACAAAATTTCAACCGTCGGATCGACATGATTTTTTGCAGACGTTGCATGCAGGGGGTGAGCATCATATCCAACGGTCCGAATTTGGAACCGACCACCGAAACACAGCCAAATGGCCGTGCAGTCCACTGCAGTCCGGACTGCAATGCATCGTTTCTATATATATGGGCCTTTATTTGTAAATGGTAAACA
Organism: Hamamelis virginiana; assembly: GCA_017140935.1. Taxonomy (NCBI): domain Eukaryota; kingdom Viridiplantae; phylum Streptophyta; class Magnoliopsida; order Saxifragales; family Hamamelidaceae; genus Hamamelis; species Hamamelis virginiana. The sequence continues at coordinate 2,055,483 of JAESVK010001304.1, forward strand.
GAATTAGCCGGATCAGAAGGAACAGATTCAATGGATGCTTATCAGAACAAATCAAAAATTGTGTTTCAGATGTTTTTCATAACATAGTGGCATTGCATGACTTTAGTAGGTAGATGGTCATTGAAGACAATGAACCATAGGTCAGCGGAGGGAACTAATATGGCCTGTAATGAGGTTATGTTACAAGGGTCCAGTTATGAGACCCACCTTGTCGCTAATACAGAACTTTGCTGGTTTATAGTTTGACCTCATAAATTTATCACCAAATTTGTTGGAAATTCGACATAATTCAAGATGTGCCTATGGCTCTATGCTTGGTGCAAATTATACGTAAAACCACTGCATTGATCTCATATTCCTTGATTTACATGAGCAATCTCTAGTACCATACTTCGTCTTTTTTTTTTTTTTTTTTTTTTTTTTTTCAGAAAATGAAATGGTGAATGAAATTGTATCAAAAAAAGGAAAAAAAAAAAAAGAAAAAGAAGAAAAGAAATGGTGAATGAAAGTATGAAAGGGTATTTTGCAGAAAATTAGAGTCTTTGGTAGAGCTAGTCCATATATCCTTTTATAGTATTCACAAACTTATATATCTTCTTCTTTTTTAATTTTTTTTATTTATTTAAAAAACAGCATATTTACAAGATGTTAGCATGGTTCTCGAAATGGATACCGACTATCCCAAACCCCACCAATTAACTGGGCTAGTTGATAGTAAGATCGAGTTGCATTTGAATTTCATTCCATCTTGTATTAGCTAGCTAGGAACAATTAAGTTCAACATGCTACAAGAAGACATGTTCCACTTCTGATTCTAACCTTATTAAAGAAGAGAAAGAAAAAACAAAAACTAAAGAAAGAAAGTAAAAACGAAAAGAAGGATATCTCATGTCTCCAGAAGGAGACAGCTAGACTAAGTAATGATCTCGATTTCAGGATAGTATTTTCTTTCTTCATGCAGTTTGTTTCTTTCTTGTTTTGAGAGCGGTTTTTTCATTAATTCCATCAATGACTCCTACTTTGAGATTGCCAAATGCTTAATTTCTACTAGACTGAATTATTGGTTGGTTCCTTACATATGTAAGGATGATCATATATATTTTTAGATTCGCAAAACTTTTCCTATTTTTTTCTACTGATCGAAGGACTTTCAACAACACTGAAAACCATTTGGAGTTATGAAAAATAAAACAAAAATATACCAGTACCATAATTTAGAAAGAGATTTGCCAATCTAGTAGATATTATGAAAATTTTGAAATTACGGAAGATATGTCAATGACCATGCTATCTTGCACCAATCACACACGCGTGCATGCACACACACAGAGGAGAGAGAGAGAGAGGTGCAGGAATGCTATGGTCCTATATGGATATATATGTTTTCATGAACCATATATAACACAAATTAATTAAGAATATAAAGTTACAAAAAACACTGCCCAGAAAAAGAGAGATTAATAGTACGTGGTGTAGCAATTAATGCTGGGCATATACAAGTTGGTATTATCCAGAAAAATGAAAAAAAAAAAAAAAAAAAAAAAAAGAAAAAAAAAAAGAGTTGCTGTCTACTTGCAGATATTTCTCTCAGTTCTAATACCCCAAGCCCTTCAAATGACGACAAAGTCAGTGTAATTAATGCCAATGTCTGCAGACAAGAGATATGGTTCTTCACTTAAATGGCATGTAAGTGAACCTTTCGCCTTATTACCTTCATGATTGATAACTGACAAGCAAGCCTTGGTATATAAGAGTTGGAAGAATCAAACCAGTGACATTTTCTGATTACTTGGGTACAAGGGAAATATGAAAGCTATGAGGAATCTTTGCCCAAAACAAACCTCTTGCCAAAAGGGAGGGGCCAAACTCCAACAAACAAGCAAGAGAGGAACAAGACTTCATGAGAGAGAGAGAGAGAGAGAGAGAGAGAGATGATTTCGCTTGCTAATAACTTTAAAAAATTGAAGTGGCCGGGTTCACATGCTAGAGTTCATAATATGAAAATTACATCAATGCGTGTCCATTTTGCTTCTACATTAGGGAAAAGCAGATTGGTTTCGCAGTTAATCTTCTGAGACCCACAGTGTAGCTAAAATGGATGTGTTGAGTCTGCTGAATTAACAAAATAAGAATACAACGCATCCTTCAATGAGCTGGACTGGTTGCTTATTTTGCTTTCTACACTGAGCAAGAAAAACCCCTCAAATGGTTGTTCCTTGACTATCTCTATTGAATATTTACAACTGGTTTTCCAAACTATCCCCGGTTATAATACTGAAAAATTAGTCGGTATAATTATCTCCTACACATGTAGTACTATCACATAACAAGTAAATGATGGGTGTTATGTGTCTAGCAGGTTATATATAATCGGCTCACCGAATAATTTGTACATTATACCAATGGTTAATTACTCAATACCCACCAAAAATAAAATAGTTTTTCTTCTTCTTCTTCCTCCTCCTTCTCTTCTTTTGCTTCTTCAAACTTGGAAAATACAAGAGGGTGTGTACTTAACCAGAACAGGAAAGGAAATCTAAGGCATAGAGCTCTTATGCTTTCATTTCTCTAATTAAACCTATTTTTCCTATATAAATGAAAAAATATCTTCCCCACCACGGAATATGGAGAGCTGTGTTGGCATCTTCAAATAGGACAAGTTTACTATACCATTGTTGTAGTCCTTTCAGATTCCCAATATTAGTAGTTTCCTTATCTTGCTATTTTTATGAACACTTTCATAGTTTCATGACTCGAGTAAAACAAATAAAATTAAAACTGGAAGATGTTCTGAGATTCTTTGTTTTAACCCAATCTTAATTATTTGATGATTTCTATCTTAGCATCTTAATTTATACAGCATAGGTGCACATCTCTCTCTCTCTCTCTCTCTCTCTCTTAAAATTTTTGGCATCTGGATAGTTCAACACACTTCATGAAAAACCCTAATCTACATTATACACGCAAAGAATCAGTCCCAGAATAACTTGAGGGAAGAAGATGAAAGTCTTAGAACTTTATGGGTCAAATGGGTTTAAGATTGAAAATCTCTCTCTCTATGCATATATATGTATGTGTGTATGTATCCATGTTAACGATTGTCAGACAACCATTCAAAAACCTAAGTCACAAAAACCCTAGGTAGATATATAGTTGATCTTATTATTATTATTATTATTTTGTAATTTCATGGCCCATATAGATGAAACCAGGAACAAATCCCAATTCGTAAAAACCTAAACAAACATATTGAAATCAGTACATCATATATATACATGTAATAAGCGATGCAACAGCAATTTATTAACAGAAACAGTACGGCGACATAAGGAAAATCAAGGCTCAATCATCAAAACGCAAGGAGAGAGATCTCGAAATCATCAAACCACACTGAGACACAAAAAATTTGTCAGTCAAAACAACATGCCATTTCTCGTGGGCGTTTTGGACACAATTAATAAAAGAAGAATAACTCAAAACATTCGAAACAAACATAGTACGCGGAAAAAATCTTATTAATTCTAGAAACACAAATTTAAAAAGTGAATCACAGAAACCCAGATGAGCCCAAATCAATTAAGGACAAGAAGATCACATACCTTTTCTAGGGTTTCTAAGGGGAAAACCCTAATGAGCGTGTAAATTAATATAGAAGTCGGAATTAGGGTTCATGTAGGACTGATTATTAGGGTTTCTCGTGCTACCAATAACGGATGAAACTGCCACATGATCTGATCATTCCTCGAAAAAGGAGGGAAGTTTAGATCATGCTGGCAGCTTCAACTGATAGTGGTGCACGGTAAGAAAGCTGCATACCCACTGCTAAAGGTTGAAAAGAGTACTGAGGAAGAGAGAGCTATTTCGGCACCAGTGCTACAGCTAAGGGTTGCCTAGAGAAGAGAGGATGAGAAGGGTATAAATAGAAGGTTGAAGAGAGGGATTGAAAGGGAATTATCATATTATTGTGATATTATATGGAGAATAGGAGAGTGAAAAGCCTTGGATATTATTTTATAAATAAAAACAAAACCAAAGAAGTGAGTGGTCCCAAGTGATGTAAATTGAATATTGTCACGCCATCACCCCACCAACATGCAGTTTGCAGACAGGTTAGTGAGAGTTTCTAAATATTGTAAGAGCATTAATAACTTTAAGGTGGGGAAGGGGGGACCCTCTCTCTCTCTCTCTCTCTCTCTCTCTCTCTCTCTCTCTCTCTCTCGTGTAGGCATCAAGCATGAGCACAATGAAAAAGAGAGTAAACGATAATAGTATATAGGGGGACCATTTTGCATGGTTTTATAGGTGTTGCATAAGGTTCACACAAAAAGTAGAAAGAAAAGAGCATCTCAACCGAACAAAATTTATGTGAATCTCTCTCTCTCTCTCTCTCTCTATATATATATATATATATATATATATATATATGATATTAACAATGTGATGTGCATTTAATTGATCATTCCTTATAAGCATTTTTTCTTTGTTCAGTGACGATAGCTTTTACTTTGCAAAATTGCCATTTGTTGGATATTAGCCAACTCTTGCATCTGATTGGTGCCAGCTGCCCTGTATGAGTGCTAGTTATATTAAAAACATCTAATGCTGACAATTATATAGGAAAATGATACGTTTGCTAAAAAGTACTTAATTGTCATTTGTAAATTCTCCTCCTTTTAATTTGATTTTGATCCCTTACATGGGTACGATTGTGTAGATACAACAAAGATATGCGCGCAAGAGTCACTCCCTAGAATATTTCTGTGTAGGAAAAGAAAAATTAAAATATATTTTTTATAAAGTAGAATAATGTTTTAGGTATTCTAAAACCATGATTAGATTTGCCAAACCTTTGGAGATTTCATTTGTTGATTTGGAAAGCCAAATGGAATATTAAGTTCCTTAATTTCTAACAAACAAAATTCTCTCTCTCTCTTTCTCTCTCTCTCTCATATTTGTAGACAGATTTTCTCCCCTTGGAACATATTCCATTGGTTGTACTTATATCTAAGTTCACTGTATATGAATTCCTATAAGCCAATAATGATTCAACACTTTACAAAACTTTCATCATCATGCATACAATTAGACAGGTTCTAGCTTGGTTTTGGCTTATCATTAACACTCTCCGGTCTCCACATTTCCTTATATTATCTCATACTTTTCTTTTTAATGGAAGTAATTAAGCTTTCAATATTAATACCAAGAGATCGAAAAGAAGAAAAATTAATTAATCCTAGCTCAATTGGAGGATGATCGATCAATGCGTGCTGTGGAAAAATATTCTCGCACTCGCATCCTTACTAGAGGAGAAGATAGCATTGACAATATATAATCCAAGTCTACAATCCTCAAAATCAAACATGAATTGGAGGAAGATATGGTCGGGTATCATAAGGTTTGTTGCAACTTTTGCAATTAGAAACATTAATAGAGATACACAAGAAAACAAAAGCGAAATCAAATCTAAACGTCATTGGGAAAAATTCCTTGTTCGAAGCTACTGCGCGCATCAAAGGATTCATTTAGCATGACGGCCTATCATTGCACTTTGTGAAATAATATTTGTAAAATTGAAGAAGAAATACAGGTCTCCCTCGATCAGTTTTACTTGCGCGCTATTTTTCGCAGTTCCCTAACTTAATTATCAAGCAGTTTATGTGTACGTCTAGTCTCCTTGATTCCCTGTCAAGTCCACATTTACTCACCATTCGAGATGTGGTGACGCCGGTGGCATATTGCGGTGACGGCAATAACAAGTGTCATATCCTCACAAAAAGAAAAGAAGTCTTAACTAGAAGCGTTTGGTTAGGCCCGGGGCATTTTTTTTTTAGTAATGATGATAATATATATGGAGGTATAATGGTAATTCTAAAATGCCTATAAGATACAAAGGAAAACAAATATAAACACTTAGCAGCAAATGAAATAATATAGTTTTCTACTCCGGCATAGAATATTCATAGTATAAAAAAGCATCTTATATATGATTCTAAAAAAACATGTTCAAAATTTTGTGTTTGAGAGGGGGCATCATTTGGGTAAATCAAAAATCACATTTAAGGCTAAGAGTTTTTTTATTTTTTATTTTTTATTTTAGGGGCAGATGCCCCCTCTCATGTTCATGTGGCTCTGCCCATGATTGTCTCATAAATAATATATAAAGATTAGCAAAGATAATGCATCCTATAGTAGTGGTCATTGTCCGGAGCAATTGTAAAATCCAATCTGTTAAGGGAAAATTGATACCATCGAGTCTTGAAAGCAGCCACTTTGTGTTATGCCAAAAATTTAAACCTTATCCAGTTAACTCTTTCATTCTAGCTAGAACTCTGCTTTGGTGGGTTTACACCGGCCATTAAGAATGATGTGATAGATTGTCTAATACCGAGAGTGATTGTATTGTCACATTACCATGTCTATATGGGCCCACTTCGTACATAAGTAAAGATATTGGTCACAGACAATAATACTGTTTTAAAATATATTTTCGCATAAATTGATTAAATTCGAGTGTTGAGAGTATTAAATGATGACCATATCTAGCTAACTAATTCACATTATTTAAAACTCGACTTTAATAGGACCAATACTGAATAATAGCATATTTATTTATTTATTTATTTTCTGTCAGTATTGAAGCAACCATCATCTGCAATACATATAGGGTCAAGTTTCCCTAACCATTCCTTTTACCATTATTTCTACCATTTGTTTTCAAAACATCAATGCGGGTTGAATATTTTGAAAAACCAACCGTTGGATTAGATATTCTTCTTATACAAGTTATATATGTCAAAAATCACATTGATCCAACGATAAGATTTTAAAAAATCTCACATAAAAAAACTGCGATGTTTCTAATTACAATAATTTTTCACAGTTGCATTTTTCATAAACCAACCATTGGATCACTATGATTTTTTACATACATAATGTATATAAGCAGAATATCTAATCCAACGGTCGATTTATCAAAATATTCAACCCACATTGGTGTTTTGAAAACGGATGATAAAAAGAATGGTCAGGGGAACCTATCCCATATAGATATATGTATGATGGTCAATTGATACAATCTGGCAAAGACAAGTGCAGTGGACATTTAATTATTGCGACCAAGACAGCAGATACGGTGAGTTTGTGTGGTGTTTTTGTCTTTCCTCTGAGAAAATGCCGAGGATGATGGTGTAGAGATTAATTACATCCATGTGAACTTTGTTTCTTATCTTAGCCTGGACCTTTGTTTGGCCTGGGGATGCTACTGTAACCCTACCCAAATAGGTTGCCCTTTCACCCTCCCCCGGCCCCTTTTTGATCGATGCAGCTATTTGGAACATGAAGCGTCTTTATTACACCGCATATGTATCCAGCCAGTCATTCTTTATATTTACGGAAAGTGTTTAACGTAACATACCAAATTTTTAACCTTTTACTTCCTGATAATTAATTAATGTCGGTGGCATGTCAGTCCAATATGCATGATCAAATCATTGGTGTTGTATAAAAAAAATACTAAAATGATTAAATTTTAGACCATATATATTCTTTAAATCATTTGATATATATGACATCATAATATATAAAATGTCTACTTTAATTTGTACATTTTTCATCTCAGATGATTTAAAAAATGTGATTTAAAATTTGATTTCTCATAGCATTAATATTATGTCAATTACCCATGTATATACCGTGCTAATGTGACATTATTATATCAATCACATCAGTTCACGAGAGAGAGAGATGGTTAAAATTTTGAAAGATTCTTTCGAAAGGTATTCGATCAAATTTTTTCAAAAGTTGGATCATTTTCATTTTCTCTTTTTTTTTTGGGGGTAGTTTTTTGATGCACAAAGCTAATAATAAGACAACAGTCATGTTCCATATTTTCATTAGAGGGTGTTGTTTCTTTTCTATAGGAGAAAATTTTGTCATTCAAGGACAAACATTAGCTCCAACCAAGTCAACTTCGGCTGTTAATAGAAGGAAATGGACATATATAAAGGATAGTGGCCTAGTGGGACCTGGCCACTACTTCGGACCATGCAACTGGCTTCAACTCTTAATCTCTTTCATTGAGGTATTTTAAATACTTTTTAAAAAAAAAAAAAAAAAAAATTATTTATGGATGAACTCTAAACCCCACAAACCCCACCCTGGCCACTCAAATACAATTTAAGCTGAAGCTTATTGGTATAGGCTCCATTTGCATTAATTTTTTTTTAAATCACTTTTGGAGCTCAAAATTTTATTTCAGCAAAAAAATTGGGTGATAATTAATTACTTTTAAATGATTTGAGGGGTGATAGTATGCATAGGAAAATTTAAATATGGTAAGAGATTGTGTTAAAAGTAAGAGGGTCCCAACTTTAGATACAATCATTACTAGTATTAAAATTTTGATACGTGAAGATATATGATTAATTTGAAAATCAGAGGTGCTAACATTAAGTGACTTGATTTAGAGCCAAATGCATAACATATTTTGAAAATCGACCGTTGGATTAGATACCCCTCTTATGTATGCCATGTCTACCAAAAATCACAGTGATTCAAAGGTCAATTTTTGAGAAATATAATTTTGAAAAACTGTGACTTTTTTATTCTTTAAAATGTCACCATTTTTTTACAGTCAGTTTTTTCAAAAACCAACCGTTGGATCACTATAATTTTTTACTAGCAAGACATACATAAGATGAGTATCTAATCCAACGATCGGTTTTCCAAAATATGTGCCACATCTAGCTCTAAATCTCACCTGATACATGATGCATGATGTTAGCAGTAGCACCAACAAGTCTTATTTGAACATAACCCTAAAGAGATATATGAAGAGGGAGCTAATTAATTTTTCAAAAGTAATTTTAAAAAAAGTTAATGCACACGAGGCCTTAACATTGAGTACCAAATAAGCAAAAGTTGGTAAATTTTCTTGAATTAAATATACAGTGAAGTCATAAATATTGTACTACAATATGACAAGATATACAATAAATCAAGAAAAATGAAAAAATAATCACATGGTAGAAAATGAAATGCAGGCTACGCGCGCTCATTGAAGACCCATAAGTAAATACCAGCGGAGAAACGATTATAGCTCCCCAGCTTCGCTCTAGCTTGCTGCCCCGACTTGTCCTAATGATTCTCATCTTCATTATGTCATTTATGTGTTATCTAACTAGTTTTTATCTTTGAATTCCCAGATTTGTAGCAATACTTTTAAATATTGCAACGTTTTTTTATATAAATTTTTTTTGGGCATATATCATACATGCCCACCGCAAAGAAATGGATCAACTTCAAATTTTCAAAAATGTTTGCTGAGTTATTAATGAAGGGGTTAGGTTGGTTTGGTAACATGACAATATCCATGTAGGATTCTTGATGGTGAATTGATGATATCCGGGCACGGGTCCACCGACCCATTTAAAAGCCCTGGATCTGTAAGATAGACTCAGTTCGTTCCACTGACATAAGAGTGCATGTGTCCGACCACAATCCAACTCAAGAGAGAGAGAGAGAGCTGGTTCATACTTAACCTTACCAAATTGGTTGCATCCATTCCTTTCCTAGAGGTGGTCCAGTTGCTAGGCACACTGAGGTATCACTAAAAAGCCCATTATTCAGTCCCTTCAAAACAAGGTCCTCCAATGCACATCATGCATTGTATCGAAGCAACCAAAAAAAAAAAAACTGCCATTGGTATTTCATATGAGAGAGAGAGAGAGAGAGAAGTTTATGTGACTTTGTTCCCAAAGAGCCCTAGAAACCCTAGATTGTTAAAGAGAGTGGTCCATTATAATTCAGAATGGTAGAGGAGTTAAAAGAAGAGCAGTTATAGGCTAGAGTGGTCCATTTTACACCTACATGCTGTGAACTGTGAAGGAAAACAGATACTATTTCCTCTCTTCTCGGGAGGACACACACACACAAATACAACATTATAAGTGACACAAAAGGTAACATACAGAAAGCGGGTGAGGGAGTGAAGGATGCAGCTGTAACACCATTAATAAGTCCTCTTTAAGAAGGGTATCTCATGCACATATGCTTTATTGTGTCCTATGCAATCAATTCTCGCTTGTAACAAACAAACCAAACACAACCACTCCTCTCGCTGCCTATTACGAAATTTTGAAAACTGAATCAAATTAGGTTTACCCTCTTACTACTTTCTGATTTTTAAACCAACTTATATATTGTTAATTTGAAAAAATGATGCTTATACCATATTTTCTGTATAATACTAAACAAATTCACATAAATAATAAACTTAGGAAAAAGTGAAACAAAATTACGCTAGACTTATTTTTAGCTTATCAGGTTTTAATATTTGCCAAACAGCTCTCTCTCTCTCTCTCTCTCATACAGGAAGACAACCACCTTTCCTTGACCTTGAGCTAGGATGAAGGAACAAAGTGAAGTAATAAAAACTCCCCCCATCCCAAAAAAATAGGCATTTTTTTTTTTTTTTTTGTACTGTACCAAAATGCATGACAGTCCACTTTGAAAAGTCAAATTATATTTATTTTAACTTTCCCATGTTACTCTTTGTTATTTCAAGAATGTCTTGACACGACACCACATGCAATTGTAGGAGAGGGATAGTTTTGGAAACAAAAAAATTAGAAAGTTGATAAATCAAAGTATTGATGGATTTTCTTAACATGTGTGTTTTATGAAAGAGGCATATCTTTATGGAATGGAGGGAGTAAATGTTAGGAGCTTCAGGACTTTGGAGATAGAAGTTGGACAGCAATTTTACAAATAGCTAGCCATGTTTTTCTTTGATGAGGGAGGATGTTAGGGACAGCAATGTTGATTCTAATTCTTACAAGGGCATCAGCAAGCATGTTATGGTGTTGCTTCCAATTATTAAAGGGCAGCCACTGAATGATTGCCTTCACTGCTTGTGCGTTGAGCGCCGAAGGGATTGATCTCACATGGAGAAATCATGTCCCATGAAATTGAATTTGCTTTACTGCATGTGTTTTATATTTGCCTCTTCTGTACAAATCCATCTTCTGAGAAAGGTAACAAGAGCCCATTGTAAAAGAAGAAATTGAGACGGCGCCATTTCCCCTTCTCCTTTTTTCTGTGTAAAGAGTTGTTACATAAGATCCTCTGCCACCGCCCGCACTGATTGCTCCCACTTTTTTAGCTGGTTTTGTTCCTAGATATGCAATATAAAAACGGGAGGGGCTATTTGCAGCACATCACTTACTAAAGGCAGCTCATTTAAAAAATTGAATTCGTCTATTATACCCTTTTCTTAGTACAACCCATTAAGTTTTAAGGCAACCCTATAATAAAATTTAATAAATACCAGAAATAACCCAATTCTAAATACTACACAAAACATCTTTGTCCAACCCATATTCCCATTAATTGAATAAAAAAAAATAAAATAAAATATACAAAACTATTAGGCTTACCGGCTGTGCCATTCGAATGAGAGAAGAGAGAACAGGGGAACCGAGCTTCGAACCCACCATTCGAACCACCATTGAAGCCGAATACAAAGCTTAGACCATTCGAACCCACCATTCGATAGCCAGTTCACCTTCATTCAGCATCGAACAGTAGCCTTGAAGGATTGAAGAACACCGTCTACGAACATTCAAGTTCACGAGCCATTCGAACACCTTCATTCGATAGCCAGTTCACCTTCATCCACCATTCAAGTTCACGAGCCACGCATTGAAGGATTGAAGCATTGAAGAATCTATTCCTTCATCACAAGCATTGAATAGTCACCATCTTCGAGCATCAATTTCGGTATGTATTGAATATTTTTTTAAAAATTTTGTATTTGAACTCAGTTATTTGATATTTGTTGGGGCTCGGACTGAAAATGCCGATATTTATTGTTCTATATTCAGTTTTATTTGTTGAAATCTGTACATTTGTTATCATTGTTGATTGGAAAGTTTTGATTCAATGAAAATAGATATTCGGTTTGTAATAGCCGAATATTAGGGCTTAATATTCGGCTGTGGGGTTACGAACATATCACCTTTAATTCGAACTTGTTAGCCGAATATAGGAATAATTTACGACATATTGAAGCCGAATACTGAAACTTACATTCGAACTTGTATAGTCGAATATTGTGTTTAATATTCGAAATTTGGTTGCCGAATATATCTTCCCATATTCGATAGGTCGTGGCCGAATTGAACATTCCAATCCCCATTAAGGATGATGTTTGAGTTTATATTTTTTGCAGTTCAAATACTATAGAATACTCTTTGGGCCATGTTCACAAATCATATAAGTGAAGCTCGAACTATGGGGGAGAGCTTAGTTGTTCTAAGGGCTCGTTTGCGTTAGCTTATGCTAAAATCATTTTTAGATAATTATTTTTTCACATATCTCTTTTAAATTATCTTCAAAACATATCACCACATATCAATATTTTCAGAGTAAAAGTGGTTGTGGTAAAATTTGGGGTCTCTTGACTTTTGCCACAATCACTATTAGTATGAAAAAATTGTCATGCATTCTATAATAGTAGGGTGAGTGACGGCGGCCCAGTGAGGTACACACACGGTTCCATCATACATTAATTTCAGAAGAACATAAGGAATATCATCCACAAGAGGTATAACATGATGTCATTAATCATAATAATCATATATGGTTCAATTCTAAAAAAGATTTATTAATATGATAGCCACAACCATAATCATAATAATTTGTCATGCATTTGATAGCAACAACAGTTACATTAGTAAGTATGCCATGCTTATGTAGAGATAAACATTCTAGCATAATAATCATGATTCTCTCATATAACTTTTTTGTTTTTTTCATATATAACATCTTTAATTAAGCCAATATTCTATTCAATATATTGTTTAATATGCTAGATAAAATTCGTTATAACAATTATTTTATGTTGTAGGGAAAATGGATGAACTAGCCGGTACTAAACGGCCTTGTGAGGACACATCGTTGGAAGAAAAGCAAGATCGAAAGCGTTGCTTGGACGTAAATTGATGTGTTGTGCGCATGAGATTCCCAAGCG
>JAESVK010001304.1:2068761-2079242 GCA_017140935.1 Hamamelis virginiana
CCTGCATCAGAGGCAGTTGTTGCATCAGAGGTAGCAAGTGATCCATCATTAGAGCCTGCATTAGAGGAAGTAGTTGCATCAGAGTTAGCAGTTGATCACACATTACAGCCTGCATCAGAGGCAGTAGTTGCACCAGAGGTAGCAGTTGATCCTTTATTAGAGCCTTCATCAGAGGTCGTACTTGGCTCAGTAGCGACAGAGTTAAGGGAAGATACCGAACAGCCGGTTCGGGGTAATGTTGAAGGAATCATTGAAATAGGGGATGAGAGTGATAGTTCCATAGAACACGAGGAACGCTCGAAAAGAAGAGAAGATGTCAGAATTGAATCGCATGATTCTAGTAGTGAGAGTGGGAGTCAGGGTGAGGATGATAGTGAGTCTGAGGGGAACGAGAGTGGGAGTGATGGAGATGGGGAGGAGGAGAGTGAGAGTGTGCGTGATGGAGATGGGGAGGAGGAGAGTGAGAGTGTTCGTGATGGAGATGGGGAGGAGGATAGTGAGAGTGACAGTGAGAGTGAGAGGGAGAGAGAGAGTGAGAGTGAAAGTGAGAGTGACAGGGAGATAGAGAGTGAGAGGGAGGAAATTGTTGCTCCCAGGAGTTCGAAGGGGAAAGAGAAAGTTGTTGCGAAGGGGAAACGGAAGGTCAAGTCGAAGGGTAAGCCTTCCGGTTCTATGCCTACCGAATTCCCTGGAGGCCCCAAGAATATGGACATTTTGAAGGGTTTTGAAACCCATGTAGCTCGATACATTTGGGAGGGACAGGTACATTGTATTGTTTCATTTATTCATAAATAAAGTAGTCAGTTTTATTAGCATTTATCGATTTACTAACATATATTTTGTCATTGTGTAGGATCGAGAACCACTAAAATGTATCCAGCATGTCCCAAAAATTTTTGAATGGCACTTGAAGAATGAATGCAAGAAATTCAAGTCAAGGGTGAATAATACCCCTTTGTGCCAACTTTTGCAGGTGTCCTACAGTCACATTAACCGTGTTTTGATTTCGGCATTCGTCGAGCGTTGGCATCCCGAGACTAATACTTTCCACCTACCATTTGGGGAGATGACCATTACGCTCGACGATGTCAAACAAATCACCGGGTTGCCTGTTGTTGGAAAGGCTGTGAGGGCACCTGATATTCGAAAGGAGGAAGCCATTCGCATGTTGCAGAAATTTCTGGGAGTTTCACGAGATGCAGCATTGGAGGAACTTAGGATAAATAGATGCAATTATGTGAGGATGGAGTGGCTGAGGAAAAATTTTGAGTGCCGGGCGAAGGATAGAGATTCGGATGCAGTAATTGACAGGCACGTGAGGGCATATCTACTTTACCTCCTTGGGTGTTCACTCTTCTCCGACAAGACGGGAACGAAGGTTCCAGTGACATACTTGAACGTCTTGTCGGATGTTGGAGATGTACCCAACTATGCCTGGGGCGCAGCTGCGTTAGCCTATTTGTACAGGCAGTTGGGGGTTGCTACACGGGTAGAGGTTAAACAAATTGCTGGCTATCTCACTTTAATGGAGGTACCTTCATGATTGAAAATCTCATTATCTTTTTATGTTTGAATATGTGATTATCATATGCTAACATCATTTTGATTTTTTTTGTTTTTTTATTACAGGCCTGGATATACGAGCACTTCACTGTCGAGCGGCCTACACCCGACCTAGAATACGTCAATGGCAAGCCTCGAGCAATGAAGTGGAAGCCTCGATCCTCAGTTAGCGCAGCAGATGCCCCCAATAGACTTAAATTCATGAGGCAGCAAATAGATAATATGTTAAAGGAAAATGTAAGTCTAAATATTAAATTTTAGTATGTTTGAAAAGATTTGCTATTGTTCACTTATTTGACTTGTTATATTTTCTTGTATATATAGGTCATTTGGGATCCATACCGTGGCTTGCGAGATGATCATCCATTCGAGCCCATTACATGGTATTGCGGATGTATCGCTTTCTGCGAACAGGTTGAGCCGTACCATCCAGCCCGCGTTCTGAGGCAATTTGGGTACGTGCAAACCAAACCATGGAACCACTCGCCCATCCCTCCAACAAAAGCAAAGAGAGGACCCAAAGCAAATCTTTATTCTGTCGAGCACTTATTCGTGGAGCACAATTGGATGACCTGGACCCACCACTGTCTTTCCATTAGTAGCCGTGGAGAGCCGTGCGAGGCAGATATCCCATGGATGTGTGAAGACGCGTATGAGGAGTGGTATATGGAGAGAAGTCATGTCAGGATCCATCCCACCGACTCTACATCTACCCATCTTCCTATCCAGCGATCGGTTGGGGATGCGTACATTGATTTGGTGAATACTAAGCCATGTTTATTTTTTTTTTACTTATATTCAACTCAGTTTTGAAATCTGTTATAACGTAAATATCTCACTAACTATTTTTTACAGAATAACCGAACAAAGAAAGCACTGACTGTTTTACAAGAGTCGTTACAACTTGGCCAAAGACAAACATTGGATGCATTGCTAAATCGGGTGAGGATGGCAGTAAACATCCTCAGCGATGACACGAACGCGAACACGGCACAGGCATCTGCGGCAGAAGTAGGTTTGCAAGGACGAGGGACAAGTAGGAGGGCTAGAGGACGAGGATCGACATCTACTGAGGGGCGAGGACGAGCTTCGCCAGCTACTGAGGGACGAGGGCGAGTTCGAAAGCAACGTGCCGGGCGAGGGTGAGAGACACCATGGACAAGTTCAGATGTTTATTTGAAATTTTTTTGGATGATTGTAAATTCGAACTTTACAATTCGAACTTCAGATGTATCATATTTGACATTATGGATTTAATGGAAGATGTAAATTCGAACTTTTGGATGTAAGTTTAACATATTACATTTTTGTTCAATTGAATATGTTTGTGAAAATGAGGATTAGGCAAAAAGGGTGAAAATGTGTGTATGAGGATTTGTTGAATTGAATATGTTTGTGAAAATGTGTTTAAACACGTTTGAACTGTGTGTATTAGGCAAAAAGGGTGAAAACGAAAGCCATATAAACATTTTGAAACTTTGTCTTCGGTAGGCTATCACCGAATATAAATAGATTCATTCGGCCACTAATCACCGAACATAATATACAAACATTCGGTCCCATGCTGCCGAATGTTGTCCCGGCCACATATTCGGCCATCACAGACCGAATATGATAAGTAATATTCGGCACTACAAAGACGAATAAAAGAATTGAGATTCATGTATTCGACTACTCATAGCCGAATGTAAACAATGATATTCGGTACCATGCTGCCGAATGTTGTCCAGGCCAAATACTCGGCCACAACAGTCCGAATGTTTTGAGTAACATTCGGTAACTCATATCCGAAGGAAAAAATTAATTTTACCTCGGGCATGTATTCGGTGACTACAGATCGAATTCTTATGTTTATATTCGGTAACTTGTTGCCGAATGTTATGTGACATATTCGGTGCAAGGCTGCCGAATATGTCAATTTTCACTTCTATTCAGGTTCAAATTCCAAAGTGGAAACTAACAAACATATAATGTGAAGAACAAGCACTTGAAGAATTAAAGGAAGATGAATAAAAAGAAGCATGTTCCCTCATTGTAAAAAATTTTCAAATTTCCAAGAAGTTCATGAAAGATTGAAAATTATTTGCATAGCTCCACACTTGACATTTGTGAATTATTTGTGATAACAGCAATGTGCCCATTCATCAATTCTAATAGCTTGGCCCTCATTTTAGACAGTGCACCACACTCAAAAGGCCATTGTTAAATGTCTGACCAATATAGAATCATCCGTCATAATATAAATGTCTATAGTATATATATGTCAATTTTCACTTCTACTTTCAAACCTTGCATAATTATTAGAAATGCATACAATATGCATATATATTGTAAATTTATTAAGCACTGAATTAAAAGACGATGACAAAATATGTGACTTATAAAGATACACAAAATTGAATAAATGCCCACATGTATTCATTTGACAACCATAATTTGTAAATTACATGTTTCCAAATGACAAAAAGTAAGGAGTAGATTGTATGTCTAAGCAACACTTAAATCAATAAATTCCTCTATTTCAGCTAAGTTCTGCGGTAGGTCAAGCTCAAGAAACCTCGAAATTTGTGATGAATGACAATCGGCCCATCCTTTCGCATTTTCGAGCGCACATCTCTTCCAAGCAATTGATATAGGAGGAATTGGAGCATTCGGGTTCAATATTATTTGTACAAAATGATTTCCATTAATCAAAGCCAATGCGACATATTTTCTATTTCCAATCGGTATCGGGTCCGATCTCAAAGGAAAAAATGTCAAACATTGTTCGTTCGAAATAAAGATACAGACCACATTGTAACTAGAATCTATGAGATGTCCCATGTCAGGAAAGCTCATCCATTTATCTCTCGGAGCATTATCCGCGCTGTCCCATATCAAACGATTTCTCACCTCATCAAAATTATCTACACTTCTAGAAAAAATCTCCTCGTAAAGAGTCTTGTTACTTTCTAGCTCGTGTAGCAAATCCTTCCGAACAGTGACCCAATCATCTTCAAACATACCCATCTGTCCCGCAACGGATCGAAATCCACAATTTCCATCTGCCTTGACCCCTATCATGAAAGCAACGTGAGGCAAAAATGCTTTAGGAATAAGTTTTCCATATTTCTGAGTATCATCACTCTGTCGACAAATTGAGGAAATTGTCTTCTTCACAATTGGTAGTTTAATTCTCTTTTTGGAGAATGCGGCATCCATAAGTTTTTGTTTAGAATTAATCGATTCGTACTCAAACCCGGATGGATCCCGAGTGGTCGTTACATCTTCACGAAACCTCTTCTGACTACTACCCTTCGGTCTACCTCTATTGGATTTCTTCACTTTAGGCTCAAGTAGAATAGTAGCGGACGGCTTCACAATTTCCTTCAGTTTTAGGTACAAATCTTGTTGTCCTTGGGGAGTCGAATCATTATACTTTTGTATGTACATATCAATGAGTGGCCGATAATCAAACATGTCATTTCGGATATTCTCAACCACTGGAGTATAGGAAAGCGATCTCCAATATATATGAATCGAATCAATTGGAATGGACCTTCCCTCAATCTTCCACATTGCCAACTGGTGGGCACAAGGAAGCCCGTGTGTGCGAGTAAGTACACAACGGCAAACCTTCTCATCTACTCCCACAATGTCAGTACGCTCCAATTCATCGACAATCAACTCCAACGCCTTATGAGATACAATGCCAACAAGCAATTTGCACTGTGGAATCCCCTGTACCTTATGATTAACCTTAAACATGCTCACTTCAAAAGATGCCTTGATTTGATTATGTTGTATAAGCATCTTGCCATGTACAAGTTTAAAAACTTCTAGCAAGTTATTCATTGATGTCCCCAAGCGCCTCTTCAATGCCGCATGGGCGCTCTCCACTCTATTAGTTGTCGTACAACCGAAGTGCATGTAGCGATCGGTCCACGCAGACACAAAATTTTCTTTGAAGCCGTTCAACCAAGAAGACTTCAAGTACTCTAACGCCTTTGGAAATTCAGAGAACGTCTCATCCATTCTGTTTAACAGAGAAACATACATCTCTTCATCTTCTGCATGCACTAAATCCCACCATGAACATATAAATGATGACCAATCTTCTCCCCTTTCAAATAACTTCTTGCAGTGTTGTGATATGTTTCTTGAAATATGCCACCTACATATGAAATTCTTTGCATTTGGGAAAATTTTTTTGACGGCATTAATCAATGTAAGCTCACGATCTGTAACCACAACCAAAGGAGAATAACCTTCGCCAATTGCAGATGACAATTGCTCCAAAGCCCAACAATAATAGTCCTCTCGCTCCAATTCCATCAATGCAAATGCCAAAGAGTAAGTGATATCAGTTGAGGTTAATCCAACAATCTGTAGTAGCGGCATCTTGTATTTATTAGTCTTGTAGGTGCAATCCATCAAAATAACATGCGGAAAACACTTAACAAGTTTGATGGATTCGTGATGTGCCCAAAATATGCTCGTCACTTCACTTCCGTCCTCCGAAGTTTTATGCCTCTCGAAATACCCATTCTCGGTGATCTGTTTAAAGAGTTCTTGCACTATCGTTCTTCCCCCCATATCCTGTCTATTCATCTTTGACAATGCATTATAAATGGTCTTCTGTGTAGATGCATTATTGGGATCTTTTCTCTTCAACAACCGAAGAATTTCAACCGCCTTCACCCCCCCGGACTTCAATTCATGAACATAGTCCCACTCCGACGGGGTCAATCTACCAACATATGAGTGGCCATCAAAATTTTCTCCCATCTTGTGGTTGTGCTTGCCATCCAAAACGATCAAACCCCAAGAATCTGTGCTTAACATGACGCCCTTTAACTTGAAAGGACAGTTGCATTTTTTTGTTGCCGCTTCACGCACATCTTTCTTTCTATTCTTAACAACCTTGATGGTCGAAACATCTTTCTTCAACTCCGGCAAATGCGACCGATACTTGCCGCTCCGCTCACACCCATAGTACACAACCGGTGTTCTATTACCCGTATTCACTTCGGACTTCAGAGTAATAACCACCATTCGATGTTCTTTACCGATGCTTTTTACATATATATCAAGCTCTTCACGAGTACCAAATACCTACAATTGTATTCAACATGATTTAGCATACGTTTTAAATATAATATATAATTCACAATATTAGGTGTCCCGATTTACCCGTTTGGTAATAAAAAACTCGGCAAGATCAACGATCGTAGGCTCTACGTATGGGACTATTTGTAACTGTGACTGCATGATATGCAAATAAGTTAGACAAATTAATTATAACACATGAATTGATAAAAACAAAAAACAAAACAATTAACATTCGGTTCTTTATTACCGAATATTAGACTTTATATTCGGTCCCAAATTACCGAATATATTATATTGTATCCGGTGAAAAAATTTCGAATAAACCCCTTAAATTCGGCAGTTATTGACCGAATGTAATAGCATATTATTCGGCTAAACCAGGCCGAATGCGTTCTCGAACACAATTTTTTTTTTTTCCATATTCCGATCGAAATATGAGTTTTTATTCATAAAACCATCATACCATAATGCTTATAGAGTGCTACTTTTCATGTTTGAAGAGGTTTAATCCAAATATAATGTTTGCCAATCAAAACCTAAAACTAAAGTGTGTATGGTGAATGCAAAAACATAAAACTAACCTTTTTAAGATGCTCTTCCATGGTAGATGGGACGACGATGATCACAAGATCATAGAGTAGAAGAACCAAGATCGAAGCTGTACGCGTCTTCTTCGGCCAGAGGTTGACGAATGCAAACAAACACTCACGTAGGCGGGAAAGAAACGGTTCTTTGTTTTGTTTTGGTGTTGGGGGTAATATGGTTATTTTATAAATATTGTAATATTATGGGTTGCTTATAGTAATTCTACCATTATTGGATTGTATTTAGTAAATGGGTAATATTGTCATGTTTTTAAAATTTTTAATGTGCTGCGTTTAGTAAAAAATAAAATTGGTGAGTTGTACTTAGAAACTGGGCTGCCCTTAGTAAAACCAGTGCTGCAAATAGCCCCACCCTATAAAAACACAGCAATACATTCATTTTATATCATAGGATGTCCAAACAGGCCCCCGATAGATTTCTGCAAACCTCGAAGCCCCAATAATAGGTTGTAAATGCACAAACAGAGTAGCATTTTTCTTTTTAAATTGATGACAAATTTCGTGTACAAGTTAAAACCCCTTTTACATTAACTTTTCTTAAAATTAGTTTTTGAACTTAAAATTTTAATTGATCTAAAAAATGTGATTATTAAATAATCACGTGTCAATGACTTCAATGGTTGATAAAATAATTGACAAATTTTTCTTACAAGAAGTAATTATAGTAAAAACTATGAAGGCCCAACTTATGCTTCAACACTTTTAGTATAAAAATTTTGAAATATGATTCGTACATAACTCTAAAGAGATGATTCCCCAAAAGTCCTTTTAGAAAAAGCAACGGAAGCAGAGCCTAAGACTTGATAACTGACTTCATAAAAATTTAAGCTCGAAAAAATTGAATAAGATTTAAAATCGAAAGCAGATAATTAATAACTAGAGAATTATTTATTGACAGATGCAGAGCAAACGTTCTGAAACTCGAGCTAATTCAAAATCAGGTCATGGACTAAATTCATTTTAAAACAATGCTCGATGGTAGACTCCAAAACTGCAAATGAAAAAGTTCAGGTGCTTTAATAACTTATATTAGGTCTACTTACAGTATGGACAAATACATTGACGCCCAAGGGTTGCTCAATCCAAAATTTGAACTAGCTACAAAATTACAGATCTCTATCAAACTAAAAATGGATAATATGCCGGATACATATAATCCCGGGATATTATTCGTACCCAAGAAATAATTCGGTGAGGCTGCCATACCTAACCAGCAATACAACAACGAATTTACAATAATTCTTGGGCAAACCCAACTATTTGATCCTCAGCAGAGTAAAGGATCAATATAACAATACAATACCCTAGGAGTACAAAAATTTGGGAGTATGGTTAAAGACTTCCATGTTCCTAACTTCTTGAACCGGTGTAAGTGGTCATGCGTGTAAGCACCATTTCGTAAAGGTTTTCAGCTGTTGGACGGTCACTTGGATTACTCTCCGTACATCGACGGAACAAATCGACAAGGAATCTCAATATTTCTAGTTCAGGCTCTGGTGTCTCCAGCTCTGTGGCTAATCGAGCCATTGCAGGCTCATCCAATGATCCCAATTCTTCCAGCCCATCTGTCAGTCGTGGCCGTTCGCCCATCTGCTCAAATCAGAATATTTTTTTATTAACCAAAAACTAATAGCATCCCAACATACTTCAAACTTATAAATGAAATGTTCAGTAAAATAGCATATTTTAGAGATGGTCAAGAAGGGGCTCCACTTTCTATTTTTTGGTTCTAATGGGGGCCAGAGCCCAAAGGGGCTCTCCACTTAGAACCCTATAAACATAGTACCAAAAGTACTATGCAATAAAATATTATAGTAAACTGGTTGAACAGAATCCTTAAGAATCCCTAAATTTATACAGATTCAAGGTCAGCATAGATTTCTAATGGCCAGTGGGAAAAAAATTACTATTGAATTTACATTTTTCACAGAGTGATGGGTTTATTCCAAGTTGTACTTCTAACTAGGTAAGGGGTATTCCAACTTTATAGTATGTAGGAACACAAACCAATCCCAGTAGGGCACACTTCGGAGAATCAGTCTACCACATCATCATACTCCATTGTTGTAGTTCTGCCTTCCCTGAGATGTTGATTCACTATAATCTAGCTATCTTTAATCATTTAAATAGAAGTTTTCATATGTAGAGAGAGAGAGAGAAAGAGAGAGATGGACCTGCAGGAGGTCATGAATGTTTGATTCTGATAAACCTGAATAAGGCACTTGTAAAGTCAACAACTCCAAAAGCAGGCATCCATATGACCAAATATCCACCTCCTGCAGCCAGACAAGATACAAACTTTATGGTTCAAATAAACTAGTCACATCAATAGAAAGATAAAGAGAACTTGAGTTATGGATTCAAACCCTTGATCATTGAAAATTTAAATTCAGTAGTTAAAAACCACAAGAAGGCACATTATCCATTTGAATTTTACATGTATCCCAACATAAAGTAACAAAGTAAAGCATGGCTAAACATACAAGTTAGCAAAAGGGTGGAAAGGAAAAAAGATTTAAAAAATCAGAATTCATGAAACCAAGGATGAAGGCAGAGGGGGGGAGAGAAAGGTTAGCTGACCCTCAATTTTTTTAATATACAATTTTTTGGTAATTTCAAATTTGACCTTTCTCAAATCCAACCACTCCCTCCTCCAAAAATTTATTTTTTAGTATTTTTACCCAATTTCATTACTTTACCCCTATGTTACAAGGCCCGGGTATGGGTGCCGAGTGTGGATATGAGTCTTAGTGTCGAATTTTTCCTTCTTTTTATTTTTATTTTTTTAGATTTTGCACTATTTTGAAATACCCAGCAGGAGCACCTTGTCATGTCATGTCAGCATGGGAACCTTTGGAGTGAAGCAAAAGAGTCCATGTAACAAAGCTTTACCTCTCCCCTTTTTCTTTTTTCCACCCTAAACATAACTATCTTTCTTTTTTAGTTCAATTTTAGTTTTCACACTTAGTCTCTCTTATAACCTTTGATCTCTCACCATTCAAAACACCTTGCCAACACGGATCTCCTCCAAAGCTCCACTCAGCTGATCCATACAAATTCTTAATGTTAACATATTCATGCCCTCATTTCCCAATATACACACAAAATTATCCCTTTAGGCACACTGTATCATAAGGTGATTTCACTAAGTCAATGATAATTCTGAAAATTTCTCCCTTTTCTCTCCACTCTCCATCTTTTCCCACAAGGCCCATCTTGTGT
>JAESVK010001304.1:2079252-2118509 GCA_017140935.1 Hamamelis virginiana
CCTTCCTAAAGCTTTGTTTACCCCTGCTATCTTATGTATATCAGACCGTACATAGTTCCCCTTTATCCTTCCAAAAGCTTTGTTTACCCCTGCTATCTTATGTATATCAGACTGTAAATAGTTCCCCTTTATCCACCGTACTATCTCTTATATCTTAAAATACATTTTCACAAGAAACAGGCACAAATGGCATAATTAACCAGCTTACAACTCTGCACAGATTTCAAGACTCGGGAAACTTGCATGCAATTCCATATGGATATGCAAATCAGAACAGCTAGGAAGGATAGCACCTGCCACTTTACGCATATGTTACAAACTACACGGTACACACCGCATCTATATGGATATCCAAATCATCTATTTGAGAATAATTGATGCAAATAATAAACGAATAGACTGTAAATAATATATGATCCTGGCAAAAAGAAACTTACTAGCCCGTATATGTTACGTTTATGCATTGCCCGCAGCACCTCTGGAGCCATCCAACGAGGTGTTCCAACACAAGCATCCGGTGGAGGTATTCCAGTATGAGAAATACAGCATGTGTGCAACAAAGACCGAAGGGGCACCGCTCGGTCAAAATCACAGACCTTCACAACAGGTGTACCATCAGCTCTCTTCCTATCCAAATCAATTAAAATGTTTTCACTTTTTATATCACGATGAATAATGTGTTTAGAATGCAGCTCTGCCAATGCACATGCAATGTCTCTGGCAACACACAGTGCCAAATCCACTGGGACACGCTTCTCGCCAGCTTTTGATAGCTTCTCTACATAACTCTGGTACATCAAAAGCAGGACAAACACCAAATCATGAATCAAAACTGCATCAAGAAACTAAAATTCGACATTGACAACTGCAGGGAAAATTACCTTCAAAGACCCCCCTTTTAGGTACTCCATCAAAATTGCAGACTGTAATATCCGTCGCTCTGGATTTCCATCGGATGAAGAAACCCACTTGGAAGTTATCTGATGTCCAAAAATTTCTACTATGCACGAGTGTTTCAAAGCACCTAAAACTCTTACTTCCCCTAAACAACTATACTCAAAATTCTTGATTTCGTCCATTGAAGTTCCACGTACTTCCAAAGTACGCACCTGAAGCATCCAACAAGTCATATAGACCACATGTTTAGTAAATATTCAAAAAGTTTAGATTCAAAAATTAGATTGCCAAAAGAAGAAAGATAATGTAGTCCTGAATGGGAATATACACCAATCAAATCAAGAACTTATAATGGCATCTAGTAAATTAAACAGAGAACAATTTGATTTGGTAGCCTAAGAGAAGAAAAAAATATCCAGATAATGACAAATAAGAAAATTACATTGAAGACATTTTTGGATTGAACGAAAATATATATACAAGAGATTCATCACACAATCAAAGCCGGCAATAACAAAACATAATTACCAGAAAGGAAGCTGGAAATTGTTTACGTAGCTAAAATAAAACTTTACTAGGCTTTTCAGTGATCAAACCTTTGCAGCGGCCTCAACTGATCCAACTTTGCACCGGATGAGAGAACTAGAACCCACTTTTTCAATTTCATTATGTGTGGACAGTGAAGGAAAGGAAGAGCCTGGATCTGGATTGCCTTGGGTTGAAATTGAAACATTAATTCGACTCAGAGGAATGTACCTGTGAGAACAAGCTTGCCCATCAGAAACTACTGTTTAAGCAGTAAAAGCACACAACCTTGTAGCAGCAATAACTTATTTACTATGATCAAACACAAATAAGATTTTGCGACATGACCTAGATAAAACAAAATATTATCATTGCTGGATCACCAGAAAAATAGAATGTAGACACAATTGTATGCATAAATTATAGTTCTATTCAATAGGACTTGAACAAGTTGCAGAGACACAACATTGTAAAAATGTGGTCTTGTCTTCAAAGAAATACCCAAGGTCCACAACCATAAACAAGTTAATATTCAAAGTAAAATATTTTAAGATTTCTTAAAACAGGACTAGCACCTTGCCATTCTATTTCGGAAAGAAAAGGCAGAATTCACTTATCTAAAGAAAAGCGGGGAAAACAAGAAAATAAAGAATAGGCAGAATTTTCCAAACAATGCATTGATGTTCTTTATTTTGCTTAAAAGGGAGGAGCATCAAGTGTGAAGCCCCGGTGTTTTGGAGGGTTTGAAATTTGCATGTCCAATTTTTATTTAGAGACAACAATGCACAGATTCTCTATACCTTATTGAAAAAGAAAGAGCTGTGTGAAACCAGTGTTTTGGAGCAGTTACATGTTCAACCAAAATTCTAGGTTGCTTAGTAACACAACTCAACAAACATGTCTTTTAAAAGGAGCATGACTAACAATGGAGAGAAAAACTGCCAACATTGGTAACAAACAAAAGGAATTGACCTGCAAAAATATTCTGGGTCTGTCTCTTCTCTTATATCATGCGGACGACATGCATCGACTACCATGCGAACCCACGAATCACCCCTCTTGATAAGGATAACATTCCAGGCATGTGGCAAGAAATCCAGGTAGCCCCTAACAAGCTCACAAGGTACTGGAGGCTCCATCCGGTCACAGAGGTACTAGAATTAATAAAAATTGTCAGCTCTTAATAGCTAAAAGTGGAAATTAACAAGCATACAAATTTAAGTTAACTAAAAATCAAAACACAAGTTCGGTAGAGGAATTACCTTCATGAGCAGTGCTCTATGTCTACACACACCAAATTGAAGAGTCCCCATAGGAACCACAATGGAATTGCGCCTTGCTTTTATAGACTGCAGAGATTTCTCACAGAGATCAATGAAAATAAAATCTTCTGCAGTGTCCAAAATTGGTTTAGTAGATGTGTTAATGCTGTTACTGTTTCCAGTTGAACAGGTGCAAACAAAAGGCTTTCGATAGTTTGAGCCCGACACAGCTTTCCGTGTCCTCTCAATTAGAGCACTTCTGTCACTGCCTCCAAAGTGATCTGACACAAAAAGAGCAAGTAATGACGCAATCTGCAGGCTATCAACAGCAACCTGTTCCCTATCTTGGGTCAAACCAATTAACTGTTTCCAACGAAACACCAATGCTAGAGCAGACAATGCAATCGCATCCAACTCTTCATCCCTATCCCTGAAGGAAAGAACCAATTATCGCAGTCACTTAAATTTGAAAACCATTGGACCAAAAAAAAAAATGAAAACCATTATAATATGCCATCCTGGTAGAGGTAGCAATAATGTCAACTCGGCATAAGGTAGCTGTAGAATAAAGAATAACCTGTCCAAAAGAATGACTTCACGTGAGTCAAGATGCAGAGTTTGCTCATAACTCCTCAGTGGCATGAAAGGTCGGTCACGACCTGCATCATAAAATCCATCCGGTAGACGGTCCTCAATGCTACAAATTGAAATACTACTATATTTTTTAGATAAATTTGCCTGGTTATCAATTGGTCTGCGAGACTTGCAAGGTTTGGGGTTATCAAGATCCTTATCGGATTGCCTTTTCGACTTCGGATTACATTTAGATACCTCAGAAGATAAGCCTTCCTCTTGCTCACCAACTCCGCTTGATAAAGAGGCTAAAGATGCATCATCCTCACAACATTCATTTTTGTCCCCCTTACTTATCGCAATAGAGTCGAGGACAACACATGAGCAGTTTTCGGTATAAAACTCCTTCTCGGAAGTGATTTCGCTATCCTCTACACTATTACGCAAATATTTTTGCTCAGCTTCTCCAGAAAGTAACTGTTTATTATCATCATCCAGGCCTACAATGTCTGATGCACCTTCTGCAAGAGATTCTGAGGCAAGGTCATCTAGGCTGCCTGGTTTGCAATTTTCAGATGGCTTCATAGTCAGTACCTCAGCATGATCTTCACCTTTCCACTTCCTACTGTTGTTTAAACGCTCTTGACGAGCTCTCTGTTGCAAATAATACCGTCGCTTCCACCTCTTACGCAACCTCTGTGCTGCAAAGCATCTACTGTTTGATGAGGACCCAGTTAAAAGGCTTGATGAAGTATGAGGAGAGCCTGTATTGGTTCAAAATTATCAAGAGCTGATCTTGCATGCACAGATATCATATACCCCCAAAACAAATCAATGTTGAAATTTAGAGAGAGAGAGAGAAGAATTTCCACAGGGCTCACCATTACAAGAAAGACTTCCATCATTCTCCTTAGTGGCAGTTTCAAATACATCCATTTCGACTGAAGAACTGATGAAATCATCATTGGATGTGTCTTTCCCATTTCCTTCCAGATTGCAGCATATCCATGAAGGTATTTGACAACAACTGAGAAGCTTATTGTACTTAAACAATAATCAAGAATTAAGGCACAAGTAACATGTTAATATTAGATTCAAACATGGATATGCCAATTGTACAAAAGATTTTAGCAAACAACCACATAACCGTTAACTTCACCTTATCCCAAATATGAAAAAAATATTAGCAAAAAATATTTTAAAACAATCAAGCTAAAAATTATCACAAGACCTATGAAAGGTGCATACAAAGAATTTTAAAAGTATATGTACAAATTAAAGTATACACACACACACACAAAAGAGACCCAAATGAAATGTGGTTGAGGTTGTGGAAAAGAATTAATGGCTTATGATTTTATTAGAGATGTGGGCCTAAATAGAGCAGAATAGCAGCAAAGGATTCTTGTAGGCTTGTAGCAGAACCTAAACAGGATAAAGGTATGATAAAAGTTCGTTGCGTAGAATAGAATCAGAATGGTTTCAGATACATTAAAAAGTCATAATGACAAGCAACTAATAAGACCTCGCAATTTCCAAGGAATTGTAACTATCACAATGAAATATATAAGGCACATCCTAAACCTTAGTTTTACAGTTGCCAGTTGTAGTTATATACATACCTGAAGATTTAAATTCTGAAGGCTATGCATTGAGCCAAGTTTAAGAGACAGCGACGTCAACCTATTATTTGAAAGGTCCAAGTTCTCTAACTTTTGCAGAGAGGACAAACTTGAAGGTAGTTCCACCAATTTATTATTGGCAACTTTCAATGATATCAAGGCATTCAAATAACTTATCTCAGTAGGCAAACTCTTCATCTTGTTGAATGAAAGATCTAAATACTCCAAATTATTAAGAAAGCCAATTTCTGGAGGAAGGTATCTGCAGTACAAAAAGAAAAAAATTACACCAGTATCATACATTTCTCAAAATCTAATAAAACAAACATAGCAAGGTAAAACTTAAAAACATGAACACCAGTAAATTGTTTCTCTACACTTTGTCGAAATTTATACTGCCAATGGTCCTCAAATATTCAATCCAATTCAAGTTCACCTATAATATCAATTGAAAATGCAGAACCTCTATATCCCTGATCAGTTTACTGGATAAAGAAAAAACTCTATACAATGATAAGAGCAGCTCAAGCTTGGCAGCCTTGGCTCACTTAAGCTCATTCAAGTTGAGTAAAAAGCCTAGGGAATCCAAGCTTTACCAGTATAACTTTGAGCAATGGCAGGATTAATGATTAAGCTCTTGTATAAAGGACTAATTTGTATAGATGAATCATAATAGTTATGAATTTAAACAATCAATATTTGTTATTAGTTTTGCAAACTAAAGCTTTGATA
Organism: Hamamelis virginiana; assembly: GCA_017140935.1. Taxonomy (NCBI): domain Eukaryota; kingdom Viridiplantae; phylum Streptophyta; class Magnoliopsida; order Saxifragales; family Hamamelidaceae; genus Hamamelis; species Hamamelis virginiana. The sequence continues at coordinate 2,084,864 of JAESVK010001304.1, forward strand.
CTGGCACATATTTCATATGGTGGAATCAATCTTTCCAAATCATAACATACCGGTCACACACCCTTGGGTTTTTCAATCATTATCTGAATAGTGGCGAGTGGTAACTTTCAGTGGGAAAATACAATCTTGTAGAAAGTGAGACAACAATGTACCCTTTCCATTTGAGCTAAAAAAAATAAAAATTATATATTACATCTGATCAACATATGTTTGAATGCAGCAGCCATCATTTCATTTTGTTTTTTAAATCAAAATTTTAAGGATAAAAGTTAAACCAAGAAGCATGCCCTCTTCTTGATGATGTATATGTCCTCAACCGAAAAAAACATAGACTAACATATATAAATACACACACACACACACACACAGACACACACACACATATAAACACACATACACCTATCCACACCACCTTCATATTAGAACTGCTTTTCAAACTCAAATAGCCGAAGGGTTACATTAAAGGCTCCGAATAGTACAGAAATAGGTCATACAAATTCAATTTCAAACTTAATAGTACTGCAAACTTTTCTTGTCTCACAATCTACCTCAACTTCAAATAATTGGAACGTAAAAACTAAACGCTTCGAAAGCATCAAATACCAAAACACAGCAGAAACACTCACCTAATAGAGAAGTGACAAACAGAGAGCTTTGTCAAGCACTTAAGCTTCGCGATCTCGCTCAACACCGGAAAAGCCGAAGGACGCAACGGCACCTTACACAACTCCAGCTCCTTCAAAGCCTTCAACTTATGCAACGGCAAACCGCTCAACCCCGGCGATGATATCTTCAACTGCAAGCTTTCAAGCTCCACCAAGTTCTCAAACTCCGCCGGAAACAAATTAATCTCATTCGCGAAGAATTTAAATTTCTTCAACCTCCCTAACCCTAGCAGCGACCGCGGAATCAAATTAAACACATTTTTGTATAAATACAACCCCTCGATCGCGTCATCGGAGTTCTCCAATGGCGAGAACTCCAAACTTTTACCAGAAACATCAAGAACCGACTCGTCGTCGACATTAATACTCTTTATCAAAGCAGTTTCCGAGGATTTCGTCTTCTCGGATTTTTCCGATTCAGCTGAGCGATCTGAATCCGGTGTTTCAGCGGAATTGGAGACCTGCATTGAGCAAATTAATTAGAAGATTAAAATTTTCTTTGAATTTGGGGGTTGAGAGATCTGTTTGGGGAGATAGAAAGGAAAAGGAGAAAGCGGAGAGGACATGGGGTTGCGGTATAAAGAGGTGAAAGAATGACGGATAAATGAGAGGGAAAGTGGGAGGAAATCGAAAGGAGGGTACAAGGAGCGGGAGGAGAAGAAAAACGCTCCTCCGTGTCTTGAAGAAACCCTAGAATCTAGACGTGGTAGTCATACGGATAAAGTATAGAGTATAATAAGAGTATAATTTAGGTATATTGTCTATGACTGGGAGGCTGATTTCGACACCCCAAATTTCTTTCTCAAAGGGGCACTTCTTGTTCCAAATAAATAGTGAAAAGCCAAAAGTACCCTTATTTTCATGAGATAATTTTTCGCGGAGGGTTTGCCTTATAAAAAAATGCAGGGTGCGATAATCAGTGGCGAGTCGGGAATCATGATTAGGGACAGCGCGCTACTCAAATCACCTCCGGCGTTCCTCCGTAAAATTTTACTACTAAAATTACATTAGTAGGCTTTACACATTTTATATTATTTATTTATCATTTATGGTATTTTATGTCAATAATACTACATTTTTATAAATATTACATGAACGAATCCAAACTAAAAATAATTACATAAATATATTTTTTTGGACTAAAATGCTCCTATGTAGATAAAATAATAACCATTTTACCAAGTAAACAGTCAAACGTCAAAAAAATATTTTAAAAATTTTGTTAACAATCTCCAATATTATAATGAATCCCCAATCTAATATATAATCTTCAATTTAAAAAAATAAACATAATTCTCAGTTTAACAAAGGACACTCAATTCTTAAATTAACACAGAATCCATAATTTTATTAAGAATTCTCAATCCTCAACTCCAAACTCATCATTACTAAAGGACATGAAATGAGAGGCATTAAATATTATTTGGGGATATAACCCATAACCTCCTAGTGTAGTGGTAGTAGACCCAAAACTCCTTCCGAAAAAAGTCAAAATTTTATATTTACTTTTTTAATATGACTAGTTATTGCACACGTACGTTGCACGTGGAATTATACTTATTGTAACTGTTTCTGATATTAATTTAAATTAAATATATACTAAATTTAATAGAAGTTGCTAATGGCAAAAGTTCGGGAGAAGAGAAGGGGGGTCAAGGTATGTTTGAGAAAAACAATCAAAATATGGAGATTCTTAGTACAAAATTCCTGCCTATTTTTCTATTTTTTTTAGTATAGAATATAAAAATTCTTATATTGATAGCTTTGATATTTATACTCTTTTGAGTATCAAATTCATACGTCTTCTCAGACTCTCAGTACATAAATTTATGGGAGGCTTTGATTTTTTCTTTCACTCTTTGTTTGCTTTTCCGATTTTAAATTTTAAATTTTCATTTTTATTATCGGTAGATTGTTTTGGCTATAATATTTCCTTTGTATGAAAAATATGTAAACCTATAATTAACATAGCAATAATATTGAACTAATGAAATTATTTTTTAATGATTAATTTGTTATATTAGTATACCATATTAGTTGGAATGTAAGTTTTGAGACTCATTGAAAAGAAAATCAAAGAATTACAATTCTTCGTGTCAACTCTTTTTCCAATACACTCAACAATTCCTTTTACTATGTAAATAAATTTTCCTAACAAACATTATAAATGCATAAACTGTTCCTATCAAATTTCATGTGTTCAACCAAAAATATGAAAAATATAATTCACAGACCAAAATCAAACACAACCCTAACTGTAAATTTAGGAAAACCGCTTTTAAAAGTAAATTAATGTCACCACATCATCTCGTCACTGTGATCATAATTATCTTCAATAAACACGTATATATCAAAAAACAATTTTGATTTAAATAACAATATATATTCTAGGACTGCAGGAATTTTATAATGTCATAAGACAATTAGTTTCGAATCATTAGACATTGGAAATAAATAAATTTAATTTTCAAAATAAAATTAAATTGAAAACTCTTTTGCCAAAATAAAATTAAAGACAATTTTGAAAACGAACCAGATGTCGCAGGCCCCTCTTTGTGAGCCTCTTTTGCCAAAATCACTGATCTTCACTTGAAAACTCTTATGGAGTATAATTCTTTATATTACGGGCTTAGGATATGTGTTACCTCTTTTTTCCATGTGAGTAATTGATAATAAAATAGGAGTATATCTCTCGATCTTCTGGCTTTTGGTTACTACAATATTATTTCTCGAAGAGTGCAGCTTTAAATTTCCTCGAACCTTTTTAAATTCTCAAATCAGAAACTTAAACTTTATTTAAGTGATCAGTGAAGAGATTAAGAAACCTTTAATCATTTAAAAGGGGTATTTTGGTCAATAAAAAAATTTGTGGGGGTATTTTTATGAATTAAAAGTTTTTCTCACTTTCATACTTTTATAAGTAGTATTGATTTAACATATATACCATCAATTAATTACTATAAATTCGATTTTTTTACCATTTTCAGTTGGGACGAAAATGGTTAGGATGAGCTCAAAATCCCAAATCCTATATCCTAACCCATCTAATTCTTTAAACTTATCTTCAGGTATTTCAAATTCTGTAAACTTATCTCATAACCCATCTAATTCTTTAAACTTATCTCACTTTTCCACTAACGTGACCATCCAATTCTATGTAAAAAAATTCTCCACTAATTATATATAACTCATTCTATTATGAAGCCAAAAGTTTCAACATCATGCAATCTCTTCAATATATGTCATTAATTGTGAAATTCTTGAATTCTAACTTTGTTGGATTTTATTACATGTATCAATCAAAATATTTGTGTTAATCAAAACATTAATCTCTCACTTATGTAAACATATATAACTCCAAATTCTATTTTATTTAACGTATTAGGGATTGGGGATTGGGGATTATGCATGTGTAAATTTGGGGATTGTGTGAAAATTTGGGGATTGAGGGTTCTATGTAAAATTGGGGATTATATACAAAAATAAATATCAAAGTCAAATTTTGACCATTTGAATTGTATTTATGTCCAAAAAAACAGTGATTCATGTTTGATAATTATCTTTGAAACGGGTTCATTCATGTAATATTCTAAAAACTTAGAATTATTAACGTAAAATGCCATATTATTTATAATATCAAATTAACTCTTAATAACCAAAAACCTTTCATTTATATTGAACTCGTGTGAATTAATTGAAAAAAAAATACTTATAATCACAACTCGAATTTGTAAAGCATTTAGATTTGGTTGCATGTGTATATACATTAAGCACATAAATGCATGGAATAATTTCCTTAACATTCAATTTATTACTATTTCACCGTTGCTCAAAATTTTATTGTTTTGAGAAATCGACAGTTGAATTAGATATTTTATCATGTATATCCAAACTAACAGAAACCAACGGTTTTTTTCTAAAAAATGCCACCGTAAAAAAAATATTATAATTAAACACATTACAGTTTTTTACAGTGAAATTGAATCAACATAATTTTTGGAATACAAAACATGCATAAGAAGGATATCTAATCCAACAGTCGGTTTCTTAAAATGTTTGATCCACATTGGTATATATTTTGAGAACGAATGATAAGAATAATATTTTAAAGAATAAAATTTTTCTTATGAGATAAAAATAAACGCTAAATTTGAAGTATAATTAATATTTGAACCTCTTAATAACTTAAAATGTATGATATAGTTAGGAACTGATGAAATTTGAAGATTTAAAAGCATAAAAAATTAATTCACTTTTAAAAGTTGAGGTAGCCACCTCAACTTTTGAAAATAACAATTAATTTTTGCAATATAAAAATTTATCAAATTTTTTTAAAAATTACTTTTAAAATTAAAAAGATAAAAAATAATAACTTATCCAAATGGACTCTTATTAAATGAAGGGTGTTACAGTTTTGAGTATACAAAATCATTTATTTGAGGAATTTTATTTATTTATTATTTTTTTAATACAAACAAGGCGATATACTCGGTGGTACCTCCTTTTTTTCTTATTCTTCTTTTTGAAAAAATTGGTGAGACCTCATACTCATTTTAAATCAACTCCATTTTTTAATATAAAAATAATTCATCTTCTAAAAATTAATTTATCAATATTAACTATGGAGCTCTTATTCTAATGTCAGTATGTCACATAAGAATGAAGACTATCTGAAATACTAATTTATCAATATTAATACTAACATTATTTTATTGGCTAATTAAGTAATAGTTATGCATGGTTGATGATCCAATATCCTTAACTTTTATTTTAATATTTGTTGAGTCAATCTATATTATAGAGATATAATATTGAAACAATTGCGGCTGTTATGGAGTGTATGATGTTTGTTTAAATCTACAGAATGACAAATAATTTATCAGCATTTAGCACACAGCTGAGACGAAGAATCAACAGAGGTAATATTGAAAAATCGAAATAGGTTATGTGCAAAAGAGGTTGGCTTGGCTAGTTGGCTGAGATGTCTTCCTTGCACTCCAAAGGGACCATAAGCTAACAATGCTGGGATGATATCCATGATATGGGAATTGTAATAGACCAGGGAGAAGAAACATATAAATCATTCAAATGTGAGATCACACGGCACATCACCTTCTAAATTGATATTAGCCTGTTAACTTCCCGAAGCTTTTTGGATAGCAACTTAACCAATTAAACTTACTTTTGAAATCTTGGGTTGTTTGGAGAATATAAAAATTTAGTCAGTTAAAGATAAATTTGACAAATTTTAATTTTATTACTATTTGATTTATTTTGTAATTTTTGTGGTTAAATTTGTCTAGTCGTTTACACAAAACACTGCAAAAATATATATTTTTTAATGGATTATTGTAAGGCTTGTGGAGTATGATTTTGTGTCTGATCCATGACCTGAACCGACTTTAAAATTTGAATGAGAAATTTTGTCAGCCTTAGTTTACGGAGCCGAGCTGGAGTACGTTTGCCTCGAGGAAAAATATTTTTTTACCCATTTTGGATTTTGAAGGTATGTGCATGTTGTTGCTTTTGATCAAGGTTTGTTATATACAATTTTCTGAATATAATGAAATTGCCACAATTTCATGGAGATACCTTAACTTGGTTGAATCACTTAAATTTGGTATTCTTGTGTGTATGATTTCATTTTTTTCCACTTTTGTTTTTGTATCTCATAAGTTCCGGAAAATCTCTCACAATCGTGAATTTTAATGTAACGACATCATATCCTTTATAGTGTCAATTGAAAGAAAAAATGTTGAAAAAAATATTAATGCTCACACTATTTTTTAATTTTTAAATTTAAAGAAAAAATAGTACTCACACTATGAATGCTGCTGCAAGCAAGCACTCAAACTGTCAAACAGTCTACTAGTAGAACGCGGATCTCAGCCATTTTATGAACGCTATTTAATTAACGGTATCACCCTATAAATAATGTTTACAGTCCGTCAGAATTCAAATCTCCCTCCATCTGCCTCCAACTCTCTCTCTCAACTTTGTTACGTGCATTCTCTCTTCTCAACGATAACGAAGATGATAGCTTCTCTCAAGTAAGTTCGGATCTGTATACTTCCTCTTTTCGTTTCAATTCTTAAAATTGCGCATTACGTGAGTGTAAAAGCCTAATGATACTTTTAATTTCTGGATCTTGTGGAACTCAGATCCGAAGAACAGAACCAGTTGCAGCTCGTCGAGAGAGAAGAAATTGACGATGAAGAAGATCTTTTTGAAGCGATTGATAAACGTAACTACACAATTGGTTTAACTTTCTGTGATTGTAACTTCAATTATAGATTTGAACTTGATTTCGGACTGTTCTCTTTTACTTTCATTAAAATTCAATTTGTTGCGAAGAACGCCATGTTCGCGTTTTCATTCCTATGGAGATTGATGTGATATGAACTCCGATTTCTCTTTTATTTCAAATTGCATCTAAATTATCAGCTTCTTATCTTCTTCATCTTTTTTTTTTCCCCTTCGTTTTTTTATTTTATGATTTGAGTCGTGCGGTGTATACATTTCATTTTTGTGAGAATTCGAACCTACTGATTTTCTGATCAGCTTTTAAATTTCGTATAGAAATAGGTTTCTACTGTAATTCTCAGTTGGCGTAGATCTCATTCAACGTTGTTTTTCATTGCATGTGGAATTTTTTTGTCTGTTTGATCTTTATTTTGACATCAGATGTACGTTTTCAATGAATTTCTATCTGTTTGGTTGCTGAGAAACTGTAGGAAAAGAAAGTATTCAGAGTTCTGAATATTAAGATTTGATTATTCAGGACCGGAGAAAGTAGAAACCAGAAAACTTCACTCAACATAGCCTATTCCAACTACTTGTCTTGGTTGAGTTCAGTTGATTCTTCACTTATTGAATTCCAAAACTACCAAAAAAACTAACTCAAACTATTGTTTTCTTTTCTTTTCCTCCATTTTCTCAGCAAGCAAACGGAGGGCTAATATATCTAGAATATATAAATCCTAATCTTATCTATTGTTCCATTGATTTTTGCTTACAATGTATGCGTTTTTCAGTGATTTCTCAGGGAATCAATGCTGGAGATGTGAAGAAGCTTCAAGATGCAGGGATTTACACCTGCAATGGCTTGATGATGCATACAAAGAAGGTAAACCATTTCAGTTTAAAATATTCGAACTGTGGAAGTTTTGGCGTGCCTTGGTTACCATTATTTTCCATTTGTAGAGCTTGACGGGGATCAAAGGATTATCTGAGGCTAAAGTCGAAAAGATATGCGAAGCTGCTGAGAAGTTAGTGGTATGAGCTCCCATTTTTCCAGAAAAGTTGAATTGTGATGACTTTTGATTTACATATATCATAGTTTCTAATGAATATTAATTTTTGTTCCATTTTCTCTCAGAATTTCGGTTACATTACTGGAAGTGACGCTCTACTCAGAGTAAGATGATGTTCCTTTAATTTTGAATTGGGACAGAGTCGAGAAGCTAACTGCAATGTGTTTAATTTGATTTCTCTCTCTCTCTTTCTCTCTTGTAATTTCTCATGCAAAGCGTTTGAATGTAGAAACAACTGCTCATATATGTTAGTAGCTTCCATAAACTCCTGGGTTTAGTTATATTTCAAGGCGAGCCTACAAGCTAATATTTGTTTAATTGTAGAGGAAGTCAGTGGTTCGTATCACAACAGGGAGCCAGGCCTTGGATGAACTCTTACGCGGTAATTTTGCAACATGCGATTTTTATCTCTTGGTATATTCTCGTTTCTTCATTGATAAAGTTTCTTCAACTGCTTTGTGTGTTTGATTTTGTGTAGGTGGGATTGAAACTCTGGCAATTACAGAAGCTTTTGGGGAGTTCCGGTGAGAACGAAAGCCAATTCCCTTTCTACCCGTTTTTTTCTAAACATGCTAATAGTTCTATAACTTTTCGTCTCTCTGCCAATCAACATTGACTCAGGTCCGGGAAAACACAGCTCGCACATACTCTCTGCGTTTCTACACAGGTATTTTCCCTCATTTTGCATCTGTATTCTGTAGTGTCCCTCTAGCGAGTGAGACGTGCCTTACTTCCTCTACATGACTTGAATTTTCACGTTCATCTCGGCTTTGGTTGGATTTGTTCTCCTTTAAAAATGGGTTCGTCCTTGGACCACAGTGGTCCATTATTGTCATCAAAATATAAAGCACATAAAGTTTGAAAAAAGCATACACGCTCATGCTTTTTTTTTTTTTTTTTTTCCATTTTTGTTTTGGGAAGGGGTGCTGGAGTCTTATTATCCTGCACATAATTAATTATTATTTGTCAGATATATGAATTTGTGTAAATTTATTGATAATATGGCAATAATTCTTGTGCCTCTTGTTCATCCACTGTTCGTGATCATGCGTAGACTTCTGCAGTTCTCAGCAAAAAAATTTGGGTGTTATTGGCCCTTAATACATTGTACTAGATTATTTATCTTCATCTAGAATTGCATCATAAACACTTGCTGATTAATCTCTCCAATTACTTTTGCAGCTTCCCACTAGCATGCGGGGAGGGAATGGAAAGGTTGCTTACATTGATACAGAAGGAACTTTGTATCCTTTTTTGTTTGCCTTTCTGTCCTAAATCTAAAGTGGCGTATTATTATATTTTTCATATTTATAGAAAGTAACCGTGAAATAATGTCAAACAGAGCCCACCGAGTTTTACTGTGTTTCTTCTTAACTAAATTCACTTGCAGTCGACCTGATCGAATTGTATCAATCGCTGAAAGATTTGGCATGGATCCAGGAGCTGTCCTTGACAATGTATGCATCACTTTTCACTTTCCCATTTACCATTAACTGGATTAGGCAAGGGAAAGACACAACCGATCATGTTTATTTTTGTGAATATGAAAGGTCATCTAAGCATCAGTATACCATTTACCATTAACAGAATTAGGCAAGTGAATGTCAGAACTGATCGTGTTTATTCTGTGAATATGAAAGATCATATATGCACGTGCATATACATACGAGCATCAATACAACCTGCTTCTTGGCCTGGCCGCAAAAATGTCTGAAGAACCTTTCAGACTTCTAGTGAGTTTCTACTACTGGAATTTTCCTATGATACCATTATTGGAAGAGCTGGTTTGCTGGTTAACAAGTGAATTCATATTTGCAGATCGTGGATTCAATCATTGCTCTCTTTCGAGTAGATTTCACAGGAAGGGGAGAACTTGCAGAGCGCCAGGTTATATATCTCCATGGGTGCTTTCGATCTGATGCCTACAGGATACAGTAGTTTAAATTTCTGATCCTTTTCTTTAGGAAATAATAACTCTCCATGACATGATTCGGTTACCATTTGCAGCAAAAGCTGGCACAGATGCTCGCCCGTTTAATAAAGATAGCTGAGGAATTCAATGTTGCAGTCTACATGACTAATCAAGGCAATACTTGATCAGTCTGAGATGCCTCTATTTGTGTGTTCATTCATCTATAAATAGCCTCATCTAAAAAAATCCAGAGAGGAGAAGCTATTTGCTAATCTGCCAGTTTGATAATTGCAGTTATAGCCGATCCAGGTGGAGGAATGTTCATATCAGATCCAAAGAAACCAGCAGGAGGGCACGTGCTTGCCCATGCAGCCACAATACGATTGATGTTCAGGAAAGGTAAAGGTGAACAGCGCGTCTGCAAGGTGTTTGATGCTCCAAATCTGCCAGAGGCTGAAGCAATATCCTTCCCCAGTTATTGTTTATTAATGTAATTCTTGATATATAATCACCTAGATGCATCATAAAAAAATTACCATAATTGTGACCATTTTAAAACTACAGTGGTTGAAGTGGAAGCCAAAGTGCCACCATCTGATGGTGTCATCATGGTCATTCATCCCACATCAAAACCACAAATTTTGTGATTGAATCTAATAATCTCTTTAAAACAGCAAGAGAGAGAGAGAGAGAGAGAGAGAGAGAGAGAGAGAGAGAGAGAGAGAGAGCATATTATTGTTCTGTTTTGACAATCTCTCCTTAACAAAAGCACGTATTTCAGATAACACCAGGAGGAATTGCAGATGCTAAGGACTGAAGGTCAGCCGGAGTTTTTGTTCTGTAACCCTAGAAAGAAGGGAAAATAGTGTAATGTTCCATTTTCTCACTAGCTACCAATAGTTTACTAGGGTATAGAAGTTGTAAATGATAGATGTGTGAGATATGCCATAATCAGCTTCAGATCTTAGCAGTATATAGAGGGCTTAGCTGCCCTTGTTAATGCTCCAAAATGTAACATAACTTCTTTGATAAAAGTGGACGTGTTGTAAGAGAATTGATGAAAATCAAATGACTTCAACAATGTATCAAAGTTTTAACAGTACAATTGGCTGAACAGCAGATTGAATCATTTCTGAGTTTAAAAAGAAGCAAATTAACTGAAGTTTGCTCAGGTGGTATCACTGTTGAGACTAAATAATCCTATTTTTCCATCAATACTTAGAACATTAGGGAGAAAATGACCCAATATGTTAAAAGAGTTGACATCAAACTGCAATCTTTATGAATCAGCGAGCCTTTATGCAAAGTAATATTATTCTGTGTTACATTCCAAGGGAGTCCTGGAAAGGCTAGTTTGATGGGATGCAACATGCATATCTGCATAACATGTCTTAGTTTTTATAGTACTTTGTCTACTTTCTAAAAACATCAAGTTCAGTATCCCTTAAAGCAGCAAAGTCATCAAGAAGAGAATAGAACATAAGGATTTGTAAAAGTCAATGGAAGGCCAACTAATAACCAAAGCCTTGCCATAAAGGAGATGGTTATGAACTCAGATGTGTGAGGACCAGTTTGCTGCACTCCCAACTCTTGGCATGCTAGTTTCCTTCTTGGAGTTGGCATCCACCTTGAAAGTTGCACCACACACTTGGCCTGAACTGTCCACCCTTGGAACAGGCTTCAACTCATTTAGGGGGTGCTCAAAACTCCTCAAACCTCCAGAAGTTGAAAAAAAGCACCCTGAGGAGAACAAAAGAAACAAAAACAAGGCTCAGTTTAGTTCTTATGCCCATAGTAGAAATTTTCATTAACTAAGTGCAAAAGGAAAGTGGATCCTAAGTGAAGCAAAGAAACATAAACAACAAGCGAAATCTACAGTTGCAACTCAATGTGAAAAACAGGAAATGAGCAGGATATTAAAAGGAGAATGAATGAAAAATCACATTGTAGTTTCATTTTACCCACATTTTCTGCAAGTCATATACTGTTTGTTTCCAAATCCACTTCACACATTTCAAAGCTTATTCATGTTTATCTCACTTGTAATTTTCCGAGATTGAGGTGTTAAAAAAAGCAAACAGGTTTTCAAGAAAATGCTCAACTGTGAGAAATGATTTTCCAGGCAACTGTGGATTAATATATGTGAGTATAATTATACCTTTAGGGAAAGGTGCAAAAGACTTCCCGCATCCCTTCTTCACAATCTCCGCATCATCAGAGAGGATGACATTGTCTTCAGAATCAGTTCCCCAGAAAAAGGGAACACTCCCATCAGCATCCTGCATAACACGAGGTTGGAATTAAGTTTGTTTAAAGCTGCTGATGACAGAAAGTATAAGATATCAGAATTGGATGAAAGCAAATAAGTGGGGGACCCAGAGTGTTGGAGAACAACATTAGAGGCAGAGAGGTTTACTCACAGCAGCCAGAAACGTGGTTTTTGAAGAGCTGTCATAGAGAATGAATGCAAATTTCCCATGGAGGTCTCTCACAACCTGATCTGCAGGATAAGGGCCTCTGTCTCTCAGAGTTCTGTAAGCTTCTATAACAATGCTCACCTCATTTGCTGTTTTGTTTAATCCATACTGTTGTTTAAGAAGAGCGACATTCTCGATATGGCCTTGAAACAAGCAGAATATGTCGTCCACAACCGCAAATAATCTAGCAAATAAGATTAGATATAACAAAATTATTAATGAAATTGATGGCAGAAGAGAGCAGTATCATAGTGAGATGATAGTATTATACATTAAGTGAAAAATTAGAGTGGTTTGATTGTCTAATGAAATGCAATCATTCCAATTTGTTTTACATAGCATTTGAAGGTGGAAATTTGAGCTTTGTCATTACAAAGTAAAAGAGAAAAAAAGATGAAGTCAACAACATTGATAAATGGAAAACAAAACTAGCTATTTCCACAAAATCTGAAAAATTACAGGCTTACAGGAAAAAAAAATAATAATAAAAAAAAATAAAGACTCATAGCAAGTTTTGCAGTAAACACAATGGATTCATTTCCAAAGCTATGTCGAAAATTGAGGGCTTGTTTGGTTGCCATGGAAATTGAATGGCCCCATTGTGTTTTACATGGTAATGAGAACACTAATACATCATCTTAAATGAAGACATTAAAAAAAAGCTGGAGCCATCACCATAACTAATGGGACAAGATTAATTCTTAGAATTCATAAAATACTAGTTTCAAAATTTTAGCTTTAATTGTGACAACTGCTGCCATTCTCCCAAGTCCCAAATTCCCTCTTTTAAAATGCTGGATTTGTTCAGAAAATTATATGCAGAACACAATGAAACAAATTCAAATTTCATAGGACGTCCAAACAGACCCTGATGAAATGATTCCATTCCTAAGAACATCCAAACACCCTCTAAACAAATGCCAAAATAAATAATAATAATAACAACAACCCATAACAAGTAAACATCTATATTTTGTCCTTATCAAAACCATTAACTGAAACAAAATATATTTGTCAAAGATTGATGAAAGAAACGACAAAAAATATCTCTAAATTTGGATTATATGCCATAGTTCCCACCCACATCACCATAACAGATCCACAGAAATTGGAGAGAGAGAGAGAGAGAGAGAGAGAGAGAGAGAGAGAGATTTAATAAACGAATTGCATAAATACAATTTAAAAGTTATGATAAAAGAAAACTCTGATCAAACAACATATTGATGAACCTTGGCTCTAGGGTCAGAAAATTCCCTTATATCCCGTTTGGTTGCTGAGAAATCTGAGGTAAACGAAAAGAAAACTCAGAATCTTAAGCAGTCAATACCCAACCTGTAACAAGATCTCAAGTTCTTTTTCTTTTTTTTAACGGAGAACAAGCAAGTTGCGGGCGAAATACACAATAATAAACAGGGGGAGACCACAGCAGAGAAAAATGATTAGTTCAATTTGCATGATCAAACAAGATATCACCAAGATCTAAAAAATAAAAAATCATAATCATAAAAAATGAGAGCAAATGTTGTGAATTCAAGTAGTCTCAGATCATCAAAATCTGTCCGAAACAACAATAACAATATTAAGATCAACATGTGTTATCTACAAATCTCCATCATACAGTAGAAAATAATGCTCGGTTTGGTTGCTGAGAAATCAAACAAAAACAAAACAAAACTTAGGATCCCTAGTCATCCACAACACCCATTTCACCCAAACCTGGTAAAAGATTCCAATTTTCCTTTCATTTTCCTCCCATATCTCATCAACCAAACAGATAATGAGGCAAAAACCAAACGGCCCATCAATCATCAAGATCAGATCAAGACCAAAACCAATAAAAAAAACTGAAATCAGAGACATGGGTATTGTACCTTGGGAGGAGAGGGTTCTGCTTATCAATGGAGTAGGCCATGAGACCAGAAGAGCCAAGGTTGATGGTGACAGAACCAGGGTGCAGAGAGGCGAAGTGCTGAGCCAGAAACCCATCTTTGAGTGCACAGACTGAGTCCGAGTGAGGGCTCTGTAGAGCCTCGGGGCTCTTGGCCACAGATTTGTCGAAAACTGCTAGCATTTTTGGGCCTTTCTTTGATCCGAACTTCACCAAAACAAGAGCAAATATCACTGACTGTAACCGCAGAGAGAGAGAGAGAGAGAGAGAGAGAGAATGGAGGATGGAGGATGGAGGATGGAGAGGGATCAATTAAGGTAGTTAAGTAAGTTTCGAGAATGGGGAATTTGATTCCCGGAATTGCCCCTTCTTTCTCGTACTAATTGCCTAGTGTGTTGATTCATACAAGAATACAAGATTATATGGAATCTATAAAGAAGCACAATTATAAAGTCCACAGTACACAAAATGATATTAAAGATAATCTATATAAGATTAATTATAAAATAGATTTTAATTAAATTAAATAGATTTTACTATTATGTTCATCAAAAATCATGATTCGATGTTCGATTTGTTTTAAAATTTGGCTAGAAAAACTAATTGTGGTTTAAATAATAGAAAAACCATAATTTTTCATTGTAAAAATCGATCAATGGATCATTACAATCTTTTACGAACATGATACCACCTAATTCAATAATTAATTTTTAAAAATTTATTTTAAAATTAATCCTACGCAAGTTATCTAACAAAAAATTGTGTTAAGTATATCTTATAATAGATTTTTTAGGTATCTATGTATACATTTTCTATGAAAAGATATTTACAATTATTATTTTGATAAGTATTTTTATCTTTGGTAGGAATATAACAAATCTTTTAGAATACTACTATATGCAAATATAGTGTCCACTCATTTATATTTTGAGCGCTTTTTAGATATTTTGGACAAATATATCTATATATGCAAGTGTAGTGCATGGGTTTTGTTTATTAAATAAATTTTTATCTGTAAAAGGAAAAATGAAAAAGTCTAATCCTTTCTTTAATAGACGTGAACAAAAATGTTTCTAGATTAGATCGCACATTCGCATGTATTATATAGAGGCATTATAGTAAATTTAGCTCATGAGCTGTAGTTTTTAGAAAAGTAGACAGAAAAGAAAAGGTCAGGGCTTATCCAGAAACATAGATAGGTGGCGACTGGCAAGTGGCGACAGGCGGTGGACACGTTTTAGAATATTAGGAGTGTGCAAAAATCCGTCCAGCCCCGGACCTCATCCCACCCACCCCGACTCCATTCGCAACCCGTGATTACAATAGTTAGGCAGGTTGGATTGGGTGAATTTGATGGATTTTTGGCGGGTTGATTCGGTTGGCGGATATAAAGGTGATAATCCGCCTTAAACTCGTCCCCATCCGTCAAATAATTATATATAAATAAATAATATATTTATATAAAATAAATTTCATTACTACCTTATATTTTTCCTTAATTGGATATGCTTGCAAGTTAATTTTTTTTATTTTTTTAAAGATATTTATTATGATAGTTTGAATATGCCCTTATTTGATTTGATATTCTTTCAATTTTAAATGTGAAACCATATGTTAGTTTCTAAAATTTTTTAATAACAATGAACCTTTATTATTATGTATCTAGTTAGTAGCTTCTATTGTTGTAGGGTAATTTATTTTGGCACTTTAGTTTATTATTATTGGAAGAATTGTTTGGATTATAGTTTAATCACTAAATAACATAATATTACATTGTTAGATATGAATTTGATGTATTTTTGATTGTTAAAAAGGTTTTAAGAATTTAAGGTGTTTATAAAAAAAAAAATAGTAATGCAACCCTCCCAACCCCGGTTGAAATCCGGTATATATTTAATCAATCCACCGGTTATTGAAATAGGTGGATTGGTTGGCGGATAAGAGAATTAGTCACTCATCAAGTACAGATTAATTAACAATTTTACCCTTCACCCACCCTCACCCGACCGACTCACACCCCTAAATATATTATATTTTCACAAAGTTGAGGCAGAAGGAAGGACAGAGGCCTTTGGTCAATAAGTATAGTAGAGGTTGGTGACGTGTTTGGATATCATTTTTTACTTTTCTTTCTTTCTCTAGAAGACACTTGTACACCTTTTTTATTATTTATTTTGTTTTTTTCAAAAAAAGTCCCCTTTTTAAATTATTATTATTTTGAATACTGTAATATAAAAAACAATAATCTTGAATAATGTATTACAAGCCTCACTTTGATTAAATAAGAACTGTAGATTTTTCGAAAAAAAATTATCTTGAAATATGGGCCTAGTCTGTTCTTGAATGAAAGAACAACTAGAATCCATGGTGAATACTCTCTATTGTAGGGGGAAAGGTCAAGGTGAACACTGAATCCCAATCCTCTCACCAAAAACATGTTTTCACATCTCTCCTGGTCATAAACCTGTGCCTTTTCACATCCTCTGAGGCCAATTTCTAGGGGCTGGGGCTGATTATGCATTCCCAGTATAGGTTTCAGTCATGAGGGCAAAAGTAATAGTCAAGCAACAACAAATCTGCAACATCTGATTTTGTGGTGCTAACTATATATTAATATACACTTCTTCATTGCACTAAGCCTTAGTGCCGTAAGTTGTACAAAAAATCAGTAGAAAGCTAGTGGGTACCATAATGTGATTATCATCAGTACAGGGTTCATGTCCGAATTTAGGTTCAATAACAGATATTTCGTTAAACTCATACAACACATACTGATGTCATTAAAAGATTAGAAACCAATTTAATTATACACTGAAAGGCCAACTCTCAAAGCAGCACATAAGCTGATCAACAGGATAAGTAAAACTAACAGCATACACATACAACAGATATTTTGTTAATACCTCCACTTTTTTAGTGTTTCATAGTCTCTGTTTTCTTAGAAATTTCGCCAGTTTCCAATTTTGCATGCGAATACTCATCACTTGATCGTTCTTTCAGCTTTGATATCATCACCATACACCGCCATCATTTTGCAGTTACAGCTACCACCAACATCACTAGACTTTCATCATCATGTCCCAAACAAGTTGATGCAATCCTCTCGAACGACTATTTGGGCTTAAGGTGACCCAACTGATGATACTCCAAAAGAGCTCATTCAGGGGGTATTAGCCGCATCTCTACCAACATAGCTTACAATGTCTTATCTGGCAACCCATTCTCATTAGGTAATATGAGATCATTTCCTTCATGATCTTTCCCGTCGGTTTCACCTCCAGGTGTCTGCTTCACAGCGGTGCCTACAAGTTCTTCAACCTTATCCTTTTTCTCAAGCTTCCTCACTGTGAGATGTTGGAGCCCTCCGGTAGAGGAGACATCCTCAACCAATGGGACATATTTCCCCTCTATGAATCCCATTGAATTCAACGTACTCACAAAACGATATGTGATACCTTGTCTTGGTTGGAGCTTTCCAGTAAGCCTTGAGTTTATGGCAGAAATTTTTCCCTCAATGAGCTTGTCTTTTAAATCCTTCTTTGCCATTGGGGTGAATTGCCGGTCCAGTGATCTGGCGGCAGCCAACCAGGCTAGAACAATGACCAGCAATATCCCTCCCAGATAGGGTGTTGAATTTGAAAGGGAACCAAAGGTTAAAATGAGGAACTGTTGAATCAAAGCACCTCCGGATTTCCCCAGAGGATTGCAGACAACATCTATGGCTGCTTTTCCTTTGACCTGCAAAGTATAGTATAGCATCATACTCAGAGCCAAATTTTAAACAAGATCATCGGTTGGTCTCAACCAAAATTTTTGTGTTGATATAAATAAAGGCAACTTTCTACCAGAATTCAGCAACCAACATTATGTACCTTTAATCAGATTAAGCTAGAAAAATGTTTAGATGGATAAGCACACCTTTGTATCTTCATCCAAAGGGATGTAAGCCATCTCTTTACAGGGATCAAATAAGCTGTACTTTGCACTTTTGCTAAAGATGTTTTGTAAAGCTCCGACATATACTGCCGCAAGAAGTGGAGTCAAGCCTAGCGTTGCAAGAAATGGGGTCATAGGATTGCTGAACAAAACCAAAGAGAAAAAACCAATTCCTGTGACAAGCAGTACAGTGGGCGTAATAGCAGCAGCTACACCCCATCCAAATTTTCGGAATATATATCGACTGAGCAGCATCATTATGAATGTAGCAATTCCAGTGCATGATGAGAAATCACCCATGAATGCAGAGTACTCATTTGGGCTTGGAAACTGCCAATCATCAAAACTTACTACATGTGTTAACCCATTAATAGAACTTCTGTTACTATAAAAGAAGATTCAAGACAGAAGGTGATGGATAAAGCCTCACTGTAACCACCAGGAAGAAGGAAGGAAATTTACAGAAGAAGGACAAAAAAATGAGGTCCTGACTTACCTGAGCCTTGAGCTTCGATTTCCATGTTACTTCCACAAGATTGATACTAATCCCATAAGCTACTACTATTGTTGCAAGATCCCTCACATACCTCGAAGATAATAAGAACTTCAAACTTTCAACTGTTCCCATCTTCTTCTTATCCTGGGAAAACACTATCCATGTTTCAAAGAAAGGAAAGAATGTACAAAAATTTTGATGCTTAATATTCAAGAAAAACTCAAAATTTAAGGACCACTCATGGATTTACCTTCTTCTTCCGGCCAGTTTCTGTCTTAATATACCTGTTCATTCCCCAGTATATTCCGCATATAAGTAGCCCTAGTGACACTACAATGGTCATCATTCCTTTGAGAGAAATAGCCCATCCATCAACCCCAGGCCCCAAATTCTTGCGCAAGTTGGAAAAATATTTTACAGTTCTCCCTGAAAATACAAGAGCAACATTTGCTCCAAGACCAAACAGCGGATAGAATTGAGAGGCTTCATCCACGGTTGTGATCTAAAACACCACGAACACCAAAATCATTCACATAAAGAGTGAGAGGACTCAACATTCAATGAAGTACAAACAATAGAGATCGGCCCTATTTACAGTCAACATCACCTTGGTTTGCATAAATTAAACACATACTAAAATGGTTATTACACTTAGATTTAAGTAACATTGAAAGCATATATAAGCGTAATCCTATTGCAGAGTAAAATATGTCAAAGAAACAAGATAGAAACAGAGAGCACAAAACATTGATGCCCAATAGTCTAAAAACCAATCAAAGAAACATAAAGTTAAACAACAAATGATGCATAAGAAAAGTGAGACATTCCATTCAAATTGAAAAACAATCGACAAAGAAAATCAAAACAACCTTGAAGATTTTATTATATTAATCAGTTCAAGATTGACAAGTTAAACAATCGAATTCATCAAACCCATACACTTAGCAACGCTTAAAAACAGGCTAACTTCATAACTTCAACAAATTAACATAATCCACAAAGAGTAAATGCCAAATTGCAATTAAAACTTTACAACCATCACCTAGCCAACACAACTTCAGAAAAGAATTTTCACTCTCAGCAAACCCATTTAACAGAATTCAAACCAACATTGTACACAAAATCACCAACAAAACAACAAAAACTATCTCACCTGATTAGCATAACCCCAGAAGAGTAACGAAACAACAACACTGCCCCAAAGCTCAGCCATAACATAAAATATACAGAAACTCCAAATCCTCAGAATCGCTATGGGACCCAGAAAACTCGGTCCCAAAACCTCCAAAAGCCGGTCCGCCAACGCAGTAGGATGAATCATACTAATATTCGGATACAACACAAACGCAAACGTCCCAAAAAACGCAATAAACGGCAACATACAAGAATAGAACAAGGCCTCCTTAGACAACACATTTGACAACTTGTTGTAAATAATCATGAACACAATAGCAGCCGGCAAATTCACCCAAGTCTTCAAGAAGGGTATAATCTCAGCACTGCTTCCTTTTGCGGTGACAACGAGTACGTCCTTTGTGTCACGTAGAATTGTATAATTGAAGAGTATACAAAAGAACATAAACCCAAGTGGGATCACTTTCTTTAGAGTTTCAATTTCAATACCCAAGAATTTCGCGGGAACGGCTGAAGGGTTGTCTTCTGAAGCGAAAGAGGAAGCAGGGCTTGCAGATAGTGAACAAGTAAGTCGAAAGGGTTTAGGGTTTAAAGAGATTCTATTGAAACATCGACTTAGTGAGAGTTTGGTGGATTCAGATGAAGAAAAATTATTAGTTTTGATGTGGGTATTGGTGTTGAGTTTTGCGGTTAGTCTGGGTGTGGTTTTGAGGTTGAGGGTTGTGAGAGATGGGAAAGATATAGGGGTTTTGAGGA
Organism: Hamamelis virginiana; assembly: GCA_017140935.1. Classification (NCBI taxonomy): domain Eukaryota; kingdom Viridiplantae; phylum Streptophyta; class Magnoliopsida; order Saxifragales; family Hamamelidaceae; genus Hamamelis; species Hamamelis virginiana. The sequence goes on from JAESVK010001304.1 coordinate 2,105,441, forward strand.
GAATTTCCATGGCTCCAAAACTCTAAAACCCTAAAAAGCTCTAAATAGTTTAATTCAGAGGGAAAAAAGGGGGGAGAAATTGAAGTTAAAGAGCTATTTTTTTTTTAACTCCATCTGCAAGTCTCAATTGACTGATAAAAACGAACCCATACTAATTTCTGGATACAAAAGAAAAGGGAAGCATTGTAGTGGAATTGAAGATCTTGAGCAGTAGTACATGTAATTCCTTCTTTTGACGTTGTTGTTGGAGAGTGGAAATGGCTGTGACAGTGAGTGAAGAGAGGATATTCCTGATTCCTGTCATTTCCGGGATATGCAGGTTTAGGGGGTGTTTGGATGGAAATGGAAATGGAAATGGAATCATTATTCTATACAATCAGAGTAAAACTTGTCCATTGAAATACAGCGATAAAAGTAAATTGGAATCGCGGATTCTAGAGTATTGGGTTATTGTAAACTATGGAATTGAACATGGATTAGCACCAATAACAATCCGTTGGGGCATTTGAGGAAAAACAATGATGGAGACTAGCAATTGTTAAAAATTAAAATAAATAAAATATTATAGGTGGCATGACAAGAGTGGGAGACTCGTTAAAAATTGCTCAATCATGTGTAGAGTGAAGCACATAATGTTAGAAAAATTGATGTAGTGACTAGCATTTAACCCTCATGATAATGTCATATTATTTAAGCATAATATTTAAATAATTGTGGGTTGATCAAATAGATTAGGTCAAATGTTATATCATATCAAATTGCTTAAAAATTAAGAAACCAGTTTAAATTAAAAGTACTGTAAATAAAAGAAGGTCTAAGAAAACACGAGTTTCGGGGGTGTAAAAACATATATTAGTGTACAATTGAATGAAAGATATAAACTTAAATAGAGTTAAGTGAAGAAATGACTAATAATTGAGATTGAGGACCTTTTAAGTATTAATGAAATAAAGATTATTTATTTATTTATTTTTACAATACAGGATATTGTAAGGTAGTAATTCAATTATATAGGCATCCAAATGTAACATGAGCTCTCAGAAATAGAAAGAAAAAAAGAAAAGAAAAAATTTATCGACTTCTTGTTGATGAAATGAGCTGAAACTTATATTAGAGCTTAGGGCCAAACTCCTCCTTCTAGTATGAGGAAAATGAATTTTGAAAGAGTATTAAGTATACATCCCGATCCTATCCCCGTAAACAAAAAAAAAAAAAAAGGAAAAAAAAAATATCTGGAGGTCCTCTCTCTCTCCCCATTGTGACCAAATCCAGTGACATCCCAATTCTCAATGCCTCATGACCTGTCTCTGTTTAAACCACTCAACTTTTGACAAGCGCTTAAGTTCACGGGGCTGGAGCCCGTTTGATTGTCGTCACCTGAGTTTGATAATGAAGCGAACGGTGTGAGAATCATTTTCACTTCTCTCTCAGCCCTATGATGCGACCGACAATCATTTGAATCGAAGACCCACGATTATAAGGTCCATATGATATGATAAGCATTGGACGTTAGTATATTTTGGAGTAATGAATGGACAGCCATATTAAAAATGCCTCCCGATTTGCTGGTAAGCAGCAAATTGCTGACTATGTGGTGAGCAATCCTTGGATGAGCGACACATAGGCGGATGGGCGGATCCAAGGACTCGGGTGCAAAACGTAGTCTTACAAGATTGTTTTGGCCAAACACCACTAACGTTAACTGCATTAACATTGCAAATAAGAGAGAAAATCCAAAACTTCAGTTGACTATCCAAAACTTTAGTCGACTATCTTAAAGATGATGATGAGATGCAACAAAGTTGCTAATGAGGGAAAAAATCTAAAATTTTAGTAGACTATTATCTCTACTATTTTAGAAATAATGATGAGATAAAATCAGATTAGCCTTCAACTTCATATAAACCAAACCCCCAACAAGACTAACTCAAAATTTTGGGTTTAAAAAAATATTTTTGCTGTTTTGTATCTAAGAAACCTCAACAAACCGTAACAAAATAAACATTTTTTTTCCAAATATATTTGATTGCAAAGAAATCGTAAGAAAATAAAGCATTTTCTTTCTCTCCAAATCCGTTTGGTTGCTAGGAAACTACAAGAAAATAAAGCTCCAGATCTATTTGGTTGCTAAGAAACCTCAAGAAACCGCAACAAAATAAACATTTTCTCTCCAAATATGTTTTGTTGCCAAGAAATCGCAAGAAAATAAAGCATTTTCTTTCCATCCGTTTGGTTGTTAAGAAACGGCAAGAAAATAAGACTCCAAATCTGTTTGGTTGCTAAGAAACCTCATGGAACGCAACAAAATAAACATTTTCTCTCCAAATATGTTTAATTGCCAAGAAATCGTAAGAAAATAAAGCATTTTCTCTCCAAATTCGTTTGATTGTTAAGAAACCAAAGGAAAATAAAACTCAAAATCTATTTAGTTGCTAAGAAACCCCAAGAACCTGCAAGAAAATAAATATTTTCTCTCGAAATATGAAGGATTTAACCACTGATCTTAGCCTCCTTCATCAGAGTTAGCCTCCAATCTTAGCCTCTGATCTTAGCCTATTTCATCACAGTTAGCACCGTAAAGTTTGGATCTTGAGAAGAGAGAAAGAACACTTGGAGAAAAAGAGAGATTTGGATCTTGAGGAGAAAGAAATAAAATCGTGGGAGTTTACGCCCGTGAAGTTTCCTTTAAACGACAGCCCATCAAGCATTTTTTTTCTACAACCCTTAGATCATGTTGGTTGTGTGTGTGTCAACCATCATACGGTTGCTCAATAGGTGGTGAGCAAAGGCGTGCTCACCAGTAAATCCGAACGCGTTAAAAACATATGTTTGAAAATTTTAAGTAGGGGCTCTCTCTTTGTTACTCATAGGCTTAGCATTTTCATATAATCTTACCCCTTTGCTAATGAATTATTTTTTTCCTTTTTCCCCAATAAAATGAAGAATGACTGAATGAGTGTCGTCGTTTTCATTTTTTTAAATTTTTAACCCACTTATGAAGATTTTTAGATTTCGCAAAGAAGTGAAAGAAAAGAATATTATTTAGAAATAAATTCTTTTCTAATTTAAAGACCCAAACAGCGGCCAAAAGAAAGAATGATATCTGAAAACAGAACTAATCACCTTACTCAACCATTCTCCCAGTTTGATGGGGGCTTGCCGGCTTGGGTGCATGAGGTTCTCCAGATAAAAGGCTTGGGCCTGGTGGACCCACTTACGTTATGGGCCTACTATTATAGAAGCCCTTGTTAATCAATGGCATGACCACCTAATAATGGTTCATTGGTTTGGTTCCTGAAATTCTCCTCGCTGAATATAATCCCAGCACCAAATGTAATGCACGCATCACATTTCATGTCATACAGCTAAAAATGTTCCGTTTGGATAACATGGCTTGAAGCTTGACAGTAGAAAACTTCAACAAAGGCTACACGGTCTATTGTTTTTCAATATCTGAATTCACATTATCTTCCAAACTTAAATCACAAATGACTTGAATGTGACTCGAGAGGAATTTCTTTAAATAAAGGGGGGAAAAAATATACTTAATAGGAATTCTACTACGCTAAAGCCAAGACAAGCCTCCATCTGGATTTGGAATAAACAATGCGAACCCGATAACTAAACATATCCCAGTAAGTAATTTCTTAAACCTTGGAAGTTGAATCTACATTCCCACTAAAAATGAAAATTTCAAAATGAAGAATATCAACTCTGTTAGGTGAGCTGTGTATCACTTGGATTCTAGGACATAATGTGGAGTATACGATATCATATTCAGATTTAATAATTATCCAAGACACTGATGCACCACGGCAAAATTCTCCAAACATTCAAGAAATTCCTAAATAACTCCAGAGCTTTGTTGGAACCCAATCTATCCTGTATAACTCATTGATTTCCAAATCATACACGAATATCTTGCATCATGCATGCAGTTCCAAATTATTGGCAAAATCCTTGAATCACTCCCAGCTATTTCTTTCGAGAATGACATGATATACTTCTTTTTATAACTTAAAATGCATTACTTTTTTCAACACTCAATTCATTTTTCACATCCATTGGGGCCAGAAATTACAGTCACATTTTAAATAAAAAGAAAGGAATAAATAGTATAGACCACCAATAGATTCTTTTGTTACACAAAAGACATGTCCTCTAAACTCATTTGTTGCACCCTACAGAGGTTGACCCGGTAACTAAAAAGATGGACAATAACATTAGTCAAAGTGGCTTAAACACACTACCTCAAACCCGGTTGTATGCAACTGACTTGCTGAACAGGCGGCGGATATATACGACTTGAAGTCCACTTGCAAGAGCCAGCAAAATGTACTCTCCAAGTGTGTAAAATATTACCCGATTTCGTGTGCTTTCGTTTGCTGCAGCAGGAACAGAGATATGGTTGTAAGTAAACGGTAGGAAACCGATTGGTTAGTAAACATCACAAAATCGCAAGGAAAAAACTTGTTAATGACCCTTGTCAACCAACAAGTGGGTGAGTCTGACATAATAAAATCATAAAGAATTAAAAAAAAACAAAAAACCATTAATCGTTGGTGTGTCTTACACTTGTAAGCACAAAACATTGACTCCATGTGTCTACCATTAGTCTGAACAATTAAAGATGACTTCAAATCTAGAGGATAATATGTGTATTACAGGGATGGCAATGGAGTGGATTTGAGGCAGAGCGTCCCTTTCTTGTCCCATCCCATGAAAGGAGAACTTCTCCCAAACCTGTCCCACAACCGGGGTGGGGTGGGGCACACTGAGAAAATCAAACAAGGCTGGATGGGGGCCCCATTGAGACAAAGGGTTATCAAGAGTAACTGATGAAACTCACTGTGAGAAAATGGATTTCCATATGAAGAAAACACCTAACCCTAAAGAACAAATCGAAATTCAAACATGAACTTTTTTTACTTTTAGCTAACAAAATAATAGAAATAGGGAGGAAAAAAAACTCTTAATACAATGGAGAGAGCAACAATAAGGAAAGGAGCAAATTGTAAAGGCCTTTTCCGACACTGCAGTGAAAGAAGAGTGGTAACCCTTGAAGTATCGAACATCAAGGGAAGGCTGTCGGAATGAACGAGATGTTAGAATTCTTTCTCACCTTCCGAACGTTACAAGGTTGTGACCTCCAAATAAATTGCTAATAAATTGCTAGAAGGAATGAGAATAGGGCTAAACTTACCCCTATCCAGTTTATTTCCCAAATCCATCCCAAAAAAGCTGGGCAGGGTGCGCAACCCAATCAACCCACCCATTGCCATCCCTAGTATTATGCTCTTTTATACAACCTTCATAAAGCTAAAAGTTCTACATTATATTAGAACTTAGGATGGATTGTTGTTCAAGACACCTGTCATGTTGTCTATGTTATGGCAAGCATTTTTTGCTCAACTGTCAAAGAACTCTATAGTTCCCAACTTCTTATGTGAGCACTCACATACAGCAACAAAGAGATAAATAAGTGCTTCCTGCAGTACATCACAAACACGGATTTATAGTCATCTAAATTCTAGGAATTGACATGTTTGACACACGTTGTCCGTGTCAGAGAGGGGCACCCAAGAAAAATCTCATAATTGAAGCATGACTGTAATTCATGATAATGACTTCAATTCAAGAAAATAAAACAGCTTACTGTGACGATGTCGGGCATCACGTGCTTTTAGGAACTTTTGCTCTGCTGTTACTGACTCCAATGCCTCTCTCAGCTCAGCAATCTTAACATTAATAGGGTCCAAATGTTCTGTAAAAAAACACCATGTAAATAAAATAGTAAAGCAATACAAACAGACAAGCCTCAATCATGTCACTTGGCTTGACAGGGTTCAATATGCAATCGGTATTTCACAATCAAGGGTGTGATACAATAAAGTGGTTCACAATTATATATTCACATGGTGATAGAATATCTGAACTTACTAACAATAAGATATTAATTAAGAATTGAACAAACCATCTTTGGCAAGGTCATGCTCATTGGGGATATGGCCAACATGTATGTAGAAAGAGACAGTCTCTGGTGTTGAATAAGGATTATGAAAACAGAATTTGTACATTCCACTTCGTGGGGCCTTAAATTCAAACTTATCCCCAGATGTTCCCTTCAAAGTGTGCACTGTATTTCCTGAAGGAGATGTCACCTGCATGAAATCCGAGATTGGGATAAATAAATGACTGGTCTGACAGAAAATATTAAACTGAAGGCAACTTGCCAAAAGTCAAAAATAATTCCAGTATCTGGGAAAATGATATTGTGTGATGAAAGTGGCTTGTGAATTACAATATTATCATGCTATATCAGCTGTGTGACATAAGAACAAAACATGGTTCTAGCATCACAACTGCAGAATAATTTGGCCTTATAAGACCAATTGATATGAATGCTAGGAAACAATTGCTTTTCTTCCTATACATGATCATCATTATCATCATCTGAAGGATTTTGAACACTTTGATTTTTGAAAATTGGCTACACTAATGAGAGTCTTATTGCGTTTAGGCAGTCGCTGTCATTGCCACGGTGATTGCAGTCAGATATGTGGGTAATTAATCCAGCTCAAAATGAAGATGTTCAAGATAGAATGGAATAAATAGGGATATAAATCTTGTTATTGTTTTATTGAGACAAGCAGACCACGGAGGTTGTGTCGACTGTCGAGGAACCTTTCTTATCAAATCATTTAAGATCCAGGACTACTTTAGTTGACGAATCAACTAACGCAGGTCTCAGATGAAAGTATCAGTTTCTCATTTTTCAGAAAACCCAGGTAGGTAATCCATTCGAACTCCGAAAATTTTGAATTAGATTTTCATTCTTTCTGAATTTTTATCCAAAATTGACTTACCATTATTCCTCAAAAAATAAAAATTGCAGTATGTCGAACTCCAACCTTTATCAAACTAGACGAAGTATTAAAAAGCAGACAAACTAAAATTTTAAACACTAACTTTTCCATTTTTCAGGACGCGCAAACAAACCACTCAACTGAGTGTTGAGACTAATACAACTAAATTGGCTAAGTTGAGTCCAGATTTTCACTTTTAGGAAACTAAAACAACTTAAAACATATAAGCTTCAAAATTATATTTTCTTCTCTTTCCCTCAATTTTCTCGACAACCAAAACCCTAAAAATTCAAACTTTACCAAAGTCAACTGTTCTACGCATACAATCAAATTTTAAGGTAATCGCAAATCAATTAACAACAATACCATAAATAAATCGATCCAATCGCCATAAATATAACGCATCGATCCAATAGCAATAACTCTAAACGAATAACCATACAATAGAAACAATACACTGCATACAAGTATATAGGCAAAATAGGAATAGGGCTTACAGTGAAATCGATGCCGGGATGATCGGAGCTCCAGAAGATGTCGTGATCAACGACCACGAAGTTTCCAGAGACGTTGTCGCCTTCGTAGAGGACGTACTCGTATACGCATTCGACGTCGTTCACTGTAACGGAAAGAGCTGAAATTTGGCGAAGAGAGCTGAGGATAAGCCCTAAGAAGATGCAGATCTCTGAAAATCTCAGTCTCTGTCTTCTCTCCATTCTTTGAGGAAATTTCAGTTTTTATGAATTAGGCTTCTGCAATCGAGAAATCCAAAGGTAGCCAAAGGTAGAAGAAACAATCGCCACTGTCCGTTTTATATGACTCGGATTGAGATTTCTATTAAACGCACCGTTTTTTTCCCTCCCATATTGGCACGGCGCCGTTTGCTTGACTCTCTGAATCTCTCTCTCATAATACAAGAATGACGGTCAACGGATTCGTTTTTATAAGGATAACTCAATCCAGTGAATCCGCCAAATCTAACAAGCATTGAAGTATGAAGTATTTCAAATAGCTATTGGGGGAGGATTACCCACCTTAGTTGTATTGTTTTCCAGTTTCAATTAAGTTTCCCCAATCATTCTAGGAGGAAAAACTTTGCTAATTCTTTATTATAATTTTATCTTCCATATAATTATCCTTTGTTAAGCTTAACACATTGTTAATTAGGCTCAAAACTTCACAAATTTATAAATAATAATAATAAAAATTAGCACCCAAACTGAACCCACCAATGGTTAATGTTTAGTCTTGAGCCTTGAAACCGTTTAAAAAATTAGTAATGCGAGATGGACCAAATTTCATATCAAAATTTTTAAACCAAATGATATGACAGTAAAATAAATCATTTAATTTCGTGCATTTTTGAAATATACAAAAGTAGATGTGCAATCATGTTACCATATTATTTGGTTTAAAAATTTGGTCTAGAATTTCGTCCATCTAGTATTTTCTTCGGCAAATAACCTTTACTTTCTTGAATTGTCCAGCAGCCCAGCAAGTAGTTAAAATGGCGAAGGTCTTGGACAGTGTGCCACTCATTTCTGTCCCTCTCTTATTATTTCAGGAAAGGAGTTTCTTTTAGAGAGTCTCTTGCTCATTTTCTATTTGCTAATCCCATCAAGTTGACTCCAGTATTTTCTAAGCCAATTAAGAGAAAACTCAACTCAACCCAACTCCTCTCAATAAAATTTTAGATTCCAATCAATTGGACCGCATCCTCAATTGAAAACCGTAGGCCGTCGAGGTTTTTTTTTTTTTTTTTTTTTTTTTTTAAGTAAAGGGCTGTCGAGGTTTTCTAATCACCTTGACTTACACTCTCTTTTAGTGTTTTTAATTAACTAAAATCAAATCGCTCATAACCACTTAATCTACTTTCTTTTCAAACATTCTTGCAAGAAAAAGAGCACGAGCTATTCAAATCTCAGGCTATATTTAATTAGTTAGGGTATATTTAGATGCCTCTAAGAAAATGAATTGCCCCTAGTTTTTGCCACATTTCATGATATTCTAACTTCGTTTGTGTACCATAAGTTTTGGCACCTTGAATCAAAATGATTGTTAGGGTTGGAGAAATTAAACAAATCCATTTCATTTCTTTTAATTTCCTCATATCTATGTCCAATAATTGGCATGTTCACTCTTGCATCATATCATTAAATTTGGGGTTTTGCGGTGAGAAACAACTTTCTTGCATATATAAAAATAGAGTTGCTTGGTCAATTTTACATACATATACACAAGAAAAGAAAGAACTGTGTGAGATACTTGGGACACTAGAAGTTGTTATTAAAGATTAGAAGTAGTTATTAAATATTGGTGCAGCAATTAATTTGGCATGTCCTTTTTATTTTAATCTGAATGCATGTGAATATTTTGGAACTTCTTGGAAACTTCATTCAACCAAATTGCTCCTATTGAAACTTTTTGGATTACAGTAATGCTATATATCTCAAAAATTGTCCCCAAAAAACATCCTAAATAAATTCTGACCCTTCATTTATCATCAATAAAGAATTTACTAAAAAAGAGAAGGATTAGATCTTCAACCACATCATTTGTGATTCACTTTTTAGACAATTTTTTTTTTTGAATAGAAAGCATTTTTCTTTGGACTAACAGAACTAGTAGATGATAAATTCAGGTAAAGTGTCTTTAATTTACTTGTTTTAAGTAGAACAAACACCATAGGAAAGTCTGAAAATAATGTTTTTATTTTTTATTTTTTAATATAAATAAATTTCAAGGTTTTTTTATTTTTATTTATTTGAGATTTATTTTGATTTGACCATTTCTTGGAGTTACAAAGTTTATGAGGTTTCAGGACACTAACTGTTAACATATACTCCCTCCGTCCCATAATATGTGACAAGTGTTGACTCTTTTTTGTCCCAAAATATATGGTCACTTTAACCTTTCAAACTACAAATCATATTGAATTTCCTATAATACCCTTTTATTTAATATCCTAATTAAGAGGAGAGAGAAAGATTTAAACTTTTTTTTTTTTTAGGTAATCAAACACAATTTTATTGATTAAAGACTAATTATACGAAGGACATCAAAACCAACTTAGCTTCGTACCTCCAAAAAAAGTTCCTGTTTGTTACCCAGTACCCACTTACATCAACAATAATAATAATAAAAAAAAAAAACAGTTTTTACTGTAGGCTATTTTCATTGTTGAGATGGAGAAGCACTTTCTTCAAGAGTTCTGGATCGCAGCAAACTTGAGCATGGAGATTGCTTTCTTTTTCCAATATTTTTTTACTCATGTGTGGTAGCTTGTAGTTGTTCCCACCATTAACTTTCATGACTTCAATCATACACTTTTGTAAAGTTAAAAATACATGATCAAATTTTACGGGTGATAGCTCATTAAAGGAATTTTTCACTGCATTAACCAACTCATCCACAGTAGATGGCTTCTTGATGTTGCAAAGACTGAATTGCTCTAAAAAACCCAAGGTCTAAAACATTCATATTTGGAGAATTTGGAGGTTGAAAGCACAAGCGAATATCAATTCCATCTTCAGACGCGGCTTTGATGAATTCTGCATCATCGGGTTCGATATGCAGTTTAGCGTTGTCTTGTTGAATCCAAATTAGAGTTGAACCAGTTGAAGGCATTTTGACTCGAATCGTAGGTAAAACTTTGTCAATTAAACAAGATCGAATAACATCTTTAATTATCAATAAAATTGGCTTTGTTTCCAAAGTTTCTGCAATTGGATTCTTACTACTCCTTTTTGCATGCTCCTTAAATATGAAAGGAAAAATTCCAATTTTCCCATCAAAATATTGATTGCGAAATGAATCGAATCGAGGACAAGCAACAGCAGCCAAAAACATAATTTTTGTAATGAATCGTTTGCTTTTACATGTGCGACAAGGCTCTTCTTCATCGGGTAGAAGGTAGTATTTTTGAGAGATTTTAGACATATAAAACCATTTTTCATCAATGTGGATATAATTAACCATATCAATAAACATTGGATTGTCATTCAAAGTACCTGGATCAATCATTGATACACAAAACTTTAGCCGTGCTTTCTTGTTTTCATCTGTCAAATAAGGCTTCAATGCATTCAAATGTGGCCACATTAAACCTTCTTTGATGCGTCTATGAAGTGTTGATTTGGGCGTATTCAAAGCTTTTGCCAATGATCGAATATTCGTGCGGCGACGTAAAGGGATTTCTGAAATTTGCTTTGGATCAATTTGAATTCTTTTGCGACCAACTCTACCCATAAGTCTGTTAGATATATTAACAATTGTTCCATTGACAATGCAGACTTTAGCTTGTTTCCAAATCCGGCTAACAGTTTGTTTGGAGACGTTGAACAATTCTGCAGCTCTTTGTAAGGCAACTTTTCTCAATCGTCCATTATCACTGTCCTTCAATAAAGCTTCGTACACAAATTGACGTTGAGCATCCGTTAAACGTCTCCTGAAATTAAAGTTATCTTCTGGCAAGAGACTCATAATCATCCACTTAAGAGATTAAAATTATGTAGAGAGAAAATTGGGAGGGATTAAGATAAGAATTATTGGAGAGATAGAATATGAGCAAAGATAAGGATTGTGTAGAGGCATTAAGATAAGGATTTATAGAGACATAACAAGTTTCTGGGTTTAAATAGGGAAGCCAATTTTTCAAAAAAAAAAATTGTCCTAAATTATTGGCGCCATAATTCCCTCCAAAATTTTGTCCATCTAAATTTTTTTTTCCCTCCTCAAATATGGGGTGTCATATTTATCTTAGGAGAAAAATTCCAACTCTTCAAAAAAAAAAAAAAACAAAAACAAAAACAAAACTCCAACTCCAGCGTATTTATTGGAGTGAAATACTTGGGTCCACCTTTTTTTTTTTTTCCATTTTTAAAAATTAAAAGTGTTTTTGTTTTTTTTTTTCCCTGAAAAACTCCACGCTTTTTAAGGAGCATAGATCCTGGAGACAACATTTTATGGATGAGAAGTGGAGAACAATTTTCACATATAATTTTTCAAGTTAAATAAGGGTATTCTCGGAAAGCTTGTAAAAAGATAAAAATTCAAACTTATTCCTTAAAATGCATAAAAAGTCAATACTTATCACGTATTATGGGACGGAGGGAGTATAGACTTATGACTGTTGGATCATTTCATGAATGGAGGCTTTTTTAAGTGATGAGATAATCTAATGCTCATAAATGCTTAGCTGACTTAGATTTAAGTCAGCAATAGTTGACTAAATCATTACTCTCTATATTGAATTTAAATAAAATAATTTATATCTTGACAGCATAATTTTCCAACAATCTTCACTATCAAATGCTAGTTTTTCATGGGAATGAACTTTGAGACCATTTTTTTTTTCTTTTATTGATAGTAGCATGAAGGTTAATATACGCATCAAATCAGCATGTATGAAATTATTGGATGATCTGTATTTTCAATTACTTTGGGAGTTTATTAGAATCTGAATCCTTGACTTGCATTCCTCAGTGCTTGTAGAAAATTCTAAAAATAAATTAAGAGTAAACCCATATTTCATGAAGTGGAGATCTCACGAAAGAATGTTGACACTTTTATTATTGTGGTTGATGATGGATTTTGCGGGTAATTTCGTCAATCAATAAAAAATAGAGTGGATCCAAACTTTGGCTAAAGTAGATCTAGAGTAACATGGGCTAGAAAATAAAAATAAAATCCCAACCTTGATCATGCATGTGTCAAATTGTTGTGGTAAAAGCGTGGCATCATATGAGATCGTGTAGTATAAAGTCCCAACTTACTCTATTGCAGTAATAGCAGATGCCAGCTATAAGCTTTTGCTCAACTTTACCGTGGTTGAGTTAACCATTTGTTGGAGTCTTGGAGGTGTCAAATTGTTGTGGTAAAAGCGTGGCCTCATACGAGATCGTGTACTATAAAGTCCCAATCACCTATCAAACGCAGAAACCGACTCATCAGTGGAGACTCTGGAGTTTTCTGCATTTCTGGAGACCGGTGGAGGCAAAACCACCCACGTCATTCTATGATTTTGGGAAATGTGAAGGGGATGACGTGGAACCAAAATATCCACCACTCTCCTTGCTCGCTCAGCCTATATATACATGACCCTCCTATCTCCCTGGTATTCACAAAGGAAAGTCTGAAATAACAATTGAGTTTCTGTACATATCGTTCAAAAGCTCCGTTATTTGGTGAATCGCTTACTGGAG
>JAESVK010001304.1:2148509-2176063 GCA_017140935.1 Hamamelis virginiana
TGTGAACAAGACTGCCAAACCAACAATCATTTGCCTTTTACCTTCATCCCTTCGCCTCGCCAAGAACGGCAATTTATGATTATGACTTGGAGGACTTTCTCTACAGACCATTCACCATCCATTCTTTGGGCATCCATACGACTATTGAAAAAATCTAGAACCTACAAAGGCAGACAGCTATCTTATCAATCTAATGCAGTCTTCAGAAAATCATGTAATAATCAGACATTGAGAAAGCTAATAGACAGATAGAACCACCACCACCTAAACTGGCTTTTATTCTGTGTAATGGTTAGCTAACAATCTTGTTAACAGAAACTATGGTGACACCCAACTGCATTGCAACATATTTAGATGGCTATTTTAGATTGGGCTTTCCACAAATTCTGGTAACAAGATTGTTACCTCAACAGCACTCTTTCAATAAATTGCAAGGTCTATTATAAGATGTAGGAAATGAACACCAAGACTTAAAATTATTAATTCCAACTCATACAGTATAAATGTTTTCAAGCAGCTCGTTAAAGCGTGGATGATTCTTGAATGGCTGAAACACCTCCTGCCTGTGCATTATTGCATATACAACCTGCCCCATACGTACAGTGACAAATAAGAAACAAATAAAAGACGTTGAAGTGCTTCATATCTGCAAAAGCATATAACTTATACCAAACAATGATACCTCAGGATTCCGCGGCAGCGCATATGTCAGGATTGCATTTAGTATTTCCAGGACTATTCTTAGGAAGTCTGTATAAATATGCAGTTCTGTAGACTGTAATAAATACAATCTAGTTCAGTAAAACTAAAGAAAACATAACACAGGGTGACAGTAAAATAGCACAATAATTGTGATCATTAAGTGCCCTATCAAAGGCAAAGACCAAAATAACTACCATATCATCCACAATGCTGTCTCCTATTGAGTTGATCTTGACTGTATGCATCTTATCATCTCTCAGCTCTGCTAGTTTGTTATATCTGGATCCAATATTACATTAAAAGCAACAAACAAAAAATCATACTTCAATCCCATAAGATGAAAACCTCCATCAAAATTATCAATTTATCAGAGCATGTAATAGAAACACGTTAAGGTCAGAAACAACAAAAAAGACAGAAAGGTAGTGACGTACTTGCGCGAGAGCATGTCGAAAAGGCTAACAAGTCTCTGTGATGCATATGCACTCAAACGGTGGACATGAGGTGCCATGTTTGCCAAAGTTGCCAGACAATTTGTATGAAGATAAACATCCTGTTACAATTTAACACATAAAAATATGATAGTGGGAATTAGTTTGTAGCATTCAGAGTTTTAACTATTTATCAACATGTTAACAAATCAAACAATATATTTAACATGTAAAAGTAACGAGCATTTAATGAAAAAATCTTTAGACGATATCTTTCACGTGTCATCCCCATCCTCAAGTAAAATAAGCAGTCTGCTATAGCACTACCAAGAAAGCTCACACTACCAATTTAACATACCCGCAGCTTAGATAGGTTATATTTCACAGTCCGAATAAGAATTATGACCATTAGAGAACCAAGTGATGTTTGATGAAGAAGCCGTTCTTGGTACCACGGGACACTAGGCAGTATCTGTCCAATTAAATAATACATTAATACAATCCTTGTTTGCTGAAATTAAATTAGGGCATAAAGAAGCAATCCTTACCAATTTGTGAATGCTGGCATTGAAAGAGGAATCCTGACTAAGTATCAGAAGGATAATCAGCAACATGTAGATTTGATTAGATGTCCTCCTTGAAGCATTATATAATGTTTCCAGAATTGGCATCAACTGTTGAGTTCATTGTAGAAACACAGATCAACATTACGCAGATAAGCCACATTGATTGAAAATATGAAAAGCCTGCTCATATAAGATCTATCTAAGAATTTATCTGGGCTCAATGGTGATTATGTTACACGACCAATCATATGCATCACAGCTTTGTTAAAAATAATAAGTCCCAAGCAAATCTCATATAACTAGCTTGCACTCAACATGAAATACAATACTGCTACACATCCTAAATGCTTAAAAAGCAAGGTCCATTGTTATACTATGATAATAATCTAAGAAACTATGTTCAAGAGATTCTAAGGTAGAATAGCATATTCTAAAAGAATCTTTTGCATCAGTTCTACATGACAAATAATTTTGACTATCCAGCTTTTGTTTGTTTTCCCTTTTCTTTTTTTTTTTTAACCTTTTTTTTTTTATAGGGGTTTTGGAGGGTTTGTCCTATTGAAATTCAATGACCTCAACTAAGGCCAGGAAACATAAAACGCTGCTTCATACCAATGTGTCCAAATCAGTCCGGACTAAAACATACTCCAAAAAGTCAGAGTTCCCATGAACCAGTGTGTAAAGCAGTAGGACAGCAGCCTCATCAGCCAAGCACCTGCAGAGACAGAACCAGTTAAGGAAATACTCAAAAGAGAACAAAACAAAACAAAACTGATGAAAGGAAAAGAGATGATTATACTTTGATTATGATGAGACAATAACAAAAGGCACGTTTATACTTCACAACATTCGATCAAGGAATTAACTTAGAAAGGAAGTGAAATCACAACAAAGTCCTTGAAGATGAAAGGGCCTCAAGGCCAAACTTATTCTCATGCTAAACATTTGAGCAAGCTTTAATCAAGCCAAGCCCGAGCTGTTCATGAACCACTCAGCTCACTTGCAGCCCTAACTACGGCCCAACAAAATGGACAATTCAAATGGATGGGCTTAGGTAACCATTCTCTAGTTCCATATTGAGCTCTAGAAGGGGGTGAGCAAAAATAAAATGAAAACAGAGGACTTAAATTACTTTAACAATTTAACAATAACTAAAATGTTTTCAAATTAAAATCCATGTGATATAGAAAAAAAAAAATACAGTGCATCCCAGTACATTTACATTAAAGCGTAACAAAAGTTATCATCAAATCTAGCAATTTATCATCTTTATTTTGCAACAGATTAAGTCCCTTGCAGAAAGTGTATATCCAATTTCAACCCAAAGATTGGCCTTAAAATATTGACAAAAAAAGAACCAAGATAATCTCACAACTCACAAGATATAACTTAGTCTAAAATTGACAAAAAATGATTGGCCTTAAAATATTGACAAAAAAAGAACCCAAAGATATAACTTTCTGCAGAAAGTGCATATCCAATTTCAACCCAAAGATTGGCCTTAAAATATTGACAAAAAAAGAACCAACATAATCTCACAACTCACAAGATATAACTTAGTCTAATAAGTCTAATCTTTAAACACTGAAATATGAAGAAAAATAGTCACTCACATGCCAAGAGTATCGAAAAGCAAAGCAAAAGGTAATCTCACAAGTGGACTGTTGTGTGCATTCCCCTCTATATCTACACGATCAACTGCAACTGCAAAAAAGATGACTAATTTACCTAACACCAAATGAAGGTACCATGGCAATTCAAAAAGTAAAAGAAAGAGGAACTTACATTCAATATCCCTAGCATTTTCCAAGGCCTTGCAATAAGGGTTGTCTAAGAAATATGTATTTTCTTTCAAAAGGGAATCTGAAGTGGCACTGTCACCACTTCGATCCGTAATGGACTCATCCCCCACAACACATTTACGGTAATGAATGAGAATTAGCAACACATGGAGACTGCTGTCTGCCAATGGACTTCTTGAACCTTCACCACTTGAACTGACTAAATAATTAAATGGCAATAGCACAAAGTTTGCTGCAAGTCAAACATAAAATGTTTCAGCTGCTATAACAAATAAAAACAAAACAAAACAAAACAAAAAACAAACAAAAAAAAACAAAAAAAGAAAAGGAAAACAATTTTTAATAAACTAAAAATATAATTTATTAAAACAGATATAAGGTTTTAACGCCCTGTACACGCAAGGTATGCAAAGCAAAAAACTACAAAGCTAAAGAAGTAAGGAATTGATGGAAAGTAATCCGGCTATCAAAAACTTTCAGCCCAAAAAATGTGAGCTAGCAACCCTATTCTTTAATGCCTCTACATAACACTCATGATCCTAAAAAATCCTATTATTCCTTTCTAACCAAACAGTCCAAAAAATGGCATGTGGCACCAATGCCCACATCTTAGGAAGGTGGACAGTTACTCTTCCTGCAACACCACATTTCCATCATATGCTTCACTGAATCTGACATAACCTAACAAACCCCAAAAAGGTTGAAACAAAAAATCCACATCTCCCTTGACAGAATGTTGTATTGGTGAAAAGAAGCCCACAAGGCCACAACATTCCAAAGGAGCATAAGAAATGAAAGCTTGAGAGAGTTAATGAAGGACACAGAAAAATAAATTTTGGACAGGTATGCAAAACTTCAGCCTTGAATAACCTTATACTTCATGAAATTGGATTACAATGATATATATATATATATACACAGGGCACATGAATGAGATGAAAAAACCATAAGAAGGAATAAATGGAATCCAGAACAAAGTCTCATACATGGTGGGTGAATATCTATTAAAAGAATGGACTTTAAGAATTATACAAGGACATGAGATTTGCTTAATGTTCCTGCAAAGTTAGAAATTTGATCCTTGTATATTGTTAATAACACAACCAAGTGGTACAAACATGTACCCTATACAGTTCGATTAGTTGAAGAGAACGACATAATAAATTCACTTGACAATTTCATATACTCAGAAAGTTTTTCAGTCCATTACTGAAAAATGTCTCCCAATTAGGAAACATAAGAAACAACATAGAGACAATATATCTTGGATTTAAAATAAAAAAAAATAAAAATAAAAAAGAGTTAAAATAAACCACCATACCAGCTGCAGATCCAACTCTCTGTAGAACACCAGGCTCACTTTCTTCAGAAAATATGGAATAAGATGCACTATTTGAGGGGACGTGAGGACGTGTCATGTAATTAAGTAGGAGTCTGCGAACAACCAATCCAACCAAAGAACTTTCCTGTAAAATACAGTAGCAATTTCAGAGACTAAAAGTTAATTTGAAACATCTGGAGATCATGAACCAACTATAAAGGCCATAATTCCGGTTAGTCACCTGAGCCATTGTTGCATCAATGAATGGGTTTACATCTTTTGGTCCTGGAGATGGCCCAGAAAGCAGCTGAGTTGACATCGCAACAAGCATGAAATTAAGCAACTCATGATGTAGAAGGTACGAGCTGGGACTGGCAACAAAATTGATACAAAATTAGGAGTTCAGGATGGTAGATACGAATTTCAGTATTATGAAACGTGTATTAATCCAAACATACCTTACGTCTAATGTGCCAATAAAGCTAATCACACTATGCATAACGAGATTTTCAATGTTTTGATCTGCATACAACAACATGAAATAAAACAAAACACCAAAATCTGAGGCCCATAATGTTTTATAGCCAGCAAGCAAACACCTAAGGTCCTAAACATACAGGAAAAAGCTGGAAAACTGAAAACGGAAAGAAAATTCGACTGATCCCTTTGGATTATGACAATCCTTCTTCCCTTGCCTAATCTCAGAACAGGATGAAAAGGATTTTATATCATATGAAGTTGGCTTTCAGTTATGCAATTGAGTTAGTTTGGCCAATCATCAAAAAGTATATATATATGTATGTATGTATGTATGTACACATTTAATCACAAATAATCAAATTGTAATGACCTTGGTGATATGTGTAGCCAATGAATTGTAAGTTACAAAAAAATTACCTCTAGAAAATTTATTTGGTATCGCTTCACTTTCGTCTAGGGACAAGTACAGCTCCTCAATGTTGTCACTTTTGGCATTTTCAATTAAGAACTTCAGAAAAACAGATGAGATGTATACTGCATTAACAGCCTTCGTATTTACTGTGGATGACACACCAGAAGGTGAAATAGACTCTTGCAAACACCATGCCAGGTGAATCAAAATCTTCGCGAGATGCCTTGTGCTATAGTTGTTTTGTGCTACGTGAAGAAAGTAACAGTTAGAAGTAATAAAATTCAACTGATCAAGATAATATAGTATTTTTCTATCCCATTATAGATCTAACTATACACATAGAAACACAAAATCAGATACAAAATTAACAAATAAAGGAAAACAAGTGGGATTGTTGCCGATGGCTACTCATATGTTTGGGATTTCTTGGAATCTCACATATGGGAGCATGAGTCACCATTACTCAATAAGCATTAAATCAGAATTATGATTTCAATTTTACCAACCTCTTTTTAAAAAAAAAAAAAAGAATTTTAACACCCTTTTTCTGATAGACTTTAGCCATCTAAAGTGCATAAAAGCTTCGATTTTGGTGTTAATTTAGAGATATTCAAGCACCAATTTAATGAGCCCAACATAATGTGATAGTTAGGTTGCTAAGTAGAGTTGAGTATGAGTGATTTATGGATGGATTTCAAATATTACCTAGATTTCAATTTTGATACTTTTTAGATTTAGGAAACTTATTGGATATAGGATTAATTAATTTTGTTTCTTCTAGGAGTTCATCAAAGTTTTCTTCAAGCAAGTTTATAAAGTATATTCTAAAACTTTAATGACATTTCTATTTAAATTAGGAATTCTTATTGAGTTATCAACTCTCTTCCTTTCCTGAACCTATGACAATAATTTAATTTTGGTTAGAAATTCAAAACGTGTAAATTCAATAGTCCCAAATCATTCCAGCAATTATCGGTTCCTATGTTACACAGACTCTCCCTTCACCTTGAAGTACCCGCACCCGATCCTTGGTCAAGGAAAAGTGTACTATTGCCGGATACTTCAAAATAGTGAAAAATCTTCGGAAAATAGACGAATCCGATACTTGGACACGTACCCACACCCGACACTTGTACCTGAGTCCATGTAACATAGATTGGTTCCTAATTGGGTATTTACAAATTTGTTTGTTTTTTAAATAAGAGAACTTCAAAACAAAACTTAAACTTGGTAATAAATATATACAGAAATAAACTTAATTGTGGTGAATTCATTGCAATGGTCCCTAATTTAGTTCAATTCACAATAATACTAAACAATGGAACCCGGACCTTAACTGATTATATATTGGGTCTACAGTCTAGGATCCAGACCATACTAACTGGTGCGTATTCATTGGGTAATGAATGCCTGGGTCCTTAATTAGGTTCCCATCAGCCCTCACTTATGTACCAATTGAAATTTCAATTTTAACAATTACTAACTACCTTATGACAAGAAAATAAGCCCTTTATTTCATGCCCATGCATAGCACCAGCACACTACCATTTCTAAAATAAATTGAGTGATAGTCTACATGGAACCACTGCCTAGATTTCAGATAACAATCTCCAGCGCCAAAATTGAGACATCAAATTTTTAGTGCCAATGAGCTGAGACCGCTGTACTCTTGTCAAAATGGATTGTGACAAACAATATATGAATTTGTATAGCATCATGTATTTTAACAGACGATCAGAATTTGTTACAACAGGATTCTATTTTGTTCATGAACTTGATGTCCTCTAAGTTGCACCATCATTAAAGCGTTACATTATGGAATCCCCAAATTTTCTACCTCACATACCGAACTTAGGTTTTGTAGCACAAGTTCATATAAACCATCAAAGACCTGATCAAGCAATATGAGTGCAAGTACATCATCATTTGGGAAAATATAAAGTTTCTTATCATATAGTGAAGCTCGCAAGCAAAAATGATCTATACAATTCTTCAACTAAAGATTGAAACCATCAGATTAGGGCTCCCAATTAACCTCCAAAACCCACAAAACTCCATCAAATTAAACAGTTCAAGCCCATTACCAAATGCGACAATTCTTTCCGTTTGTATGCTATACGAAATGTAGAAAAATATAAAATATTTTCTCTTTTTTTCCACAACTTTCTCACCAAAAACAAAGCGCTACGTCATAGCACAATTAAATTAAAATAACTACAAAAACTGAGCAGAAACGCCGAAGAAAGCAATATATCATATTGAATTACATAGAAGTACTGACCAAAAAGCTCGCAAGCTTGGTAAACTCGGTGAGTCGGCCAATGGAGAGTGAAAGGAAGCTCGAGAAGTTTCTGCCAGAAATCGGAGCCGAGAGGGAACGATTTCTCGCCGACGAATGTGCCGATTAGGTATTCCGCCGTGTCCTGTGACGGCAAGCTGCTCTTGCGCGGCGTAGAAGGTACGGCACCCATCGAGACCTTGACTCGCTCTCAACTCTTATCAGAAACCGATTATAGCGATCGTCGACTCGTGAGTCGTTGATAGTAGTGGCATTGATCGGCAAGGTATGGATCTATTGGTTTGGACAAAGCCTGAAACTGTAATTTCAATTCTGGTTATCAGGACTCAGATAGAGAGAGAGAGAGAGAGAGAGAGAGAGAGAGAGCGCGCGAGCTTAGAGACGAAGGTTTCGAGACTTTAGAGAGATAAATCGAGGACTTTCAGCGTTTTGGTTTGGGACGATGATGCGTCATTATTTGATTTATTTTACGAAATTAGCCTTGGGATTTTTTAAGATACCGGGGAAATAATTAGAGACAATTCAAACCCTAATAATAAATTAATAATGCTAAAAATGCAAAGAGAAAATTGACAAATAAGCAAATAATTTCAAGTTTATTGTCGAGTTTTCCTTAAAAAAAATTGAGAGACTTTCAACATTTGATTTTGGAAAATGATGTGCCATTACGTCACATTTTACATGGACGAGTTATCCTTAGTCTTTTAGGGTCTGCTCCTTTGCTGATAATTTAATTCTCGAAAATTGTAAACTCTATGAAATTCAAACTTTCAAAGTTAGATATCCATTACTTTTAGTTTAAGTTAATTATTTTTGGACAATTACACACAAAAAATCAATTTTTTGGTAAAGAAAAATAAATTTTGAATATAATATTAGCAATCTTGTAAATTAAAGTAACGTGAGAACTAACAATTCTCATCTCTATATGTGCAAGATATAATTCCTATATTTCATGGGAATTAAGGTGTTCGTAGGAATTGTAATTATCACGAATTTTGTCAAACGAACGTCTTAACTTCTATCAATTCACAGGAATTTAGAATTCCCACGCTGAATTCATGCATAATGAACTGACCCTTATAGAAAATAATAAATGTACAATATTTTAGATAATCTTTTGGTTAGTATACAATAATACTATAGACTTACATTCAAGTCTCTTTGCCAACTTATAGAAAATTGTCCCTCCAATGTTACAGAAGCAGATTGGATCTGGCTTGTCAATTATTAGAACAAGCCAGAGGTCGAGGTACGATATATATATAAGGTTTATTAATAAATTTTTTCATGTCTATACTTTAATAAATTATTGAATTTATGTAGGAAATAACAAATTGAAATAGTGCCAACTGTCATAAGCAAGAAATTCCACAAACCGGAGGGACAAAAAGCTTCTCACGCTATAGAAAATAATTGACTATTAATGGGCGACCACCTAATTCAATAGAAATGTTTCGTCATTTGAGCACCAAAAATAGAGGGAAAGGGCAACCAATCAATAAAAAAGCTACAGTAATTTTGGTAAATAAGTTTTGAATCATTATAACATATTAAAAAATAGATTTTCTTGAATTTCACATTACTATTTTTTTTTAAATGTTTTTATGTAGTCTAAATTTGATAAATGGTTTGCTAATCAAGATTTAACCTCTGTTAGTGCCGAAGAGTTTTTCATGTAGATTATGGGTCGGGAGCGGTATGGCCGTGTACGTAACTATGGGCTAGGTTTGTGAAATGATTTAGTCAACTATAACTGACTTTAACTAAAATTAGCTAAAAAATCCAAACCCTTGAATTTCTTTTTACATTGAATCATAAATTAAGTAAAAAGAAATCCAATGGCTTGAATTTCTTAACTAATTTTATTAAAGTCATCTATAGCTAACTAGATCATTACTCTTAAACATTATCTTTATATTTTTCGTTCTCTTATTTCATTGATTTCATACAACAGAATGAAATATATATATATATATATATATATATATATAAAGAAAGATTATCAAAACATGATTATTCATTTAAAAATTGTACAATAATACAACATAAGAGACAGAAAAGGAGGCAGAACCCTCATAAACTATAATGCCAAAATGCATGCATTAAAATTTATATGTTTTTTTTCAGTTAAAAATAAATAAATAAATCAACACATGTTAATTTTTTTTGTTAAATAATAAAACTGTTAATCAATAGAAGCGGTACTAATAAACTTATAATAAGCCACTTGATCTTAGCCAAAAGGTGTTGAAAGTCATTTGATAAGTGGAAGAAATGCTTTTAGATTTATTTGTCAAATCATCAAAAAAAAAAAAATTAACTTATTTTTAAATTACACTCAAGGATTTAATCGAGACCATAATGAGTTGTGACGGATTAATTCTCTAAAGAATTTTGAATTCCCGACCTCTTCAATAAAAGTCTCTCAACAGTCTTCAAATACAGTAAAAAAAATTTAGATAATTTTGCTCAGAAAGTTTGAAAGTAGAAATTTGGAATACCTAATAAAATAAATAAATAAATAAAAGAGGGGGTGGGGGGCATTGTAGTCTTTTTGTGTATATCGGAAGGTAGAGTTTCTCTATTAATTGCAGTTTTGTTGTCATTTACAGCTGGTTATTTTCTCCGTCGGCAAAGTATCCACGTGGCACTGCTAAATGAATTAAATTAATTACAGAGCATTAAAGGGGTCAAGCAACTTTCGGATTAGTCTAAGGATCGCAGTCCAATGGAATTGAAGTGCTGTTTCGGCGCGTGTCTTGCATATGCTGATTTCTATTATTTATTTTGTTTTAATTATCCCAACTTGATTTCATAATCGACGTGCTCCCCAATTAATTAAATTAATTTGTATCATGGAATTCATCACCATTGACTTGAGGGTTTAATAGTTTATTTGACTAATCTAAAGTTAATTTAATTAGTTCGTACTTCAAAAAGATCAGCAAGTCATTTTAAATTATGCAGAAGTTTGGAAAAAAATAAAATAAAAATTATTAAAAGTTCGATCCTAATCACAAAAAAGTAGATATGATTTTCACGGGACTCTCAAATTTCCAACAATGTTTTATGAAAAATAATAAATACATTGGCATTATCTTTATATAATTATATGATAGAATAGCTTAGTTTATATTATTAACATTAAAATTAATATGAGCCGTCACGTTTGTATTAAATATTATTTGAAATGTTAAACAACAGTATGATTTATTTGATGCTAATTGAAGCTTTAATCATGGATTGAAAGTCTCTTCAAATATTATTGTTGGGGAGTGAATGTTTTCTTCAATGGAATGACGGAAATGCATCATATGCCGTACACGTGGAGAGTTTTAGATTTGATAAGCTAAATCAACGGCAAAGAATGAAAGATAGAGATCCTAAGTATTTAATAGAAAGAACATGGGAGTAGTTCCTCTGGAACAGATTAGGATGGAAGTTGTAGCACTGTCGGTGGCCAGTATAAACATTACTCCGTATATTTTAGAAGCTGAGATAATGCCGGGCCCGTCAGGCTTCAGCCCTTTTGGC
Source organism: Hamamelis virginiana (assembly GCA_017140935.1). Taxonomy (NCBI): domain Eukaryota; kingdom Viridiplantae; phylum Streptophyta; class Magnoliopsida; order Saxifragales; family Hamamelidaceae; genus Hamamelis; species Hamamelis virginiana. The sequence goes on from JAESVK010001304.1 coordinate 2,160,060, forward strand.
ACTTTGTGGGCTGTTTGGAAGTTTTGCACCGAGCCACGCTTTCAAGTTTAAGTTTTGAAAATGCTATCGCAACGGCCGTTTTCACATCGAAAAGGGATGGCGCTGGTAAACTATATGTAAACCTCAAACAGGAAAATTAATCAAAATATTAATTGCATTAATTAAGCTTTAGTTAGAAATTCATGTAAACGAATAAACCCCTTTATAATTATATTACTCGACAGGACACCTATTCTAATTATATCACGTTAATATTTAATAAGACATGTCACAATTAGTTATAAATAAGACATGTATGATATTTAATAAGACATGTCATAATTAATTATTATTTAATATAAAAAAATAATATTCGTGCTATATTATTGTAGTCCATCTACCTAGCTGAAAATATACTGATTCCTAAATGCAATTTTAATTATGATTTTTCAACTATAATAATGGCCATGAAGTAATGCTGAAGATAAAAGCCACCAATTTCATTGGGATTAAATTACCGGATTTCATTTTTCTCGTAGAGAGGGAAATTATTTACGTGCTTACATGCATGACAAGATACAACCATATATAAACCTCATCATATGATGGAAGAATTGTGTGTTGCTGGAAATATATGGTGTGTTCCAAGACATAGATGTTTGGTACATGTAGGGGCGAAGTCAGGAATTCTTTTTGGGAGGGGCAAATTTTAATTGATTGTTACTACTTTATTCTAATCCAAAAAATAAAAATCGTTTTATACTCTCTTTTTTTATTAATTAATTAATTATTTATTATGTTAGATTGATGTAGAAAAAATTATAAAAAGTTATGATCCATTTTTATTTGTTAAATCATATTTCAGTTCAATATATTTACGATTGTCCTTGATGGAGTCTATCTTTTGAAAGCATTGTATGATTGTTTTTTCATTAACATTATCAAATGCTCATTTTTCAATAAACACAACTAAGCCATCATTCATGATAAATTGATTTCCTATTTTGTTACGTAATCAATTCTTTACAATCTTTATAGCAAAATATACTCCCTCTATAATGGTAGTCGCAATTAGTATTGAGAGGAAAAATAAAAAGAGAAATTATCCTAAAGGTAGTAAGTTTAGTCCTTTCCAATTTTATAGCATGAGATGCAAGATATTTTAAAATTTCTTTGTCTATTTGTTATGTTAAAAAGAGTATAATGTTAGGAGCTTATGGATATGGAAAGATTCATTCAACCTCCTTTTTTAGCCTCCTTTTTATTCATTTTTTTTATTACTCTATTGCGTGTATGTCCAACCTGTGATAAGTATTTTGAGAAACCGACAGTTGGATTAGATATTTTGCTATATAAATCATATGTCCAAAAATTATATTAATCTCACGGTCGATTTTTCACAATTTTGAGAAAAATGTAAAACATAATGAAAAATTGTGAAAAACTGTTCTAGTATATTTAAAAAAAAACAAACCATTGGATTAATGTGATTTTTTGCATGGATGATACGTATAAGTGGAAAATTTAATCAAACGGTCAATTTTTCAAAATAGTTGTTCAAAGTCCGTCAGACCCACTAGGAAAAAAGAAAAAGAAAGCTAAAATGGGAGGTTGAATAGAATTGTTGGATGGATATATAAATAAAATTAAATAAATTAAAAAAAAAAAAAACAAGGATAGAAAAGTAAAATGAAGGGGTAAAACAAGAATTGAGGGGAGGTATATACATAATTTTAAATTTTTATAAAGTATAATTTCTTTTAAAAAAAAATTCAGGAGTAACATTTGCGGCACGAACCCTACATGGCCTCGCCCCTGGGCACATGCATGAAATAAATACTTTTCAAATATATTCAATTATTAGCTATTCTCTATCAATGAACTATATTTAATCTTCATACATTTCCTGAATTCCTAATCATAATTCCTTTTGCAATCAAAATACCTCAATTTTCAAATAAGTTTTTATTTATTTATTTATTTATTTTTATTTTATTTTAAATACATAACATGTGCTAGCACAAACACACCCATAATTAATCACGTTCTTTTTGATCTTTTATGATGATATCTTCCTCTAGCCATTCACATGTGTTAGCCACGTGATTGCTTCTTGGTAATTAAAGCACACCAATAGAAGCACATTGATTGAAAATGCCCTTGGTTTGATGATGTCGGTATTGACTCATAGAAACTAATTTTATAAAATATGATATAAATAAAGCTTCAGGGGGGTATTTTGGTTGTTTTAAAAAACAATAAAAAACAGAATTGAAAGAACTTTGTTCGAAATTCAGAAAAAAAAAAAAAAAATAATAATAATAAGAGAAAGAAAAAAACTTTAGCCTTTGATTGGATCTAAGAAAAATGAAAAGGAAAAATTTAAGGGCCTATTTATTTCGTGAAAATTTTTACAATTTTCATTTTTATTTTTAATATAAATAGAAAACGGCCTAAAAAATGCGTTTACTTGTAAAAAATGAAAAACTATTTTCAGAAAATAAATTCAGTTTTTAAGAAAATGTGAAAACATCAAAAAGATGTTTTTTATATTTTCATAAAAACTGAAAACAAGAATTATATCGTGACAATACTTATAAACATAGAAAAAATGATGTAGACCAAATGTAAAACCAAAAAATAAAAATAATAAAACATATAGAGATAATATTTAGTTTTAGTAAATACATTTACACTATTTTTAGATTTTGAAAACAGTTTTAATCTTTGCAGAGTAAATACATTTTCTAAATTTTGAAAACTGATCCTTAAAGAGGAATCCGTTTTAATATACTTTTCATTATTTTATTTTATTTTCGTTTCCTTTACCTTTTTTTTTTTAGATCTAAACAATGTTACTGTGGAGAAGGATCCATTTTATTCCAATTTTCATCATACATCTTTATCTTTTTTTAACTTTTTTCTAGGGGTGTTCAAAATTCGTCCAACCAGACGGACCCGACCCGACCCGTAGTTACAATGGTTAGACGGGTTGGGTTGTGTGGATTTAATGAATTTTTGGCAGATTGGTTCGGTTGGCGGGTATAGAGGTAATAACCCGTCGTAAAGCCGACCCCACCTGCTAACTAATTATATATAAATAAATGACATATTTATATAAAATAAATTTCATTACTACCTTATATTTTTTTTTAATTGGATATGCTTGTTAAAAAGGTTTTAGGAATTGTAGGTATTTATGAAAAAAATTAGTAATGCTTCATCTGCACAATCCGATCAACCCATTTGTTGAAACCCTCAATATATTCAATCAATCGGCCGAATTTTTAGGTTGACGGGTAGGTTGATTAGCCACCTGCCAAGGACAAATTAATTGACAGTTTTACCCTCAATCCGTTCCTATCCAATCCCCACACACCACTACTTTTTCCAAGATTCAAACTGAATGTCAGAGAGTGAGGATTGAATAGCATGTGGAACCTTACCCGATCAGCAGGCAACTGCAGCTGTTGTATGGTATCCAACTAAATTCTGATAGTGGCCACCTTAAAGATTTCTCCAAGTTAAAAGTGAAGAATTTGAAACAAACTCATCCTTAGTTTGCTTGGATCAAAATAGTAATAAGCCATTAGTTTGCTTTAAATTTGATCAAAATAGTAATAAGCCAAGCAGGCGTGGTCCAATTCTCGGAATCTACCCAAAGGAAGCCATCGATCCCTCTTTTTCCTTATGCCCAAAATTATTATGAAGATGAGTAATTATGACCAGCATGAACCAAGCGAAGCCAAAATGATGCCATATATGTATGTAATGTGGCGGTTGATTTAACCATTTGATTTATAGAATGATATAGCTAGGATGAATAATCCGCTCATTTTTAACTTCGTAGAAAACTCCAAAATACGTTGTTGTTGTTGTATTCTTGTTCTTGTTTTTATGTTTTGTTTTGTTTTTGTTTTTGTTTGGTTTAAAAATTCTCTGCTACATCTCAGCTATGCCATATTTCTTCCTCTCCTAAGTTGCCGTTGTTTATTTCGCCCTAAATAATAAAAAAACAAACAGGTTATTTCCACTTACCTTGGATTAGGATTACTCTTCTCCTGAATAATTATGGATTGGAGTGAAAGTTGCTACTCTTCAACCAAACAAAATTTGACTTGAAATACATGTTAAACCAATATGAGCTGTTTTAAATGCTAGGTTTCAAACTTCTAATCATTTAATTGACACCACCAGCAGGCAGCAGCCCACAACCTTTATGAAAATTATTAGATGCCAAAAAATTACTCTATGAATACACAGGGTTTGGAATTTTATATCAACAAATAAAAATAAAAGCACAGAGAGAATTGTAAAGAATAAGAATTAAGGTTAATATGAATAAAGATGGCACTTTTAGTAAACTCTTCCAACCACTAATCACAGAAGAATATATTAGGAACAAGATGAATATCTCTATTAACATACCGAGATACTACAGTCTCCGTTTGGATCTTAGAAAATATGAGACTAATGTTAAAATTGCTTGCAAATATTTTTTTTTCTTTTACACTTGAAAGCTATTATGTTTCCTTTCCTTGATTGTTCTTGAGATCCAAATGGAGGTTAAAGGAATCTATATACATACAATTCCACTGTGAAAGAACCCCAGAAAATCAAGCTAATTTCCCTTCCCAATTATAAAACACTGTATGGTTCTCACTGTCTTGAGGTTCCTTCCTTCTATGTACATCAATTGGCACTCTCCTGTCAATGCCAAAAATCCCATCTGTAAATTTACAAGGCTTTTGGCATCATGCATGGAGACCCAAATCAATATACTGCCAGTTTTTTTTTTTTTTTTTTTTTTTTTTTTGTTTAAATGGAGGGCAGAATAAGCTCAACTTCTCTACTGTGGATTAGAACCCAAGTAACCCAACTGGCAACTGCTGCTCATCCAACACATCCACATCTTCCTCATTTGCTCCTTCGACACCCAGTAAACTCATTCCTTCTTCAATATTCTCATTCAATAATTCTTCCCAAAAACCTTCATCAAGTGTTTTATCACCACTTCCATGTTTTTCTTCTCTGTTCTGCCCAACTCTACTCATGTCCATAGCAAATTTTTCCAACTCTGAAACTTCAAAGTCGGAAATGTCACTGCAATCAGGAGGTTCAATTTTGACAAGTCCAATATCGCTAGGCCCTTGATCGATCGGTCTCCTTCTCTTCTTACTAATGAATTCCTCAAGATCTTTTCTACTGTCCTTATATTGAACTAATTTCTGTATAAAACTAGGACTACGTATCGCTCTTGCCAAGAAATTCATCATTTGTTGCTGTTTCAGCTCTGTCCCTTTTAATCTTTCCTCCATTGATTGAATGTAAGCTCTAGTATTTTGTTGCTGCTGTCTGAGCTTCACCACCTCCAGCATTAGAACCTTCTTGTCACGCCTCATCCCATCGATTTCTCTGTCCAATCCAAACCGTCCAATTTCAACACAAGAGTCCATATCATGTTGTGTAGCTTGAGACTGAGAGATTGCCTTTCTCCTTCTAATTTGCTTCAACAGATGCTTCTGTCCTCTGAGAAACCCATCATTAGCAAACTCCCATCTATCAGAATCAACCTTTTTAAACCCCTGCAATATATAAACTCCTTGATCTTGATAAAAAAAAAAAAATAGTATTTATATATAGTAAAGTGGCATCACTGCAGATGATGAACAGATTAAATATAACGGCTTTTGTATATTTTATATTCTGATTTCCACACTTTCCCTTTTAAACCATTAAAGAAACAAAATTTTCTACATTGCGTAATCCATTAAACAAAGGGGAAAAAAAATGGGTACAGACAATTTAATTTGCTATGAGTGAAAAGGAAAGAATGGCTGCTTCATGACCATAATAAAAACAGTCAAATCTAAAGAACCCCACATAGCTTTATAATACTAGTAACCAAAAACAATTTTCTTCTTCTCTTTCTTGATTGTTTCCTTCTTTTTTAGTGAAAATTGTCGGTAGAAGAAAATACTTACATAGGTGTTGAGCTGCCTGACAAAGCTTGAGAAATTGTTGTGCTTGAAGTATCTGGGAAGAAGATGCATGGCAAAAGTCTGAGGATCCCACACAACAAAGCTGTTGTTTTCTCTGCTCCAAGAAACTACATGATTTGTATTCTGATCATCGACGAGGTCGTAAGTTTTTGTGAGGAAAGGTGGAGGGCCTGAGTCATGAAGTCCTTCCATTGGTTGAGGAGTAATCATTGACGACGGCTGGCCAGAGTATGAGAAACTTGTTCCCAGAAACTCCTCCTTCACCGGGCCTAGAGGATTCATGATTAGAAATTGAGCACAAGATAGAGTTTTAAATTCAATTTGAAGTCTTTTGTTCTTTTATAAAGATCAACTTGGTTTGATTGTTGGGCAGATAAAGAGAGCCTAATAGTAACGAGTCTGCAGGCATACAAGAACAGTGCAGTTAAAATTTAATTAATTGTTCTTTAAAAAGGGTGTGGATTACTGAGAATGCTGCAGGTTGAATATATGAAAAACTAAGAGTAAATAGCCAAGTAGAAAAGAAAGGAAGATCAAATACAAGCTCAGATTTTAACTGAATCAGATGATGACATAACATGAACAAAAAAACTCAGAAACAGCAAGTTGAAATTTAATTGTTACTTCTTTAGAGGTTGTGGATTACTGAGAATGGAGGTTGCATATGTGAAAAACTAAACAAATGCTTAAGAAGAAAAGTGCCAAGTGGAAAAGAAAGGAAGATCAAATACAATCTCAGATTTGAACTGAAATCAGATGACGACATAACATGAACTAAACAAAAGAAAACCTCAGAAACAGTAAGTTTTCTCAGTGGAGAGATTCTGAACATAAATGGATCATGGTGAAATTCAAGTTTCAAAGAGAGAATTCCAGGGTATGAGAGAGGAAGAGAAATGAGAAATGAGAAATTGCGGGTTAGTTTTGACAAGATGGAGAAGAATAAGCTTAGGAATATCTGTGAGGGAAACCAAGAAAGTGGGTACAATTAGTTTATATAAACGTGTTATTTGATTTTTTTTTTTTTTTTTGTTAGACATGGGCAGGTGGGAAGCTGATGATGCAAAGAAGATCAAAATGGTCTGTGAAGATATTTTCTCAGGTCCTTATTCTTTCTCCTTTGGGAAAGTCGTTTGGCCAACAGTTTTGTCGTCTTTATAGCTGCAAAACGACAAGGAAACAATAAAGGATAGGAGAGTATAAACCTTTTATAATAGAAGAACCAAAAATTAAAAAAATAAAAAATTTGTATAACAGAACAACTTGTGGGGGTTTGCAATTTTGCTTCTCTGATTTTTCTTCTGCTATGACAATGGAATTGAGCTTTAGAAGGTTAAGTGGGAGTAGTGATGGTGAATCGGGGCGGAGACAGGAATTTGATTCATAGGACACTATTTTGATTAATTAATAAATGTGTGACGGTTCGGGAACATCTATCCGAGATGCAAATATATATATATATATATATATATATATATATATATGAATTTAAAATTGATACGCGTTCTAGATTTGACATTATATATTATTCTTCTCTTATTAAATTTCGTAAATTTAGTTTTATTGTAACATTACAGGTAATTAAACTTCAATTTTAATTATATAATTTAAAATAAATTGATTACGCTTTCTACAAATTGAATATTAAATTAGAGACCGACAGAATGATAAATACTCTTCTAAAACCACTAATTAAGGCCAAAATTTAAGTTTAGACCTCAAATAGAATGACTAATGATTTAATGAATATTTGAAGTAGTACAATTATAAATTTAGTGGCTAAAATTTATAAAATAAAAGTTTAAAGGGATGAAAATAAAATTTGAAGAGGGGGCACTCTTACATTTTCTACCAAATATATATAAAAATTAATTTTTTTGCAAAAGTTGAGTGGGGGCACTGTCCCCCCTTGGCTCCGCCCCTGATGGTGAAGGGCCTGGTAGTGTAGGAGGACCCAATTGAGGATTAAGAGTGGTTTTGAAAGCCAAACATGCTTTAATTCAGAGCAATCAGTAATATCATTGGTGGCTTCTGTGAATCCCCCACTGTTAATTAACTGGATGGCAGCACCAGATGATACTTTAGATTTCACCAACTTAATTGATTTCATATTGTTTAAAAATTTGTCCCACACCACTCAAGCTTAATTAATAAGTTCTAAAGACCCTCTACTTAATAACTTAAATTATTAAATTAAATCTAAAATCTTACTCACTCCATCTCATGGAAATTCTATGAGTGAAATTTATTATAGAACTCAAGTCGGTGAAATCTGGAAATAGGGTGATGGGTCATGGAATTTGAGTTAGGATCCATCATTTTAAATGTACATTGACGTCAATAATCCATAATTTCACATTTAATTGTGATGCTAACCACCTGAATCCTGATACAACACGTTGGTGTCGGTAAATTAAGACTGCTACCACCTAGTAAACATTCATTGGTCGGAACAATCCGCGTAACCAGCGGATCTATTCGTTCCGTGGTGCGCGCACGCGACACTGATGGGACAATTTGAATCTTTAGGTTGAAATGAGCACAGAATTCACACACTGTTCACAGTTTTATTTTTTTTATATTTACACATTTTAAAATAAACGTTTTTTTTTTTTTTTTTTTTTTTTAAAGTCTGTAAATTCGAGTCTGCTCATACCATGTGATATCAAAATGTAAAACTATATTCAATTATCTCACTTAAAATCACTGAGCGATGGCATTTTTTTATAATTAAGACAACTCCTAAAAAGTAAAAGATTGTAGACCAAATGCGCAATCACCGTCTAGACTGGTGGAATGAATATGATTCCAAAAATAATGTATTTTTATATATTTAAGTTTATTTTTTAAATTTTATATATATATATATAGAAAAATTTTCTAAATTTTCTAGTGAGCATTTGCTGACTTTAAGCTAAAGTAAGCAAAGAACACAAACCCTTGGATTGGAATCTTGAGATGAATCATCCATTAAGTGAATGGGAATTTAAGGGCTTGTGTTCTTTGCTGACTTTAGTTAAAGTAAGCATTTGCTGACCAGAACACTTCTATATATATATATATATATATATATATATATATATATATATATATATTCTATTACTTCATTTGTCCCATAAAAATAGACCTCTTCCAAAAAATACGCATATTAAAAAACTCATTAATGCATTGATTTATTATCCTTTTTATCTTTTACTTACAAAATTACCCATTTTCTAAAATTGCTTTTGCTTGTCATGTAAGGCATTATTGGAATAATAAATAATAATATGAAAAAATTAAAAGAAATATAATTTGACTTTTCAAAATTGACTATCATTTTAAGACAGTCCAAAAAAGAAAAGAAGACCTATTTTTATAGGACGTAGGGAATAGTATATACTTATTTTAACTAAAATAAGTATTAATCTAATAAGTAATTTTAAAATATACACTTTAAAAAAAATGACTGTTAGAATTAAATATTTATATTTATATAAATAAAAATTTATCTAATGATTAATTTATTAAAAATATCACCAAAAAGAAGTTATAACAGTTTTCGCATATAATTTTTTCATAATTAGTTAAAAATGGCGGTGAAACGGTGAGATTTTTAAAGTAGCTTGTTTTTTTAAAATATAAATTTCATATAAAGTAAATAGTAGGTAGTAGGGACAAGGTTCACCAACCTGGGGCGTGGCTTTCAAAAAGATGATGATACGTGGCGATAAAGAGATTTTCTGAAAACTAACAAGTGGCATACAATTGGTGAAAAGTGCAACGCAATTGTGATACACGTGTCAGTTCGTGGGCACACCAAAGGAAAGAGTATAGAGCAAGGGTTGGTGACTCATCGATTATGGTGAAAGGAATATCACAGACAGGATTTATTTAAACAAAGGAGACTGTACGATTAGCATAGAACGGAATATACCAAGCAACATCAAAATCCAAGGAGAATTTGCTACAAAAGCTGGCAGTTGGGATTTTAAAGGGATTGGGTTACAAATCTAACTTTAATTAACACTAAACATTTTGTCCACACAACTTTCCGACCCTAATTATTGCCCCCCAAAGATCTGCAAACCATAATGAAATCATGTTCCTCGTCGTTTCTCCCACAATTTTCTTGCTAAGTAATGATAAATAATTAGGTTATGTTTGAGAATTCTAAAAATTGAATTTATTTTTTTATTACCATCTGATTTTTAAATAAAATAATTCATAATTAACTTGAAAAAAAATTATGTACAAAATTGAATAAATTTATAGAAAAAAATTTAATGGAAGTAATGAAATAAAAATTGATCATTTCCGTAATCAGATTTTCACATACACCAAACAACCTTTTATCCTCAAAAGAGACAGCTATGCCAAATAGTATAGTGACAATTTCAAAAGTATCTCTGTCACATTAAAATGAATGTGCCCGTCGGCTTTCAGAAGTTGGAAAGAATAGCATTTTCAATTGAAAGAAGATAAAAGCCATCAATTAAACAAATGCTCCAAGAAAATCATAAGACCAGGGCTGTTCATATATTTCCATTTATAGAAGAAGCATGCAAGTAAAAGTTTGGTGTCCGTACAGACAGCAGATAACAGGTAAAGATACACATATTTAATTTTGTCCAAGTTGCATGCAAGCCATATGCAAAGCATACCAAGCCACACTGGTTAACAAAAAGAGAGATAGATACACAAAGTATACGAAGCCTTACAACCATATGGGTCTATTTATTAGAGAAACAGAGACAGATTTCATGCTGTGGCATCAACAGCATGGTTGGCAACTTCCTTCTGCACAAAAGCTTCAATATATTCCTTCCTGCAAATAGAAACCCTTTTATAAGACTTTGAGGAATCCTCCAAAATGTTTTATCCACTGCATGTACACAAGTATAGCACTCCACAACAAAAGGAAAAGCATAGAACTATACCTTGCAGGTAAATGATCATGAGGACGGTTAAATGGAGTCCAAATTGGATCGCCGACAAATAGTCGCATGGCCTGCAAGAATATAATTCATGAGAAACATGATTTTTATTAAAGGGATCATCTGTTTAAAAAACAAAATTGGCGGCGCCTTCATGGAGCACTCAGTTTAAAGAGATTCCTCCATGGATAATATATTGGACATGCAACAATGCTGATTACCACAAGAACCATGAAAAGGTGTTAAGTCAGATTCAACCTCCCATGCCATCACAAGTGTTTTAGTTATGTATTCAGTATTAAGGTCTGCCATGGGGATTAACAGGCATGTATACTATCCAACTCAGGGATACTATAGACGTTATCATTGCCACGCAAAGGGCATAATGACATGATACTTCAAAAAACCCTCCTCTTCCTCAAATAGGAGGCCTAGTTCCATAAATCACTTCTCTCATGAAAACTGGCCAAGTTTTGTAAAATTTTAGAAGAACCTTCATTTCACATTATACATATATTACTTCTTTTTTCCTTTAAAGTGTTAATCTTTGTGTATAACGGGAAAAAAAATTCCACCTCCACCCCAAGTCAAGAACACATCCAATATTATTTTTCATTTTCAGACACCCGAGGCATGTATGGCATGTGTCTAGGTGTATCATATTGGCACAGGACTAGGACTAAAAGCCTTCCATTATCCATTATAGAACAAAATGAGTCTTTATTCCCACATCCAACTTGTTAGCAAAGAAGGGGAACACACGGACACACCCCTTTTTTGTCAACAGCACTGTAACTGACTACAATCATTCACATGGATTTTAGCAGTACCTTGATGTAGTTGTTTGTGTCCAGCGTAAAGCGGTGGTAAATTCCAGCAGGTAGAACAATCATTCCTCCTTTCTTTACCCATACACGAATCCAGGTGTCGTTACGATCCCTGACATCAAAATAGCCTTCACCACAGAGTAAAAATTAGAAGGCCCGAATTGGTTGGGTGGAGTTGGAACAACAAACTGAAAATAAACTGTAACCAAGCCTACCACTTCCTGCCACACAGTAGCGGATCTCCTCATCAGTATGAAGGTGTTCTTCATAAAAATTTTTAATCTTCTCTTCATAATTTGGAAGCTTCTCTGGGCAAACCTCAATTAAGTCCTGATGAAAAAGTGTTTGCATCCTATTAAACTAACATGCTAGTGCATAAAAATAGACTGACTTGTGGTATAAAATAAATAGCACAAAACCAGGCTTGACGTAACAACTTTTTATTTTTAATTGAAAAAACAACAAAGAAAGAGTAAGAGAATCATAAGCTGTGTGACATACCATATAGGAATATCCACGGTCCTTGCGAATCTTTTTCAAATCCTCATCTGTTTCATAGTTATCAGCATCCAATCGCCAGCTGAGCACTCCAAGTTCTGCATGATTCACATAATCGTTTATAGAATTTAGTTTTAAAAAAAATCTATTGATTTGAAGATCTACACATTTTTCTCCGCATATTCTAACCAGCAAGTTGGTCCAGGGACACAAATTCCTTGGGTTCCCGGTGATGGGGGAGCCTCTGGTCTTCATCACTGTCATCCATATACCATGCTTGTAAGACTTCCTCTTTGTCATCCTGCAAAAAATTAAAACCACAAGGAAACATACCATCACTACAAATGCTTTTTCTTTATTTTTTCAGGGTGAGAAGATAATGAATTTACAGAGAAAAACCGAGTCAACTCTGACAAATGTCATGACAATGGGTCATGCTTGGATAAATACAACGAGGTAGTTTGAACTCGTACAAGGTCATTAGTTTTGCTGTGTTGATGAATTGATGGACAACAAAAAGAAGAAATGCAATAAAAACATGCAATTGACAATTAATATGTAACATTGCTACATTATCCAAATCTTCAGCTCCTTTCAGCTCTCATCTTGAAGGAAAACTTCAAAGAAACTTTGCAATATTTATGACCAAGAAATTTTTTTTGCAAAATTCTGGTTCAGCAAGCTTGGATATCAGAACTTGAGTCAACATACAATGGCCATTATTATTATTGCATGTAACAATGCAATTTATGAATTAAAACAAAGGGAAATATTAGTTTAATATGTCATAAAGAGTCAACTTTGTTTCTAAGACCAACATCTAAAATTTACAAGTAAGAAATTCAAACAAAACCAACTCTAATACTACTACATTTAACATGTTTCCAGCGCAGAGTATAGTATAATATTTAGTATTGACCTGATGCTACCAATGGCTCATTGAATAACCCAGAAATCTAGGCTGGTGGTAGGAGTAAAGGTTTTCCAAGGTGGTAGCTCAGCTTCAAACAGCTCATAGCAGGACCAATGCACATCCCTATTAACAGAATCAAGTTGGACTGACTGCCATCAAATTTCACATGTGTCTTAAACCATTCTTCAAAGGCACGCAAGTTGCTTGCCAACCTCCTTAACCAACCATCCATGCTCCTAATATTTGGTTTCTCTCAATGGAGATTCATAGATCTTTATACACAACGAGTTGCATGTATAAAAATAACTAAATAAAAAGGTTGTAACAAAAAAAAAAAAAAAAAAGGTTACAACAAACGCATTTAGAACTCTTGGCTTTCAGTCTTTTAAGTAGCTCAATCGAGCACTTCTTCTGATTAGTGTCTTATCAATGAGCCCTAGCTTCATGGGTTATGCTTCCTAAGACAAACAAGGTTTCATATGGTCACACTTGGACCAGACTCGTCATGGCCATGCTCCATTATTTCACAAAGATAGATGAAATGGCCTCAATGTTCAATTATAGAAAAAATTCTAGGAATAACATTGCTCCCAATGTGAACGTACACATGAACCACCATAGAAAGGCTCATGTAGCAGATTTCATTATCACCAGGTAACGTAGTCAGAATGTTAAAATTCTCAACTTCTCAAGAAGCTTTGTTATTTGTCATACTATGTTGGGACCCAACTACGAGCACAATTCACTTCCACACCTTCCTGTAGATGCTTCTTCCAATAAAAAAAATAGAGTCCTAACTATACACAATGTAACAACTATCATGGTAAATATCACATTAACTGTTCAAAGTCATAAGCATCAAACCCCAATCATTAAGTTTCTCATTGGACCCATTAAAATAAATAAATAAAATTGATGAAAGCTAAAGTATTATTCACAGAAAAAAGAAAAAAAAAACAACGAAAAAGAAAAGGCCAATATGCAGGTATGTAGGCAGTATACACAGAAAAAATCTACAGAACACGATAATCTAAAAAATCCAAAAAAGTAGGACTTCCTCCCACCCCAAAAAAAGCAGAAACCCAATGGAAGAGTATATAAAAGAACCCTTGCTTGATCTTGACAATGTGCATCAGTGCATCTATTTATCTTCAAAAATCCTTCGATTCCTCTCTTTCCAAAAAAAAAAAAACACAACATAATAGGACTGTGCTTTCCAAATAGTCTTACTATTTCTTCTTTTAGTCTTAAATCCCCAACCTTGCTGAAACTCCTTCACTGTCTATGGCATCACCCAACAAATCCCCATCAAAGTAAAAAAAGAAACCCAAACGCCTTCCACCACCACAAAATAGTGAATAACGAGATGATCAACCAACTCTATGCTTCTTTTACACATGCAACACCAATTGAGAATTGTCCAATCTCTAGAGATAAGGTGAATCTAAGCTTATAGCCATAAAATCATTCTGATTGAAAAAAACAACTTGGCCCACCGTATCTTACAAACTATTTGCCAAAACTTTAGCAACGATCTTGTAAAGACATCTGACTAAGCTTATAGCCATAAAATCTTTGAGATTTACAGCCCCCATTTTCTTTGGAATTTAAATTAAAAAAAAAATGAATGTTGCATTCAGGCTCTTCTTCAAATCTTACAACCTAAGCACCTCTTCTTCAAATTTCCTTCACAAACAAAGCGAACAGCAACAGGAACTCCAAACCATGTAACAATGGCCTTCTAGTCACTTCTCAAAATCACCCTTCCAAATACCCTACAAAACTTCTTTTGATATCTCCAACCTCTTCCATCAACTCTCCTTTGTAGTACACCTTACCAGTGAAATTAGCCCATCAATAAGCACTAGCCAACCTATGGAAAAAGATTCCATGTTCTTATCTCCTTTCAGATGCAGAGCTCTTGAATTCTACCTCAAAGAAATTTCTTCCATATCCATCAATCTTTTATAATCAACTTTGAGCCTTAGACATCCCTCTTTCTGGATGAATTATATTTACATATGCGTCCACACACAAGTGCATGCAGATTCAGTGCTTACCCTTAAAAATGTTTTTGAAATCTAAAACAAGTAATCCATCTCAAAAAATTTAAATTCCCACATCCTCATTTTGTTAAGGCTATTTTATATCACTTTTTTTTCCTGGAGGCTACTAAACTTATCATGGACAAGACAATCAGTTAAAAATTTCTAATCCTTGAGTTCTTCACCAGGTCAAATTAAAACTGACCCAAGCTACTATACTGAGACCACCAACAAAATCAAGCAAACCAATCCAACACTGGAGTAATAGCAAAATAAGACACATCATAATATTTGAATTTCAAGAGACTGAGATATAAATGAGGCACACGAAATCAGGAATTCAATATCAATTTTGATACAGTACTTGAAACCATTGGATTGTTTAATATCCTCACATAATATAAATAAGCAATGATATTTTGACAAATTTTAAAACAAAAAATTCAGATAATTTCTGAGTATATTGAATTGATTTCTATCTACCATATGTATAGAATTGACACATTATATTACTGGGGAATAAGACTATGACGGGAAGTGAAAAATCATTAAATATAACATTAAAACTGTGTTTGATTGCGCAGAACTGGATTTGATTTGGAATTCTCTATAGAGTCCAAATTATATATTTTTTTACTTTTCTGTGGATTGTTTACGGATTTATGAAATCTAGATTCAACTCCATATCAAATAGACAAAAGGGCAAAATTAAAAAAGTTCAATAAAAGCTTAAATTGTTATAGGGTTAAACACTCTGTTCGTTTCTAGAGAATATTTTAAGGGGCGAAACTTATTACATAGAATATATAAATATAAGATAAATC
>JAESVK010001304.1:2176163-2190987 GCA_017140935.1 Hamamelis virginiana
CATTTTCCCGTATCGTTTTCCAGGAACTATTTTCTGTAGAAACAAACGTACCCAAAAGAAGAGAAAAAATAAAAATAAAAAAGAGAAATGAAAGAAAGCTAAGGATTACCTTGGCAAAGTCACCCATCTCTGCTCCTTCGGCTATTGGTCTATGAAAATCTTCAAAGCTTTCAGGCTACGCGAGGACGAAGAACGCAAGCTTATTTTATAGGTTGATTGAGGTTGAAAGACTAAACTATCCCTTTCTTATTTCATGAAATGTTTGGGTCGGAGGAACTCGGAAGACGCCAATACTCGTCTAGATTAATTGAATCATCGGAGGGGTTTTATGGTCATTATAATTATCGTTTTACTAGTTGTTTCGCTCACCCACCATTGTGTGGTCAAATTTTTTTTATTTGTCAAATTTTTTTTATTTTTTTAAATGAAGTATTGGATAACTAACCACTTTCTGTGGTCAAATTTTTTTTTTTTTTTTTAAATAAAGTATTATAAAACTTAGGGTGCGTTTGGATAAGTTTTTACTTTATGTATTTTTACTTTTAAGAGTAAAAAAATAAAAAAAATTTATATTTTTAATATTGCAAAATTTTAATAGTTACTTTTAAAAATTGAAGAAGTAAGAAATTTTTCCTACCTCAACTTTTTAAAATAACTATAAAATTTTTTTCACTCAAAACTTTCATCTTTTTACTTTTAAAAGTAAAAAAAAGTAGAAGCTTATCCAAACGGGCCCTTAATATACTTATAAAATAATTAAAGAAATAAAAAGATAAATTTAATTACTTTACTTGTAGTTTTTTTTTTTTTTAAAATAAAAAAATTGATTTGACCATTTCAATTTAGCTTTATAATTTTAATTCACATTATAATAAGTACTGGATATTATATTTGTGAAAAAGATTAATGAAAAAAAGTGATACAAATCAGAGTATCAAAACTAATATAATTTTCAATAATACAGTGGATCAAAATTATTTTGATGGAATTAATATTATTTATTTATTTTAGTACTGAAATTTCTTTGAAAATTTTAAAAATTATTATTTAGGTTAAATATTGTAAAACTATTTATAATCATTTTTATGGTGGATTATTTGCTTGTAGTAGCATGCTATGTGTAAGAAAAACACTTATTAAAAAACATTCAATCATTTATTTTTATTTAAATATTCATTTTTATTTTAAATTACATATCTATTACAACAAATTGACAAACAGGGTAAGATGCAGTCTCCCTTTCAAGGGAAAATGATCAATAGGCCCTTGAAAATGGTATTTTTTATCACCAACTCCAAAGAATAAGATCTTATACTGATAGGCCCCTCCAGGTCAACTTTGAAGACAACTAATAAGAATATATTGTCTATAATACCCTTTCCTTAATTTAAGTTTGATTTTAGTTTAGATTTTATTGCATGATTAATTGTGATTAGGTAATTTAATTTTTGATAATTGGATAGTGATGAATCGGGACTTAGTTAGCTATTAATAGAATCCGGAACCTAGGCACAAATCTTGCATGGATAGCAATATCAAGATTTTTGAGTTTGAGAGAGAATGGAAGTTTACTTTCATGGCCGCCAAGGAGCTTGACAGCCTGAACAAAACGAGCATGAAGAGAGGTAGTCCAGCACATTCGAGGCGCCCTCATATTCCTCTTAGTATGGAGCTTAGGCATGAATCTTGATCTAATCATGCCATTAGACATCTCAGAATTATGTCCAATAACCCCATATTTATGTTGCTGATGCCGATGCCGATGCTGCTGTAGGTACTGAAACTGATGTGAAGATTTTAGTGTCTCCATTGATTTCCCATTAAACCTTGTTGTGCCAGCAGACTGTATGATACTAGACATGGGATCAAAACCTCATGAATCTCGATCAAGTATCTAGACTGTTGCAGTCATGAATATTTACAGAGATACAAGTATCTCTGTAAATCTAAAAATTATATTTTCCAACGTTTAATTCGTAAAGTAGATTAAGGATATATTTATACATATACAGAGAGTCATGAATCTCTGTAAATCCTTTGCTCTTTTTTCACTCTATATTTATAGAGAGTCATGAATCACTGTAAATCTTTTGCTCGTTTTTCACTCTATATTTTACAAAAAGTCATGAATCTATGTAAAAATTCACTCTATATTTTTCTTCTCCCATTAAACTTGTAAATCCTTTGCTCTTTTTTCTAGCAGCAGGGTCCGAAGGAGTCTTTGGCCCCCTTCAAAAAAAAGGAAATTCGGGTAGGGTAGAGCTCGGATTGGATTAATTGTTGTATAATGATAATTATAAATACTTCACATATTGTGGTGTTTGCTATTTTGCATTTAATTGTGATCTCAAGATTTACAGAGAGTCATGAATCTCTGTTAAACTTCACCCTATATTTTCAAACATTTATGAGTTATGCATCTCTGTTTTGATTTACAAAAAAGTTATAATTTTTTTATACTATGAGTCATATATCTCTTCACTATGGTCTAAGCACATCCACAATGATTCATGAATCTGTGTAATTTTTCAAACTTAAAAATCACTCCCACAATATGTCAATTTATACTCAATAGTCTTTTATATAAAGAGTCACGCCCACAATGAGGCATGACTCAGGTTAATGTGTAAATAATTTGCCAAATGTAGAACAATAAGTTCACAATGAGTCATATGTTTTGACTCGGCCCAAACAGAGTCATGTATATATGATTTAAGTTTATTTTGATATAATCCCTTGATTTTAGGGAAGTTGATTAGGATGGACTTTCCTTTGTAAATGAGTTTCAATATTTGAAATATTCCTTGATTCATGGAGATAATATTGAATAATATTCTGTTAAGTTGATTTTCTGTTAATATTGGATAATATTGGATAATATCATGTTAATGATATAATCCCTTGATTTTAGGGAAGTTGATTAGGATGAACTTTCCTTTGTAAATGAATTTCAATATTTGAAATATTCCTTGATTCATGGAGATAAGATTGAATAATATTCTGTTAAGTTGATTTTCTAATAATATTGGATAATATTGGATAATATCCGCTTAATGAAAGGGTATTTTTGTCAATTTTAATAAACTTTCACAGATACAAGTATCATAAAAAAAGGCAGGGGCTTATTGGTATAGCACTCTTATACCAAGGGCCTATTAGTGTAAAACCCCATTTTCAAAAGTACAAGGAAAAACTGTTGTGTTAATCTTTGAGAAAAAAACTTGTGCCACCAACTCTGAGCATACCTAAAAGAGACACCAATATGTGCAAAGAATAAAAAGTATGAGAAAAAAGAGAAAAGCACATAGAGGAAACCAAAAGTTAAGAGCGCGTTTAGATAAGCCTCTACTTCTTTTTTTTCTTTTTCTTTTTTACTTTTAAAAGTAAAAATAATCAAATATATTTTTTTTTAATTTTCTTTAGTGCAAAATTTTGGCAATTACTTGTTTCCTTAACTTTTAAAAGTAACTATCAAAATTTTCATATTCAAAACTTTGATATTTTTACTTTTCTTTTTACTTTTAAAAGTAAAAATACAGGAAGGAGAAGCTTATCTAAACAGACCCTAACTAATAAGATAACTATACACATGAGTTGATAGAATTTTTGGTGCAAGAAAAATCACCGACTCAAAATCAAGTCTAATCATGATAATACACAATCTTCAAGCCCTTAAGGGGGCATCTCTAATTCTTATTCAAAACCTTATTCAAATTTAAATTTGAGTAAAAATATATTAAATTTGAGTAAAAATATATTAAAATCATTCTCCAATCACTTATCCAAATCTATACCAAGTCAAGTTTTATTCAAAATCATACTTAAATTGAGTGAAGGTTGGAGATGGGCTAATAAATGTTTCAAAGACTAATTTCATACAGAAGGGTAATTTTTTAAATTTAATTTCATGGGAATGCAATTTTCTTTTTCTTTTTTTCTCTTGGATTTTCAAAATTATAGAAAATTATTTGCCAGCATACCGGAGAAGATGATCGCCACAGTGACCGGCTTGCGGAGCTCGTGTTCTGGTGTTTTCAAAATGGGAGTAATGGATATCGGTTAGAGATAAAGCATAAAATTGTGCCAGCAAAAATCTCAGCGGCTAATATGCTAAATATGCTTGTGTTTCCTTAAAATACTTCTTGCTTGCTTTGGAATGCTAAATCCCTTGATGGGCATTATAGTCATTTGATAAATGCACCGGTCAATTTTTAAAAACCTAAAAAATATGGTGGACTTTTGGGTAAACCCCTCTTATATCAAGGTCCTATTAATATGAATCCCAAAATAAAATCATATTCATGGTCTTTTTGATCATTTTTCCAAAAACAATTATGCTATGAACTTTCTAAATTCTAACTTAACAAAAAAAATTAAAAATTATAACAAGATTTAGGTTTTGTGATAATATGTTTTAGGTTCAGTGTTGGTGTATGGCTTGCTTATAGTATTTCTGTCATGTAATGAGTTGTATTTAGTAAAGGAGTAAGATGGGAATATTAATTAAAATTTTATTGTGCTGCTTTTAGTAAAAATACAAATTGGTGGGTTGTACTTAGAAAATGGGCGCCACATTTAGTAAATATTGTGCTGCAAATAGCCACTTTCTTTTAAAAAATCTAAAAAATATGGTGGACTTTTGGGTAAACCCCTCTTATATCAAGGTCTAATTAGTATGAATCCCAAAATAAAATTGTATTTAAAGTCTTTTTGATCATTTTTCCAAAAAAAAATTACAATCTGAACTTTCTAAATTCTAACTTAACAAAAAAAATTAAAAATTATACCAAGATTTTGAAACAATAGAAACCACGTAATCTCACGTCCAATTTTTTTCCCATATTGAGAGTGAAACTAAGGCCCTCATTATTCCCCAGAAAATCTTCCCTTACCAGTTACCGTGAAAGAACCTTAATAGAGAAATGAGATATTATTCCACCACCTTAAAAAAGCTACTTTAATTTGGGCACATGACATAGAAAAAATGTTTAATATTTACAATTAGAGATTATAAAAAATTGCTAAGTGGACCAATTTTTTAAACCAAATGATGTGTTAAAATAAAGCAGTCTTACAAAGTACAAAAATCAAGAACTTGTTATTTTGACACATCATTTGATTTGAAAATTTTGATTTAAGATTTGATCCATTTTGCATTACTGAGAATGAATTTAAAACTATCTGAAACGAATAGCATTGCTTTATAATTCAAGATGGCACACAACCTCATCTATCAGAGAGTCCAAAAATCCAAATAATATGATTTGTCCAGCAAAGCATAAAGAGAATTCCAATGGTGAATTACAAAGTTACTACACCAGTTTTCATCAACGGATTCCTTTCTTAAAGCCCAAACTCACGTAAGGTTTAAGCTGGACGGACATTATATATTATACCATGCACTAGTAATAATGCTAATATAGTAATATCACATTACAGTCCAAGTGCTCAATGAGAACGCGCCTTAATGAGCTTCAAGTGCCACTCCCACCTTCTCAGTGAAGCTCTGGACGTACTCCTTCCTTGCCGGATGATCTTCCTGTGGCCGATTATACGCCGTCCATACCGGTTCTCCCACGAACAACCTCATCAGCTGTACATCACACAAAATCAATCAACGGCTCTTATTGCCTACCCACCATCTTCTATGGACTGCGGTGTATATTAAAATTTCCTTTACCTTAACGTAGTTGTCGGTATCGAGGGTGAATCGGTGGTAGATACCGGCCGGCAAAATGATCAGATCACCCGCTTTGATCCAGATGCGAATCCAACGGTCGTCCTTATCTCGAACGTCGAAATATCCACTGCCTTCCAAACAGTAACGGATCTCTTCGTTGGCGTGAATGTGCTCTGTATAGAAGTTCTTCAGCTTCTCCTCGTAATTATCCACTTTCTCTGGGCACAAATCAAGCAAATCCTACAAATTTCTCATACAAAGAGATCAATTAATTAGTTTAATTACTGAGAATTACTCTTACAGAATATCAAGATATATATAAAAATAATAATAATAAAAATTATATACATATATAAATATACCATGTAATTGTATCCCCTACTTTCTCTGATCTTCTGCAATTCCTCGTCCTTCTCGTAATCCTTCGGGTTCAAATTCCAGTATAACACTCCCAGGTCTGCAAAATTCCCAATTTATTAAAACATCTACGCGTTTATATATATATATAGAGAGAGAGAGAGACCTGCTAGGTGGTCCAACGAAACGAACTCTTTTGGGATGCGATGATGAGGGAGCCTCTTATCTTCATCGCTTTCATCCATGAACCATGCCTGCTTAAGAAAGAGTAGTCAGACAAGCGCACTAAAATTTACAGAAACACGTCGGGAGAGTTGTTAGGCTTTACTCACCTCGATCGCCATGGCTAACTCACCCACCCACTCCTCCTGTTGTTGACTCAGCTGCTTTGTGAGGATTGTTGAACTGAAATTTCGAACGTAAAATTAAAGGGAAGGTATATATATACACGAATGCCGTAATCTCCTTTTGTTCTGCACGATTCCGAATAAGATTAAATTTTTGGCTCCTCTTCTTGGTCGCTGCCACGTGTACTGTTTGATTTTCACTAGTATTTGTGGTGATTGTATCTTCGACATTTTTCTAGTTTTTGAAATATCGTGCGTGGCGTTATCGGTGATGGCTACTTGCTGCGCTAGCATTGCTCCTGCGGGTTCATGGACGATTAATACTGATCTTCTGGCTGGCTGCTAAGATTTCCGAATCCACTGCCTCAAATTTAGTTTTTTATTTTTAAAAACATCCACTTAGGTAATTTGAACGGTGGAGGACAGAGAAAATACTATCGCCAGACGCCCCCCCCAGGTAAAAGAAAATACTAAGGTCAGAGTTGGTGATCTGGAATGATTTGTAAAATCCAAAACCAAAATGCAAGTATTTTCACTATTTTGTAAGCAATTGGTTCCCTTTCCGATTCTTGATTAAAATAACACTTTGGCTTCCCAAGTAATGTCTTAACTTTTAAGATAACATTGTTAACACTTGCACCAAGCCAGGCTTTGGCCAATACTTAAAAATAGTTGCATATGATTATTTTAAACAAAATTCATGCTACCACCATCGGGTAAGGTTTGTCGGAAACAAAATCTTAGGGGAATGAGTTAGTGATAACTCTACCAAATTGCCAGAAGTTGCAAAAAAATTTGCCCTCTTAAGTTTGAGAATTGATGCAGCATATTCAGACAGAGAGAAATCCAATTAAATAAGTACATGGATTGCTAGGGCATTAAACCGTTGTACCTGTTGTCTCAAAACCACCGTGTTTCCTACACAAGATTAATCCTCAACATAACCATCAATAATTTGCATCACTTTCAGCTTGTGCTTTTGCCCTTTCTGTATGTAGTTTTCAGTACAGTAAGAACAACTTCAGGGGCCAGGTGACGAAGACATTGATCACAATACTGCAAAATAACTCAGTACGGATCATATGAGATAATGAGACTAAAGGAAAGCATTAGCACTGGACAAAGAAAACAGAAGATGAAGAAGTTGAGATGTGAAATAGGAGTGCATAATCCAAGTGGGTGTAAAGCAAGTGGAATTTAGGTGGTGAAGCATCTTTGAGAATACAGGAAGAGTCGAGATTGCTGGTAATTTTTCCCGTTTAATTCAGTTAGGTTCTAGCTGAGATACTACAACTTGTGAACCAGGGAAAGCCAAAGAAATCTTACAGCTTACAAGGATTTGAGTCCCAATCATTCAATATGTTCTAATCCAGATGGATTCAAAATCAGATTTAAGACAGTTGTGCTGCAAATTTACATATAATTTAATGCATAGTTAATGGCCGCATGAGGCTCTATACATAAATCTAAGAAAACCTTAGCATCAGAAACAGGAAATGTACGTTGATGACAATATGATTCTTGAAATTACAAAACTGATCATATGAGAGCAAAATTTATATTCATACCATTCAAAAAGGGGATTCTCTCATAAGGATATTCGGGAACGGATCTGATCAGTGGAGATTTGAACCAGTCAAATCATGCAAAAGGAAGGCATGTTGAAGGCAGATTGATAGACTTCTTCTTTCCCTTCCTCTCATGTTTGGTACGGTGGTTTTCAATGAAGATGGGCTCCCTACTTGATTCCCACCACTGTATGGCGGATAAGGTGACTTCAGATCCAACCTTATTGAATATCTGCAGCGCAACCAACAAAATATCAGACCATTCATGTACTTCAGCAACCCAATCTGAACCCAATATAAGGGAATGATCAAGTTCAAGATGAGTCGAAGAAGGAATTAATTGAGATTATTTATATAGATGGCAATGGAAAAACAACATATTCACATAGGATTGGATATCCTTTACAGTATAAACCAGATGACCACTTTCAAATGGTTAAGAATTTCATAGTCAGTTGAGAATAATTGAGATAAAAAGAAACTAAAATAGATTATGTGGTTAGTATAACCATGACATTGTGGCTTATTAATTAAAAACGCATTTTGTAGACTCAACTATCTGTAGCTTGTGCAGACAAGGGAATCACAGGTACTAAAATATTATGACTAATAGAAGGTGTTCACAGCAACAATATTCAAAATAATGACAGCTAAAAATAAAATCACCATGTGAAAAGAGCGAACATTGTCTCTTTTCCAAGTCGCATTCTCCTACATCTTTTATATGCCCATTATAAATTCTCAGGCCACTTAGCTGAGAAAACCCATTTCGAATATCCTGGAATTGGTTTGTGTGTAATCTTGGGGCAATGGCATCATTGACCATGACATACATAAGAAGCAAACATGTGGACTAGCTCTCTAGCATACAGTTTGTTGGCCAATCCAATGAGGCAAATCACTTGCTCAGTTATATTCTCTGCTCCAAGTTTAACAAAAGAAGATCTACTCAGCCAGTGACAGTTTCATCCCATATCTTCCAAAAACAAAGTCATATGCCCATTATAAACTCTCAGCCCACTACAATAACCCATTCCACCCATGATGGAGCAGGTTCCTGCCATTTAAACCTGGCCAATGGATCATTAGCAATATCACATCATGCATAAGAAAGATACAAGTGGGATGGCTCTGTGGGCCTGTGGCATGTAATATCTTGGACAATGAGGCTGATGATCCACTGTGTCATGGTCTTGGTGTCCGCCCAATGTGCTACCACCACATTGCTTGCCTCAGAGCTACCTTGTTTGCCCAAGGTTAGCATGGATGCAAGGTGCCACCACCATGCCGCAATGCTAAGTGGCTAACAACGACTCACTTGAAAAAATCTGCTCAAAGGTTAACAAAAAAGAAGAGCCATTTACTTCTTTTCTTCTTCTGCTTCTGCATCTGCTTCTGCTTCTTCTTCTTCTTCTTCACAACACTACAAATCTTTATAAAGCTTTTTACTTGTGTGTGGATCACAATTCTATTGTTTGATAATAGCCATGACCAAGTACCAGTAATGGGTAGGCAGACATTTCTTCGCCAATTCCCTGAGTTCTAAGATACAGGGTTGGACAAATCCTACTCTAAGAAACATGATTAAACCAGATACCTGCACTAGGAGCAAGGTAATATGGTTACACAGAAGAAGAAACAGAATTTATTAGAAGCAGTTAAAGCTTGTAACTACACATAAAAAGTTTTTCCCCTTCCTTGCTGCCCTGTAGCTTTTTGCCATTTTCAATTTCATCCTTCTTTCTTTTTTCCTTCATCATCCTTTCTGTCCTTCAAAATTTTCATTTTTTTTTTTGGTGGTCGCGTGGGTGCTGCTGGGGGTAGTGGTGTTATTTGTTAACAGCTAACAGACTTGGTCACAATATGACTCCTTCCATCGCGGTCACGCAAATGTGGAGGTACAAGGATAGAACGGAGATGAAACTTGTTGAGTTTGCTCTTCGAAATGGTAATATTTACGCATGCATACTCTTTTTTTTTTTTGATACTCTTAATCTTCATGCAAGGGGTGGAGTACATAAGCTTCTGTGGAACCTTCCTATAAACATTGGCCTTCCATCCCTTTAGGTAGGTAACCTGTGCTGGCTGGCAGGGTTACATATAAGCAATGTGGATTAGAATTTTCAAAACCGTTTCTTTTGGCATCCATCTTTGTTTGACATCCTTGTAAAAACTGACAATCAAATGAAACAGAACATCCCACCTATCTGGAATTATGATATAATTTGTTGATTTACAACTATTAAAAGTTACGCATGTATTAAGAAATCAAATGTGAAAAGAAAAGAGCTATAAAACTTACTTTTGTTGTGGAGATCAACAGAGCAACTGGCATTCTTTGCCTGGTTGTCAGATGAGCTGCACAGGATATGTGGCAGTACAGGATGAGGTGGAGAGCTTGTGCTGCTATGGCTTGATTGTCCATTTAAGGTGTGTGTCCTCACTTCATGGTTCAAATACATTTCCAAGCTAGAAGAAGACTGTCCTATCTTTTTTCTGCTCTTAAATCTTCCCATAAAAGGGATATGAGAAAAATAATGAAATGGAGTGAAATTGATGGCTTGAAAGGATTTCTAGTAAGTAAAATATAAGGTTACTAGTGTCATCCAGTAAAGGATGTGTTAGTCACTTTTGGTACCTGTCTTTTCGCTTTTCGCGATATCTTTGCAATGATAGTTTCCTGTCTGTATGGCCCTCTACATCTTAAGAAGGACGACCAAAAGTTAAAGGACCGACAAACAGATAATAATTATTATATTCAACCAGGTAAGGAAGCTTTTTTGTTACTTAAACCTCTAAATTCTAAATCATTATAATTTGTGTCACATGGCATGCACTGAGGTCTAATAAAGGCACCATTTGGATATGCTTCCCTAAAATACTTTCAATAAGCAAGATAACCAACTTGTTTGGATTTTCGCTCCTCACAGAAGAGTAGAAGTAAAAAGTACGTTTCAAATCTCAAAACTGCCATGTGAAGGCAGGGGCAGAGGAGGAAATAAAGTTGCAATGGAGGTGGTTGTGGTCACGGTGGCAGTAGTGGCAGTGGTAGTAGTGATGGTGGCAGAGGTAGTTATAACAATGGTGCAGCAAAGGTGGAGGTGGCACTGGTTGTTGAAGGGCTTTGTGCAATAACATTGGCAATGGTGCTAAAGGTGTTGTGGTGGTGCTACCAGTGCTGGAGCTAGAGTGTGATGGTGATGTTAGTGGTATGAGAAAAAGAAATCTTTAGCATTCAAAGACAACAGCTTTTGGCTTCTGCAAATGTATTGCTGAGGTGCACTGCCAAACAGAGTTTATTGCTATATTTTACTTTCTATCTTTCAAAAGCAAGACGAATAATTTCAAGATGCTCTCTCAACAGTGCCTAAAGTCGAGTAAAATGGGGGATCTGCCAGCATTGTTATTTTCTTTATGGGACTTAAACCCTGTCAACGTGAACTTTATGCTCCAATGGAGCACATGATGAGCTAATGCACCCAATTAGATGAGGATACTGGTTCCAATACCACAAGGCTCCAGTCACCCATTGGTGTGGTGATACCCACTTAGGCAGCAGCCAGACTAGACCTAGAGAAAATACCTTATGGTTCATTTCCTAGAAGATTTGTTTGAATGACAGCATCAACATGCACAAACTAAAGATTCATGAGCAAGCTCTTACCAGGTTCACGAATGAAGTTCCCTTCTTCCCTACACTGCGGTGGGTTCTCTGTCATCTTATCTGTAAAGTCAAATCAAAACTGTTGCTTAATTAGAATACTATGAATATCTTAAAAGCGAACATTTATAGAGTCTCATGGTTTTAATTTGTCAACTGAGCAACAGTCTTTAAATCGTGTTGATGTTAGCAACCCAAGAAGTACATTGACTGTCTCACTCCAGTCAAAATGATTCGAGATTCATGAATGTGTACTTAAAGAACATTCAGGCTGTATTACATACTTTGGAAAAGAAAATCCAGGAGATGGACGCAGAAAACCCTCTCAGTAGCCTAATGTTTATGTTACCACTGCTATTGCTATGGAAGAAACGCATAGAAAGTGACAACTGACAAAAAATAGTGGGAGTCCTTTTAGTTCTCACTTTCCTTCCTTTCTTTCTTCTGTGGGCTTCATTTTACTATTTTCTGGATCTGCTTTTCCATTCAACAAATGCACTCTTAGTGCAGCGTCTTGTACACTCAAAGGCTCAAATAAATCTTCAAATAAACTAAGTCCAAAGCCAATGTAACAAACAGAAATTTACCGAGTAAGCAGAAGATTCTACCTGTTTGCATGTTCTGAGAGATCATGGCACCAGGAAGAATAGGGCTGCGTCTGACACCAGCAGTTTGTAAATGGCATGCAAAGGACTGAAGTGCTGCAGTACCACAAAATGAATCGTCCTGAGGCAACTGGATCGGGCTTGCTGCAAGGTGCATGATTGCCTGTGCCTGCAAATCCATATTGAACGCATTGGAAGGCCAACTTGTTATTGGGTTTATCTTCAGGTATCCACACAAAAAAGGAAGCTTTCTTACCTTATCAGCAGGTACTCCATCATACACATTCACCTTGCCGCAGTAGAATATTGTCATTTGTCCAGCCGACCAATTTGTTACATCCGGGATTCTGTGACCATATTTTCAAATTCATGTGTTTATAACTTAAATTAGAAAAGTATTAGAAGGGATATTGGCCTCCATAACTTGGATGAAATGTGGCCAATCTTCCACCATTCATATATACACATAAAAGTATGACCATTATTTTTAGATGGTCCACTTATTATGCCTACTCTAATCGGGGAAGGCAGGTATAAAATCTGAACTGAATGAATAAACTAAATCCATAATCCAAACAGCAGTTTCTGGTCTGGTGGTTTGACATTCTAGGTGGATAATCCAACCCATTACATACATTTGTGTCAATATTATCTACATCTATATCTATACTATCCTATATATAAAAGTGTGAATCCTAAAAAAACTTTTGATTGACCAAAATATCCCAACATAATTGTAAAAGCACACAAATTAGTATGGCCCCACACAATTCCACCAATCAAAATAGTAAGCTTCCTAATTGAATTAAGATTACTTATCAATATTAATTAATTTTTAAGTCGAACTTGATTTCGTTAATGTAGGTGTGGTCTCATAAAATTTCATTAATCATGATAAAAGTCTTCCAAATTAAATTAAAATTCTCTCATAGGCATCATCTCATAAAATAATTATAGGAAAGTTTCTTTTAACTAAAAATATATGCCAAGAATAGAAAGGAGGAGACTACACTGGTGGTGTATGTTGATGATATTGACCTAACAGGGTATGATGTTGAGGTAATTAATAATTTGAAGGCAAAATTGTTGTAAGGCGTTTGAAATCATGGATCTACATATAATTGAATCATAGAGACCATTACAAGCTAAAAGCAAGGAGTCCACTGCACAATCCAGTAAAATGTAGGCATATTTACGCTCAGCCAACGTTTAACAAAACTCCTATTTTAGCATTTATTTTGCCCCATCATACCTGTTCTCAGTACTAATAACTATAATTCATTCTACTTCGTTTTGTTTAAAAGCCACTATGTAAAACATCTCATGTCTGTGCTAACATAGTCAACGGGGATGCCAACACCCTAATCAACATTGCATGTCTCGCAGTCAAGTGAAAAAAAAACAGCCTACTTTACTCCTGAGGCTTCAAGCACCAAGAGAATTCCTAGATTCATATGCTGTCCAAGTCATTTTTCGAAGATAGAATAACCCAATGTGCCATTGGAGACCCAATTCACCACCATTATTAGCTCATTAATTATAAATATTGCAGCTTAAAAAGAGGGGGGAAAAACCCATTATTCACCAGCAAAAACAATTAGTTCCGAAGGAGAGAGTTATGAAGATAAACCTGGGAGAGATTGTCCGGTTGTCCGTTTCATGGGGACCGCAAGCCAACTCCCCGGAAGGAGATTTCAGAGGATCCTTTTGCTGATATTGAACCGAATCTTCTGCGGATACCGATATATTGACATTGGCACTCGGTTCCTTAACTGAATCAACTGTATTGGAATGCACCTACAAAAATGATTTATTTATTTAACTATAGCTCAATGGAACTCAACAAATACTCGAATATTCAAGATCACGAAACAGAATAGAAGGAGGAGGAGGATATGCTCTATTTGGTTGCTGAGGAAATGTAGGTACAAGAAAAGAATTCGGATGCTATTTTTTTCTTTCCTCAACTAAATTGAGCCTAATACAACCATTTCTCTTTCTTAAGGTGAGTTTTTCACTCTTCGAAACTGAAAGAACATGAAACATCAACCTCAAATTTTTATTTTATTTCTTTCGGTTTTCTCAGTAACCAAACAGAGGGTTAGCGTTGGCACTCACTTGAGGTGGAATTTCCCGCGGCGAAACAACTATCTTCCGTAGAGCTCCGGCGACGGAGCTTTCATTCGTTTCAAGCAAAGATTTTAGAGAAATAACCTGCTGAATCGCCTGTGATTTGTTCCACGAAGGACGACGCATACCTGTACGAACACACGACAAAACCGTCACGTGCCGGTTGATTGAAGCTTTTCTTTAATTGTCTGTAGTAAAAATTGGGGGTGTTCGATTCCCGGCACCGGAAAATGACGAGAAAAAAGCGGTAAACAAAAGGAAAAAGGGAGAGGGAAAATGCAGGAAAAACCTTTCTCTTTCAGGTATTTGCGACAATCTTCTCGTGTGACCTGCGAAATGTCTTCTTCGGTGAGTTCGTTGAGAGGTTTGTCGAGTATTGATCGACAAGTTGTCACGCCGGGATTCATGTCGTCAGATTCCGGCTGTATATCGACCGGAATATAACCGGAGCTTTTTCTGCAATATATTGGTGGTGG
>JAESVK010001304.1:2191387-2211179 GCA_017140935.1 Hamamelis virginiana
AGGGGGGAGAGATCTTTTTTATTCGGGAATTTTCACTTGTGGTGGGGGTTTAACCACTCGAAACTCGACGGAGTGAGAGTGAGTGAGTTTAATAATTAGTAGAGTTTGGCTGCGGCGCTTTGCTTCGTTTGGGGTCTTAACAGGTGGACTGCACCCTAGGCTGCCACGTAATTGCCTGTCCGTATTCTTTGGACTCATAATACCATATTGGGCTACTTCAATTCCATGAATTGCCATCATGCCATCAAGACTTGCAGTGCTTTCACCACATAAATTGCAATTAGCATTAGTCGACTAGTGAAATTTTTATTATCATTTTATCTATTTATAGAATTATTATTAAGAACAATATTATATAAATGAACAAAATTAAATTACTTTCTCATATTCGGAAGTCTTGCATAAACTTTACTCTCATAATCACCTCCAAAAAAACTCTAATTAATTAAACGAAGTATTAGTTAATAATGAATAATGAATTGATCGCGTGAAATGAATCTAACAATAAAAATGCGCATTTTTAGTACATTCTTTGTTCAAACCTAGACTGAACATTCCAATGTAATCAATAGATCTCGGCCTAACAAAAAGAAGATGAAGTAGAAGAATTAATGTACCTATAGTCCTTGATCTGATGAAATCGAGAAGAGGAACTGATGTAGCTAAGAAGAAAATTCAAAGTTACATTTCATGAAGTAGAGAAAAACTATATAATAAAAAATAAAATAAAATAAAAAACATCCCTAAACATTTTTTGCGATGGCTTTGGGATTTTTTAGTCAAATGCAAGAGGGATTTAAGATTTTTTAGTATTATGAGAGTGTAGAAAGAAAGAAATATTTTAGAATGGATTATGTTTAGGTTATTTTTGGTATTATAGAGAAAGTAGATAGTAAAAAGTATATTTTAAAATTTTAATGGTGTATATAGGTAACAAGTAGATACCATTAGCAATTTATGTGGTGGTAATAGACTCAACCTACAAATTACTAACAAATAAAATTTTTTATTACTATTTTATTCACTTGCAAAATTACTATTAAAAACAATGTTACATAAATAAACAAAGCCAAATTTCTTTCTACACCCACCAACTCTTTCCACCTTCGCAACTCTTGCATAAACCCTACTTTTACAAATTTTTATACTCTTATTATTAGTTTTTAAAAACTTTAACCAAATTAGGTGTTAGTTAATCAATATTGTGGGACATAATTCTAACAACAAAAATGTACAATTTTTTTTTATTAGATGTAGAAGTAGGAAAATGAATTATTGGGCTTGAACTTTGGGGGGGAAATCGTAATGAACGGTGGTGCTCTATTTGGTTTATTAGATAATGGTCCGTGTATCCTACAATGACGCAATGTGTGGAGTGTATAACAAAGTAATAGTGTAAAAGAAGATGAGATATGTTAGGTATTGCTATATGTAAAGGACATAAAATAAGTAAAGTGTAGAAATAATAATAATAAAAAATTTTAGTGATGGGTTTAGGTAAAAAGTGGGTGTGGCTAACAATATGTATGGTGTAGATAGAATTGCTTAAAAATAAACACGATAAAGGAAAAAAAAAAGGTAAATTATGCTTAGACCCCTTTAGTTTCTAAAAATTATAGAAACATAAAATAAAAAAAGTCATACACTAGTATTGGACATACAAAGCTAGTGAAGATTGATCGGCTCAACGTTTATGGAACAACCACCAAAAATGATAATATTGTCCTAGCTAGGGCACCACTCATTCGTGAATATTTTGATAGGTCTAATATTGTTGAGTTGCATTCGATACTCTAGCATTGATTTGCAAAACTGGGATTCACGAGAAAAATCTTTATTGTAAAAGTTATGGTCGATCAAAACGATTTTAATATTGATGGCCTGTCAATCTAGCAACTTGTATTCTTAAAAATCTCAAA
The DNA here is from genome assembly GCA_017140935.1 of Hamamelis virginiana. Lineage (NCBI taxonomy): Eukaryota > Viridiplantae > Streptophyta > Magnoliopsida > Saxifragales > Hamamelidaceae > Hamamelis > Hamamelis virginiana. Next base: position 2,193,307 of record JAESVK010001304.1, read on the forward strand.
TAATACATCGTTATTCATTTATTTGTATTTGAGGAGTTGGAGTACCAAAAAATTCTATGCTCTCGACGAATATAGCACCACTAACACTACTTTTAATCTCTTCATGCTAAGTATATGAATATGAAAATTAATAAATACATATGCGAGGAATTTGGAAATAGAATACCGATAAAATTAGGCATGTTTGTATTATTCATGAAAAAGTAGATTGGCGGGGACATGAAACCGAGATGGGTCGAAATATGTTATGATGTCTCAATATCTTCACATGGGTTTGTCTCCAAATTGTCATGCCCCGTGAGGCCTCCCTATCTGCAACTAACGTGCATTAACCTTTCTCTTCAAGAAACTTTAATTTGTTTATAGTTTCTACACAAAATGCAAGCCTTTGGCCCCGAAAACAAAAATAAATTTGCAGTAACCTTTTTCGTCCCATCGCTTTCTTAAGAGATTGTATCCCTTATAGAGAGAGAGAGAGAGAGGGGTTATGGTGAACAGAAATATTTCATATATATATATATATATTTTTGCTATACAGGTATCCTGGGTCAGTTTGCGCACACCAAACTAAATCCTATATCCCGAACAAGGTTTTCGAAATAAGGCTTGTGCCTTGCTGTCCGTGGCCCAGGATACTTAGTAGTTAGTGGGAGTCGAACCCAGGACCAAGGGACTTGATACGCCCTTAACCCTGCTTCCTCAACCACTAAGCTATCTACCTTTGGGTTCACATATAAATCAATAACACATACATTAAGTAAAATGATGTTAATAATTGAATTCTTTATCACATGATAAATGAATAATTTTTATTGAATAATTTCTGGATGAAATTTTGTTTTATCATTTAATTATCCCGAGCTATGGTAGATGTTTCCCATGAGTAGAAAGTTTATTTTCTTTTTCTTTTTTATTTTTTACATTGCATAACAACAAGATGAGTAAAATTAATGGCAAATAACCTATTCGTATGTAGGGTTGCAAAATGAGTGAAGTTGAGTTTAAGTATACTCAAGTTTGAATTAATAAACTAACGAGTGAAAAAATAAGTTTGAGCTTGTTTCTTTCTTATTAGCTAGCTTAGATGAACCTGATTCAAGTAGTTCGGTTTTTTAAAATATTAATAAGCTTATCTAGTTTGAATAAACTTTCTATTGAGTTAAGTTCGAGTAACTTGCTTCGGCCAACTGTTCTATTAACATGTAATTGGAAAGGATATATAAGTATAATATTTAAACTATAAGAGCATCTCCTATGGACTCCCATTTGGGGTTGTCATTGCCAAATTTGGAAGAAAAAGCAAAAAAGATAAAAAAAAAAAAAAAAAAGATAAAAAAGAACTCTAATGGGATCAATGTCATCCATGACTCTTTAATTTGACAATAACATTAATGCCTTCCATATTTAGAAAATATTCTAGCAATATTTTTGTTCCGATTTAATACCCATTGGAGTACAATGATGTCAAATATGAGAGCTTCCCATTAGAACACAATAGTTTGAAATATAGGAGGAGCTCCCATTTTAATACTTAAACACTATCAAATATGAAAATGGAATGCTTAAATGAGAGCTCCCATTCGAGATGCTCTAAGCTAGGTTGGAAAATGTTTGATCATAAATTATCAGGGCTTGATGTTTTGATTTGATTATGTGAAAACTACCCCACCCACTGTTGTATTCTATCTACATTTAGATCACTTGGTTTGAATTGCCGACAGTGATTGTGATGGGTCCTAGACAAGTTTTTGCATGCTGTTGGGACATCATTTTTGTTGCCACCCAATTACTTTGAAAAACTAGTAAAGCACTTTTTTGGGCTATAAAATGGTTGTCTTCATGACCTCACTAGCCCTAAAAGCCCACTGAGCTAGAAAGCACCGCGGGCCTACCGGGTCAAATTAGGGGTCCATTCACTTTTTGCTGGGTCAAGGTTGCCCCAGTGTAGGGGCCAAATTCATCATGCTGTCCTTGTTGGGCTGACTACTTGTCTTTGTTGGGCTTGAATTTAAGCATTATTATGGAAGCAGATATTGCAACCCATCTGAGTATTAAGTAAACCCCATTACTAAATTTACCTATATTTTTTGAAACTAAACCCCATTAACTTCCTCAATTACCCCTGACCCCATTTTAGACACATCATAATCGGTGTCAGCACCCCAATCCCACATAAACCAAATTCGATTAGGGAATAGAGAGCTAGGGCCTAGTCGCACGAACCGGCAATGACATCACCGACGGCCACATCTCTGGCAAGTGAGTCTCTCATCCCTCTAGCTTCTTCTGATCTCTCTCTCTCTCTCTCTCTCTCTCTCTTCACATAGCTCCTCGATTCTCTTGATATCCTTCTCTCCATCGCTCCCTCTCCTTCTCTCTCATGGATGTCTCAGGTATGTGATTAATTTTAATATTAACAAAACTTTAGTAATGGATTTTATGGTTTGATGATTGCTTTTTCGATTGATTAAGAGTTTACATTGTGATTTTGTTGGATCCATGGAGGATTACATACATCTGCATGTTTGTATATATATATATATATATATATACATATACAATGTGTAGGAGTTTATACGTGATAAAATGAATTGAATAAGAGTAGTAGAAACTAGTGCTAGTTATTAGCTGCTGAGTTTCTGTTTGGGAAACAAGTGTTGTTGATATTGGAAGCTCATTCCTTTACCTGTTTGGCAAATACATTTGCTGAAGTTCCCGCAACCCTGAAATTGTAGTGTTGCTACATTGATACAATCATCCTTTGACACATTCATTTGTTCCTTCGTGAGCATTTTGAAATAAGATTTAAAGGGGATGTGAAATGAGAAGAAATGAGAACATGGGAGGGAAATAAAAGTTGACGTTCTTTTATTGTGGAGTGTAGATATCCAAACTAGTTTGTGTCAACTGGTATTTTAAAAGTTAATATATCCTTTTAAGGTAAATTTGCACAATGGTATTTTTGGAAGATGAAAGTATGGGTTCGCTTAACACTTGAGGAGTTGCAATAACCACACCCCATTATTATTAGATTGGCCTAGTCAAGAGCCAGGCCACATTTCAATTAAGTTTTTCCTGATGAAAAGTTTAGGATTTGTTTAAATAAGTCACTACTCTCAATTTTTCACTTAAAAAAAAAATAATAATAATAATTTGATTTAATATATTATTTTTATATTAATTTTTAAAAATAACTATAATATTGATTCAAAACTTAAAAGTTAAAAAGAAAATGATAGCTTATACAAACGGGCTCATAACAAAGAATTGAATTTTAGAATAAGGGCCTCTCTCTCTCTCTCTCTCTCTCTATATATATATATATATATATATATATATTAGCTACCCATGTCCCGAAATTTTCAATACTAATAAATGGACAACGATGCACTTTCATAAGTTTGAACCTAAAATCAATGATACATGCCTTACATGGCCATTGGCACCACAGGGTCTATTTGACAAATATGAAAAATTAAACAATTGAGGATGAGTTTAACCCCTTTTTATTTTATTACTATTTAGTAAGTCCATTTTCTCTTTAAATATGTTCAATCTTATACATTCATACATAAAATAAAAAATAAATAAATAAAAAATTTAAAACCAATTATAATATGATTTTAAAAATCAGATAGCAGAAAAATTAAATTTAATCTAATCTAATTTTCAAAATAAAATCTATATTTTATTTTTCTTGTTTTACCCTTTGTCCCAGCTGTTGCTCAATAACCAGGGCCCATCCTTCATGTTTGCAACATCAAAAAAATGTTTGAGGCCTCCAAAATTGAGGGGCCCAAAATTTTGTAGCACATAACCCATTGGCCATTCCAATTTGAAAAAGAAAAAAAATAAAAAAACCAACCAACTTATATTTTGTAGTCTAGTTTGCTCGCCAAGACGCCAACGCCAAGTTAGACTCTCTCTCTCTCTCAATCTCCCTAGGGTACCTCAAATTTCTGGTTTTCCTTTTTTTTGATATTAATAAAGCATAATATTTTGATGATCTGATCTTATAACTGATGTTTTCTGATCTTAAGGTTTATGAAATGCATCTGTTCAATTATATATACATATTGCTTAGCTTGTATATACATATTGCATCTATTCAATAGTTTTAGCAAAAGAGAAATTAAGGTATGCAAATTTTTTTTTTTTATATGTCAAAATATAGAAGGGTCTCATTTTAAGAACTTGCTTGGGGCCACCCAAACCTCAGGGCCGGCCCTGTCAATAACCAAAGTGAGTAAGTTACATGTTCAATTACACCTTCACTTTAATTTTATATATTTATATGTATACTCTACTTTGATAGACCCCGGTTTGCCCAAACCGGAACCAGAGCCCACCCATTCAACAGAGAGCTGAAATCCGGTCAGAGTTGCCTTAACTGATACCGAACCCGGACCCATCGATCACCGAGCCAGGCAGCCCGCCTATCCAAAATCCCAGCTAGCCAAGGTCCGCACTCGCAGAAAGATTATGGGTTCATTTAATAGAAGTAGAACTGGGGCATTTATAATTTACCGCGCGATATTGTCGTGACTCGTGAGAAACAACGTTTTGTTGCTGGCTTGATGTGTCTATCACACGTGGGACCCACCTCAACATTAATAAGCCGTCGTACTCACCAGTGGATTCGTTGAGACTATTCAGACCTTGCTCGTCCAACAAGTTAGAGAGAGAGAGAGAGAGAGAGAGAGAGAGATCAATAATGGTGAGTTTCTCTCTCCTTGACTCAGATGTTCGTCCCGTACGAGACAGCACTCCCTATTCTCCCACACGTACGCAACCACACGGGTGCTGTTACTGCCCCCTCCCTAGCTGTCTCCCTGAAACAGTCCCTTCTTTTCGAAATATTACAGTTTAATCCTTTCCCACTTCGTTCTATTTTTCATCATTTCTTGAATTTCTACCCAAACCTTAAAATGGTTGTATTTTTATGAACCCTTTGACTTTACAAGCCATCTTCACTTGATTATAAAAAGGACAAAATCCATCCATGGGGATTTTAATTCTAATTAAAATTAAAGGCAGTACATATTATGCATGTCAGCTGTTATTATGCCCTATAGCCAGTGGCCTTGTAGGGCATTATCTTTAATTTTAGGACAGAAATCTCAAGTTCGAACTTATGGAAGTGTATCATTGCCCATTTAGTAGGATTAATTAGTTATAAGTCCCTCAAACAAATTCCATCCAAAATTAGGTCCAACGAAATTTTCCTTAACCTAAATTAAAACTTAATTTCTATAACTCAATCAGAACTTAATTACTATAACTCAATGAGTTATACTAAGTACAATTCTAAATCGAAGCAAACTTAATCAGACTTAATTGAGGTCATTTGGGTTTGATTTGTTTCAAAATTTGATGGTATTACTTAAATTTGCTTTCAACTGATATGTATTTGAATAGGAAAATGATAAATTTCTTTGAATAAATAAATTTATAAAGATTAATATAAAAAATTTATTAAAATTTAAATTGATAGCATATTTCTCAATAAAGTAGAGTAATTAAATAATTAAAGAGGTGGTTTTTATTAATATTAAGAGAGGGTTCGGGATTTAGGTAAATTTGTATCCTTTGACAAAATATGTACATATATATTTCAAATTACAAGACCCTATTTTTTGTTTTTTAATGCATACCAAGGTGTATAGTATTAAACTTCTCTATTATTCAAATCATAACACATATATAGCAATATTTCTACGCATATAATACTTTTAATATATTATAAAAGTCATTCAATTTGATTTGATTAAGTTGAAGTAAGTCGTAAATCTGAATTAAATTAGACATAGTTATTTTATAAAAAAATAAATCAAACCCCATTCAAAATCAATAAAGTCTAACTAAATTAATCACTTATTCAAAATCAAACAAAGTCGAACTAAATTAACCAATTCAACTCTATCCTCAATTTTGAACTAATCCAAATTTCATCCGAAATACTATTTTAACCACTCACCTTTATAATCACACAGATAACCTCCCACAAAAAATAAAAATAAAAATAAAAAATCAATGGCATTTTACCTCAATATTGTCGAGATTTCAATCAATTACAGAAATGAAACCGGCATTTGAATAATTACAGGAGTGAAGCTCCGTAAAAAAAAAAAAAAAAAGACAATTTTGCCGTTTTAACGGTAAAAAAAATTGAATTTCATTTTAAAATTTTCAAATAATCACCAAATGTACAAATAATCACCAATCACCCGAAATTTATAGAATCACCAACTTTACGCATAATCACCGACATGGCCGGTCCTGAGGGCAGGCCTAATAGGCAACCGCCTTGGGCATCCAATTTTTTAGTAAAATTTAGGGGCATTAAATTTGGTTTTAGTTGTGATATAATACTTAGACAACCAATTTTTATTCAATGACAGTTCAAAGGCCAAACCCTAATATACTATATATGTTCTACTATTTAGCATCTATTTTTTGTTGTTGCATTTTTCTTCAGAATATAATTTTTGTTAATTTCTTGGTATAATTGTTCTATGTTTGTTTGACACATTTATGGAAAATATAGTTGAATTATATTCATTTTAATGGAATTATATTCAAAAGTTGTAATCAAATCTTGTTTATTAGTTTGATATATTTGTAATAATGATAGAAGGTTTCGGGTGAGCCTATTAAAAACTCTCATTGTGAATTGATTGTTTATTTGTTTGATATATTTGTAAGGAAAGTTCCATTCGTCATTTCTTTTTGTCTTCTCTTGTGCATCTGACCAACTTGGAATAGTTATTTCGAGAAATCCACCGTTGGATTTGATATTTCACCTAAACTTATCATGAATGCAAAAAATCACATTAATCCAATGGTTGGTTTTTTCAATTTTGAAAAAAATTGTAAAATATAATGAAAAAATTGTGAAAAACTATCACAGCTTATTTTTTGAAAAACTAATCATTGGATCAATGTGATTTTTTGTATTCTTGATACGAATAAGTGGAGCATCAAATCCAACAATCGATTTTTCAAAAATACTGATTAAACTTTCAAGTTGGTCAAATGCACAAAAGATGACAAAAAAAAGGTGGACAAAAAGAATTGTTGTATTTGTAATGATGATACGAGATTCAGGATGAGTCTATTGAAAACATTCCTTGTGAATTGATTGTTGTAGGTCTACTTTATTAGTTTAATTATATTGGTAATTATGATAGGAGGTTCGGGGTGAGCCTATAGAAAACATTTTTTCTGATTTATTGACAACGCGCTTTGTGAATTGATTGTTGTACATTTAGCTCACGAGAAATTAAGGATAAATAATTAAAATTTTACACGTGTTTTTTTAGTCGATATGTAGTAGGAGCAACATTTTAAGAGCCTACCTAGGGCATCCAAAATCTCAGGCCGGCCCTAATCACCGATCACCATATTTTATAATAATCACTGTTTTTTACTAACAATCACCAATCTCTAATTTTTGTCTGTATAAATCATTTCAAATCTTTTTTTACATCAAATCATGTCAACACTTATCTCAACATATATTAAATGCATTGCATGACCAAAAACATGTATAATCACTATAATGTTAAACAATTACCGATATCCAAATTATACCTAATATATATATATATATATATATATATATATATAAAAGGGCAAAATAACTAATTTACAATTTTTCACGCAATCACAAAAAAAAATTGATATTTTCATATTTATTATCATGAGTTATTAAATGTGATTTGATTATTTAAAAAATAGTAATCAATTCTAAACGAAATTGGTAATTAAATACAAATTGAAAATTGATGATCTATAACAAATTGAAAATATCCTTTAAAATTGATGAATATCGAAAAAAGATATTTTCGTAGTTGTTCAAATGTGGCCCATTCATGTAATTGATTCGGGAAATTGTCCAGAAATGAATGGCATTTTTGTAATATGAAGTAATAAGAAGGACTGTATTGCACTCAATCAAAATCAATCAGGCGTTCATGGGGTCCCACAAAGCCTTTTGCCAAAAAATAAAACAAAAGAAAACAATGTGTCTTTGACTTGGACTCACACGCTCACACGCAACCGCAATAATACCACCACCACCTCCTCAAATCTTCTTCTTCGAGCTTTTGAGTCGCCTGCCCCCGGCCCTCTCTCTCTGTCACACTCCTTGCTAACGTACGCAGCTTCGACTTGGCGATGGGCGTAGTACTACGCCGCCGCCGCCACCTCCACCTCCACCACCGGCTATCAACTGTAACAGCTTTCACTTTTCTCTTGTTCGCCTCCGCCTCAGCCCTCAGTCTCACCCAACTCGGTAAGCACTCAAAACTCGCTTAAAAATCCATTTCAACTCGTTCAACTCACTCCAACTCGTTCTCTGTTTTGCCATAAAATCCAGGTAGTGGTGAGAGGGAAGAGAAGAAAAGGGTTAGTGGGTCAGAAGTTTGGGAGCGAGTTCTGAGTCAGAGGAGAATCGGTGGGCCGGGATCGTCGCCGCCCACGTGCAGATCCAAGTGTGGGAGGTGCACGCCTTGTAAACCGGTTCACGTGCCGATTCAACCCGGTTTGAGCATACCACTTGAGTACTACCCAGAAGCTTGGCGCTGCAAGTGTGGCAATAAGCTGTTCATGCCTTAGAACAACAAACAAACAAACACATAGAAGAGAGAAAAAGGCTCTATCTTTACATATATTTTACTACTCTGCATTGCTTCTTTCTATGTTTATATTGATTTTCTTTCATGTGAAAGACAGGGGAACGTTGGGAATGTAAGTTCTAGGTGAGTTTACCGAGTGCACTCTCTTTCTCTCTCTCCCTTGTTGCTGATCTTTTTGGGTTTTTGTTTCTGACTTGCATTTATGTAAGTATATCATGGGACTGATCGGAAGTAAAGGCTGTAATTAAGATCACGAGCTTCTTTAGAAGAAGAGTTGTTTTAATGTTAATTCCTTTCTCTTCTTCTTTTTAATATTTTCCATTATTATTATATATGTACGTATTGGACTCACGATCCATCTGAGACTTCAAGCTTCATATATATATATATCGGCTGATTCTAACAGATCTAAATTTGATGATCAAATAAGCAGTTTTTAACATTTTATAAGATGAACTATTTTATTTTTTGTTTAAAATCTGTAGCTTTCTATAAAATGACAAAGAGCGCGTATTCAGCTGAGAGTAATGTTTATACTCTATCCTTAATATTTCTTTGTTTGGTTTGTGTACTAATTGAGAAACTCTACAAATGCTCTCTCTCTCTCTCCCCTGAATTAAAACTGAAGAGTGAAGAGTAGTGGGAAGGAGATGGGAAAAATCTGAGGGAAAAAAAGGGGTAAGAGAGGAGATGGAAAAGCATGCATGTGAATCAAAGATGGGTTTCCATTCTATTAGCAGTATGATTGGAAACATTAGGTGGGAACTTGAAAAGGAGAAACGACATTATTTGTATTGTTCTCTGCAACCAGCTTGTTTGTTTGCTACCCACTCCCACCCTCCATTTTCTCTCTCTTCCGCTGCACACCAATTTTTTTTTTTATATGTTGCTACTATTCATTAATTCATTTATTTCCTATTTTTCTATGTACAGAATCGCTTTTTCCTCCGCATATCGTACCCTTTCATTTATTTCATATCTGGCCCTGCCCCCCTCTAATTTGTTCAATCACGTCTGAATAGTATTTTTGGGATTTTGTGGGGGGAATGTGGGGTGTGAATTTTCCATTACTAATTATCTTTTTTCTAAAATAAATAAATTTAAATTTCTTATAAACAAAGTATGGGATCATTTGCCTGTAAAAACAAGAGGGGAAAAAAAAAAATAAAAGCTTTTGTGCTCAAATTTATAAAATATATTAGTATTCCTAATCATTCTGGGGGATTTTTTTTTTATTAGATGATAAAAGTAAAGATAAGATTCATTAGGGACACAGAAATGTATCCTTAATTTGGGACATTAGATATTTTGTGACAATAGTATGATTATAGTATTAGGTAAGGATTAGCTATAGTGCTTCACTCCTCTTCCTCTTTTACTATAGTTTTCTTCTCATCTCTCATTTGAAGGGAAATTGTCTCTTTTGTTAATTTTTCTTATTATCTTACTAAAATTAAGATTCATGGGAACTTTAGTTTTTATAAGAGTGGCAATGAAAATGATCGGGTATATATATTTCTTATTATCTTGCGTAAGGTGGGCCTCATAATAGAATGACTATATATATAATAACGACTATTGATCTAAATTGGTATTCATATAGTGTCGAAACAACCACTATTTGGATATCAGTTTGGTTCAATCTATTTATTGCCACATCATCATTTCCTTTATTTTTTTCTTTTAAAATTTTAAAAGAGATATGGTTCATTGAATCACCCCTTTATATTCATTTTTACTTTTATAATCTAATAAAAAACATGTCCACTATCGACATCACCAAATGCCTCATCTCTACTATTCATGGTACTTGATCTCACTATTAATGGGCACGTTTTGTTAAAAGAAAAGCTTAGCTGGGAAAGGCCTTTTCATGATCATCAATTACATAACAAATAATGCTACATAGTACATAACAAAAGTCTGCAGATGGTGAGTCCGTAGATAGGGAATTACCTACATGAAGTCTATTGTAAGTTTGGTGTACCTTGTATAAAGTTATATGAGATGACTTCCGTAGTCCTTGGATTATTTACAAAATTGATTTTGAAAAACTAATTGTAGGATTATATACCATTGTTTATTGTTATGTATGTTATCTATGTCAAGAATCATAATGATCCAACTGTCAATTTTTTTAAAATATTATTATGAATAAACTGTGATATTTTTGTTCTTTAAAATATTATCATTTTTTCATCCACAGTTTTTTCAGAAACCGACCATTTGATCATTGTCATTTTTGGCATGCATTATATGTATGAGAAGAATATCTAATCCAATGATTAATTTTTTAAAATTCCTACGCAAATCACCTTACGTAAAATAAGCCTCATGATAGACTCTCCAGAGTTATACAAAATGCTTTTAAGCACATTATTATGGGATTTGTGTATTATATTAAAAAAGATAATAAATATTGACAAAATGTTAAGAATTTTTTTTTGTATAATGTAAGGAAAATTTAAAAAGTTTGAATTACTTGGCACAAACAAGACCTTTAACTTTTGTTTGAATTTTGAAAAGTACGTATATAGAAAAATTTTAAAAATTAAATAGAAATTTTGAGCAGACAAACAGAGTAAATTTTCTTTATATAATTATATAGATTGTCAAACTTAATTCTTTTTGGTAAAAGAATGATTTATTAGGCATCGTTTGGATTTATTTTTTAAAAGTACTTATTTGTTACCGTAGAAAAGTCCTTCATGGACTTTAATTTTTACCCATTTCCATTATACTATTGTTTCATTGATATGATGTGGCAAAAGTGTTCTCCAATGCTCCCTTTTAATTTGCCAAAAAATAATATAAAGATTAAAAAATGTTTGCGGAATGGTGATGTGGTAAAAGCAAATGGTTGCTATCGTGCTACAATTGCTATTGCAAACAATCGTGGTAATTTGGTCTAACCAATTGTCCATATTTTTTAATGAGACAATTTGATGGTGTATTTTAATAAAAAATAAAATTTACCTATTTTCCCTTGTCTCATATTGGTTAGAAGAAGAGAGTGATCTATTCCACACTTCAACCCGCTTTACTTTACTTATATTTTATTTTTGAAGTAATATTGTTTTATAATTTTCAACAAAATTAAAACTTAAGTAAAACAATTAAAAGAAATTAGAATTTCCATCATAATTAGTGTAATAGAATAGCCTATAAATTCATTAACTTATATTTTAAATTTTCACGCTCATTTGTGAGGATGGTCATCATCCTTTTCAATTTTTTCATTCATAAAGATTGAATTTTGTTCATAAAATTATATATATAATACAGTGGAATTATTTAATTTATATTGGACGACCAAATTCAACCTATTGGTGCATTCCTCTGTTTTTTTTTTTTTTTTTTTGACATGACGAGGTACTTTGCCTAGAAGACGAGATACCTATGGCTATATGTGGTAAAATTCAAAGGTGTCCAGTCAGTTTGCCCATGCCCATCCCCATTCTCTCAGTAACTTTGTTTTCTGAAAGCAAAAACATTGAAATGATTTAAAGCGATATTTGATTTGACGGTTGTTGTTGTTGTTGCCGGTGAATTAATTTTACTTTGTTTTTTTAAAAGTATATCGCTGTCAGTGTTTTGACATCTTGGAGTTTATTGCATCACCTTTCATATCTAATTACTTGGTTGTTTGCTGCAATTACCAAACATTGAAGGCCACAATTTTTTGGCCCTTCTTTCTAATTATTTATTACTGGGTTGTGCCCTCCAAATTCACATCACACTGAGCTGAGTGGCAGTAAGGAATGTTTTTAATTTTCGTTTTTTAATTTTATTTCTTTCAAAACAAATAATGAAGTTATTTTTGCTTTCAAAATGCTAATTAATAGAAAATATAACAGATTGCTTACGAAGTGTTTTAAGAAAAAAAATTGCAATGAGATAATATTGTTAATTAACAACATTTTTTTATGTTAATTAATTAATAAAAAAATGTTCCTCCTAAAATAAATTACTACCTTCAGCACCAATTGCAAGGTGTGTGTTGGGCATTTCAGTTTTGCCAACATAGCATATATGTTGAGAGGAAAGTAGCTCAGGTTGAGCCAGAATTCATCAACGGTTTGGATTGATTCAGTTCGAGGAGATTAGGATAAGGTATAGATGGTCTCATGTTCCCGACCATTAATAATGCTATATTTTTCAAAAAAATTATTCCAAACAAATGTCCCAAATGAATCCAACCATTCTTTTTTTTATTAAATTCTCTCCATAATAAATAAAAGATTATAATTTATTTGGAATATTTTTTGGGATATATAGCATTACTGATAATTGATTAGTATAATTCGTATATAGTCTGATTTTTATTATATGATTAAAAAATAAAGTTTAGAAAATTTTTGAAGGGAGAATCCTGAAAAGAAAGCACCAGCAAGATAGTTTGGAGGAAATAAAATGGCAGAGGAGATGGAGAGGAGTCTAGTCTGATGACTGATGCCGACCATCCATGGAACTAGCCTCAAGTCACATATAAGTCAGAAAGGAAGGATCAAAATCAAACTGAAGCTGCAAGACAGCACATCACAAGATAACCATGCACGAAAAGCACCACTCTAGTTAGTTGAGAGACAGAGAGAGAGAGAGATTCTTTGCAGTTTGCATTAACTTCCATTTCCATTTAAAAAATAAAAAATTTAGAAGCTATCTATCCCCCCGGGTCTATAAACGAATTGGAAATAGAAAAAACTGGTTAGAGCTTAGTCAACCAGACTTGCTTTACACAAGGAATTACAAATTAGAGTTCGAATTTGCTCCTAATGAACAGAAATATTAGAACCTCTTAATATATAATATAAGAGCTGAAATCAATTTATGAGATCATTCAGTGGTTGAAATCAAAACATTAAGACAAATTTATGTAGATCTATGTTTATAATTTCACAATCCTAATATCTGTATTTTGATTTCAGTCTTTGGATTATACATTAGAAGATGCTAACATTTCTGCTCATTAGGAGCAAATTCATACTCTTCAAATGAGAAGAAAAGAAAGAAACAAGTGTGAAAGAATTGGTTGACCACTTTTATCTCTAATTTTAACTATGCAAATACCAAAGGTTTAGATTTCAAACAAAACGAATAAAGCAAATACCAAAAATACGAAATTTATTTATAATAATTTTTAATAATCCTTTTTCTTCTTTGCCCGTACTTCTATAGATATGAACAGAGACTTTGTTACCCAGTAAGGAGAGGGATATTTTCAAGTTTGAATCCAAATCCGCCCTTGCCAACAAAGACTTGAGATCATAGGGTCATAAAGAGCAGGCAAATGTATCAGAATGGTCAAACGAACAACCACCATTCAAATTTTTTAGGCACACGGAATTACAGGTGAAGCCATTGACATTTTGGCCCACCCTCAGCTCCCTCCACGCCATGCACCCACATTCCTCTGAACAGTACACCAAAATGTGAAAACAAAAACAACAGACAAAGGAGTTTCGAAACTCCTTTGTCTGTTCGATTTGAATTCAAATTATTTCTCCTAATATTATATCGTGACAAGATACATATAAAAATACACAAATAATATATATTTATATTGTAAGAATGTTCTTACCTATCTTATTGTCGTCCACTTTCATTGAGATATGTATTTTGAAAACTGACCGTTGGATTAAATAATTTGCTTATGTATGTCATGTTTTTCAAAAATTACAGTGATCCAATAGTCGGTTTTCAAAATTAATATGTTACAGTATCTAATAGTAAATACTATAAGAGTATTTCAAGGACTGTATTTTGAAAATCAATTGTTAGATCGCTGTAAAAAAAACTATAATTTTTTACGAACATGACTTGTATAAGATGATTATCTAATCCAACGGTCTATTTTTCAAAATACCTATCTCATGACTCCCAAAAGGATTGGACTAACGCTAAAAACGACTTTATCTGATCATAATTCTCTCTCTCTATATATGTGTGTGTGTGTGCGTGAATATTGGCAGATAAACCCTAAACAAACAATCCATGGAAGAAATGACACTGATTTCCCCGAAAAAGCGAAACAATCAAATGCTGCATTTCCAAATCCAATCACCCAAAAATTTCCTTCTAACTTGTGTTGTATCTTCCTTTCAAAGAAGATAATTCGAGCATATAGAAGCATATTGATACCTATTTGTTCATATCAAAAGGTTTGGGATAAGGATAAGTTAATGTTATCAGGCAAAAAAAAAAAAAACAACAAAAAAAGACTCCAATCACCCGCCATTTACTCTTGTGGGTCACAGGTTTTGCTATATGAAGCAAGATCCTAAAATAATGGTTGTATCAATACCATTGAAACAAACATGGATAAGGGTGCAAGCAGGTTCGTATGGCCAACCAGGGATGCAACTATGACTCCTTGCTTCAAAGGAATCATAAAATCACTGCCAATAGAGAAAAATCATTTACAAATCAAACTGAAAATTAGTGACATAAGGAGTTTCCAATATCTATAATTGAAGTTCATAAAGATTGTAGACTAGAACACACTTGTTAATATCATATTGAGTACAGGTTTGTATATGTTAATTTCATTTAGTTTCTACATTAATAGTTAAGTAAATATGTCCTCAACTTGCCTCCATTTGTTCCCCATTAGGATTTTCATCTTTATCCTCATTAATCCCTTCTGCGGGCTTCATTTCGGCTGGAGGCAGCGGCAGCACCTGTGCCACCATCTCAATCAACTCTTCAACCTTTTCTCCCATACGAGTGTCACATTCCTCTATAATCTAAGAAACATAAGAGATATAATATGAATAATAAAATTGAAAATGAACCCTCAATTTTTTTATTTTTTTTATAAGATGAGAAACCATAGAATTAGAGAGAAATATTAGTGTCTTTAAAGATGGCAAGTAATAATGATCTACATACAAAGTGATCTTTGGCCATACACACAAAAGAATCAAGATGAGGAGCAACAAGTGAAACAGTATCAATCCTGAAACAAGCCTGAACTGATACCTTGAACAATTATCTCTTGCGCTAAAAGTTCATTCATACAAATATTACAAATGCAATGCATATGCTTTTCTAGGAAAAACAACCATAATTTTTTCCTCAAAATCCAAAAGACAATAATGGAAATTATTCAGTTCGATTAGTCCACAAGGTAAAACACTTATCATAAGTCCATCCTAATGGGGCTTTAAAACAATCAGAACCTAAAAATCTTACAAGGAAAGTTCTGAAACATGTATGCCACAAGTATTCGATTCAATGTTATGAAGTCTGGAACATCTATCCCTAAAGTAGACCTAGAAAGAGATGGAACATGTGCCACGTGACTTCACTGCTTTCTCTATAGCACGGTGCGATGGTGGTAGGCTCATTCATATAACTCGATTACAACGTGATCGGTTATGAACACAAGGGTACTTTATTTTTATATAACTTACATAAAATGAATAAAAAAAAAAAACTCTCACTTGATGCACAATATCCCTATCAACATTAAGAAACATGTTTGGTAGGAATTAGACATGCAAGTCAATGGCCTTGACCTTTTCTGAAAACAAAAAAAAAAAAAAGAATATACGAGTTTTTGACTCTATGCTTACAAACACAGTTTTGAGATTAATTTATCTGGAATGGAAACACACCAGGGTAATGGCTTATATAAGATACAGCAACCTGTCAGAAAGCCTTACATTGTTTAAGTAAGTCTATCTAAGAGTGGCGGCCACCCTATAAAATGCTAAGGATATGCACCCAAGCTATCCCCAGGATTCAACAGAGCTCAAACTAAACCCTATTTCTTTTTTCTAGAGCAAACAAGGAGAGAAAACAGAATTCTTCAATCAGAATACCCACAATAAATCGGGTTATCACTTCTGAAAATCGAGTTCTTTTCTTAGAATCTCTCTGTAGGTCCCTGTAAAATGTTTTTTTTTTTTTTTTTAATCATACATATATATTCTGACCCAAGACCCCTTATGCAAAGGGAAGGTCCTTGGTTAATGATTTTAATTAATGAGCCCAATGCAGATCCCAAGGGCTGGCACAGTCCTCAACTCAACTATGCACCATCCTCTCACTCATAATCTCCTGTATCTATATCCATATCCAGATCCAGATAATGAACCTTGGATTTCATTTACTAATTCTAATGGATTAAATGATTATTATGAAATTGAAAACACAACAACCTAGTCACTAGCATTTCGCTGTAAGCATTGTACTATTGAAGTGGTTACAGATTATTTCAACCCAATTTAAACAGCTGGCTTCCAAGCTACCTATAGTTCTGGGTATGTGTGCAAACAAAGTTCAGATATGTGCATACATGGCATGAAAAAATCCATTAAATAACATATGGAAACTACAAGGAGACATAAATAGATCTTCCAAGATAGTTGAAATATGAACAACAAAAGAAAACAACACAAAAATTATAGTAGTTTATAAGAACACTTATAGAAACAGATTATGAATGCATTCTAATAAAGTTACCGGGTCAATTTCAACTGCAGAAGCTGGCCTAATGTTGATAATATTGAGTATCTCAGCTTTTGCAAGGTCATACTTTTTACATTTTTCCAAGAATTCATCAATGCAATCTTTTGTTTGATTGCAAGCAGCACTCTGAACCAGATAATCATAGACCTAACAAGCACAATGAGGACAATTAAACCACACAATCCAATTAAAACACAACTTGGATGGCCAGCAAAAATACAAATCCAACCTTGAACTCTGACGGTGCAATGGGAGCAATAACACGCGTAGGATCTTCTGAAGCCCCTCTAGATCGTAGAAAGGAAAGTACTTCAAAATTGGTAAGTATGCCAGCATTGGCTTTTTCTCTACAACATGACGGCAAATAAAATAAAATAAAAAGGTGGAGGCTCAAGTCATTATTACAAAAGAACCCAAATTACCAAAACTTAAAGATATAGAAACAAAGAAATGTCCCAGTAAGATGGTAAGTAAGCACATACATTTTCATCACTAGAAAAACAGAGAATGAAACCAATCAGCCACGAACTGTAACTGTTCTTCAAATACCCACAAGCAAGTGTCAGCTAAATTCCGTATCGATCAACTTCATTACGATAAATATCAAGAAACATTAAATAAAATATTTTATTTGCTTAAATTTCTCCTCTACTTTCTCTAGAAAAGTAATTCAAACAACAGAGTAAACAAATATATTTATTAATTAATAATTTTTTTACCTTGTAACTTCTTCCTTTTAGTATGATGTTCTTCTCACCT
>JAESVK010001304.1:2211579-2237052 GCA_017140935.1 Hamamelis virginiana
TGAGTTAAACTACCTACCTGCAACAGGTTTGCGTGTGTGTGAGTGAGGGAGAGCCTTTATTGAAATACTGAATTAATAGCAAAAGCTTTATGGGTCCAATTGAAATTGGTTTCCATGTAACAAATTTCCTATTTGATCCTCATACTAATACATACGTGTTATCTTGATTTGTAACATATGTATATCCTCTCCAGTAGACCCTTTTTTTTTTTTTTTTTTGGATCTAATGAGAGAGGCTGCATTTGGTTAGGAAGAGAGTCTTTTTTGGCCATCTAAATTGAAGATCTTCCCATACCCATCAATCATAATGAAAACAAGCCACATCTTTCTCCGGCATTTCAGCAAACACCTTATGGGCCTCTCCCATTCAATTGCATCCCAATTACCTTCCGAACATCGAATTCCAGGACACCAAATCCTTGCCACAGCAGTCATCGAACAACACTCGACCCAAACCCGTCTGACTACACATATAATACATAACAACTAACCCATTTACCACAAACAAATCAGACTCAAATACTCTCTAAATAAGCTTACAAGAGATAAGCTTAGGAGCTAGTTTCTTTGCAAAGAAATGGAAGGCACCAAGTTGCAGGAGTGCTGTAAGGATCAAGTCAAGTTGCTGGGAATCTTTTCGATTTCCTCGAGTGAAGCACAAGAACAGGATTTCGCAATTTTTTTTCTTTCCCGCATTGGATTTTGCAATGCTTATGCAGAAACGAATTGATCTCCCGCGCACTATTTTAATACCTTATCTGGGAGATACTATCACTCAAGACTAAAAAAATAAAAACAAACAAAAATAAAACTCACCGAAAAAATTGAGCCCTTGCCGGCAAAATGGAAGATTCCCGCCGATGAAGAAGCTTTTGGCGCCTTGCTGGTGATAAAACTATGAAAACAGAGAAATAAAGAAAGGGGATGATGGGAAAGAAAAAGGGAAATCGTCAAGTCATTTATTAATTATTTTTGTATTAATTTGACTTTCACTTATTTTAGGTACCCTTCGTGTTATCTTATATATTATTTTCTCCTTGGTCTTTTATTTTCCTTGTGACAGCTTTTTTTTTATTTTCAATCATATTCCTTGTGATGCTTGGAGACATGAGATAATGGATGCATTATTTGTAACACTTGGCAAAGAATATCTTTTATTGTTTATTTTATTTAATTCTATAGGTATGGTTGTTAAATATGAGTTGATAAAGTATACAATAACAAGATATATAAATTTGAATTTTTTTATATATTTACTGAAATCATCGAGTTAACTTGTGCTTATATAAGTTTATATAAATATAAATCTGATAAATAATTGTGATATACATATTTTAAAAAATTAATCGTTGGATTTGATAATATGTGTATGCATATCATGTATGCCAAAATTTCAGTGATCCAATGATCGATTATTTAAAAATATCATTAATAAAAACTGTAACAATTTTTAGCTGACACAATTCTTTATAACTATATTTTGAAATTTTGACATTGGATCACTGTGATTTTTGACATATATGATATTTATAAGTACAATATCTAATCAAACAATTAGTTTTTCAAAATATCTATCCCACAATTATTTATGGCTTCAAACTTACATAAGATATATATAAGGATATAGTGACAAAATTGGGACTATTCATTAAAATGAGTAATTTTCTTATGAAAACTTCATGATATGAGTACTTAGTCTTTTTGTGATATTCTTCCAATGTATATCATGCATGCCAAAAGTCATAGTGATTTGACAATCGGTTTCTAAAAAACAGGCTGTGAAAAATTGTGACAATTAGATATTATTATAGTTTTTCGCTATTTTAGAAACCGACTGTCAGATTACTCTGATTTTTTGAATATACATAGGAAAAATATTCAATCTAACGACATGTTTTTCAAAATATTCATCTTACATTAGCTAAAAACCAAGACTCATATTTAATATAGGCAAATGTTAACAGCGCTCCAAACTTGAGCATCCGCGCTCCACCAAGTTTATAAATGGGGTAAAATACCAAATTTGCCCCTGTTATTAAAAACTTCAATTTTAATAGAAAGTACACTTTCGTTGGGTCAATTGTAAAATATAGTTTGAAAAACTAACCGATGAATAAAATACCACTCTTATGCATGTCATGGTTGCCAAAAATTATAGTGATCCAACTGTCGGTTTTTGAAAAAACTGATTGCAAAAATTGTGACATTTCGAAGAAAAAAAAAATCATAGTTTTTCATTGCGATTTTTTCAAAAATCGACCGTCGAATCATTGTGATTTTTGGCAAACATAACGTTTATAAGAGGGCTATATACTCCAACGATTAATTTTTAAAAACACGATCTGCAACTGGTCCTATGAGAAACTGTGATTTTGTTGTTCTTTAAAATGTAACAATTTTTTGCAGTGAGTTTTTTCAAAAATTGACCGTTGAATCACCACGATTTTTTACCGCCGTGATATTCATAAGAAGAATATTCTATTCATATATCTTGAATCATCCGCATATTAAAGAACAAAACTATATATATTTTACAAAATATATGAAGGCAAATGTTTACCCCTATAATTAAAAATCACAACTTAAAAGCTTTTTGTATATTGGGAAGAGAGCGTAAAGCAATTCAATGCACATAAACAATTAAGACAGCTGGGATTCCAAAGTCCACTCATTCATAAATTTAACAAGTGAAAATTCATCATAGATTCGTACAATAAATACAACTTTTGCTCAAAATTAACAAGGTTTTCATCTGCAAATATTCTAACATATATAGTTGAGCCCTGTGCTTCTATCAGAATGCAAGTAGAGCTTCACATAAGAAAATCAACCTTTTCAAACTCCACAGGTGCAGTCTCATGCCCATCTTTGATAGCCATTAAGTGGCTGAAATTACCTTCCAAATAAGCTTTCATGAACGCAACCACAATCCCACCAACAAACCTTCTCATGGGTTCTCTAGACTTACCATTTTTACACAAACAGTATGTAGCATTTCCTCTAATCCCCTTAGTTCCATCATCCAGCATATCAAGATGCCCATAATCCTTAACCACAAAATAACATGCCGGTGCTCGACATTCGTGGTAAAAATCTCCATGGTTAACTCCTTTGGGAGCACAAGGAGGGAAGAGAGGGTTCTTTTTTACTTCACCTAAACCAGAACCAATAACCAATGCTGCCATATCAAGATCAAATGAATGTGGAATGTATGTAAGTACTGGGGGAGGAGTTTGCTTCCCTTTGTCCATTCCATCAACTGGGTCTACGCCAATTAAGGCTGAAAACTTTAAAGATGTGGCTGCTTTTCTTAGAGCAAGTGCAAAAGCAGTCTTGCCTCCACGGCTATGGCCAGCAAGTCCTAGCTTGCTTAGATTTGGATGAATATGTGGAGGAAGCAGGTTGTTGAGTCCTTCTGATAACCAATTTGTTACTGCAGCTGTGGATTTGATCTCTTCGCTTATATCTGGTCCAGCCACGGTGTATAACTGTTAATTGCAAACAAGAAATGAGCTATATATGATACAAAAATAAAACAGTACCATTAGGTTAGAAAAATGCTGGCATTGTTAAGGAAGACTACACAGATCACACACATGATGCTAACTTAGTAACTTCATGATTCAATTCCCTCAAGTTAGCATCATGTGTGTGATCTGTGTTGTCTTCCTTAATAGGGATGGAATTTCATATAGAGGGTGTTGTGGGCTGGATTCTATTCCACTTATTGTGAGTGTACAAAAACGGAATCCCTGTGATGCTCATTGGTGTAAATCCCCAATTAAAAGCAAAACTAGAAATCATTTTGCAATCACCCAAGACAGATGCATGATAACGCTAGTGGTTAATAGTATTAATTGGTTTAAGTAATATGTATAAAATTCATCGATCAGGTATTTCAATTTTGCCACATCTTTCAATCACCCGCAACTTTAAGGCGTTGATTGGATCTTGGAAACTAGGAGGTAAAGAAAATGAGAGTACTAAAAATTGCTTAAAACTAACTTACTTTCTTAAGCATTTGGGATCATTTTTCTTTCCTCTCTCTTTGTTCTTTTCTATATCCAAACAGAGCTTATTAACAACAGTATGTAGAGGAATCGAACCGAATTGGGTGGCCCTATAATCGTTAAAGATTATGAATGATTTTGTTGCATCTACCAAAGTTCCAATTGTAATTGTACAGACAGATGTTGTTGATGACACTTCTACAGAAGCAAAAAGAAAATTAAGTTATGGGAGGAAATAAACTTTGGCTCTATAATGTTTGTGCTCAAACATTCAGCTTCTTCTATAGTGTGTAAAACGAAAGGAATTATCTGCAGCATATATGGACTTTAAAGAGCAGAGACAAAAACTGTAATTTGACCTTAACTCAAGCTTGACAAAGCGTAAAAAAGTGTCTCTGGCCCCACAGGTCTTGTCATTACCCATAACAGCATGCCGCATCATGGGAAAAGAGAGAAAAAGCAAAGCCCCAACATGGGAAGAAGGGTGCCTGCCTCCATTATTTGCCATGTGAAAATGAAAGCAACATGTTGTGTCTCTATTGTTAAAGTTACATAGTGCCCATCAAAGCATGAGATGGCCATTAACATTATTTGGAACCTAAGCCTCTTGGTATGAGATATTTCAGTAGTTTAGCTTGCAGGCTAAGACATTCAAAGGGACAGAAAAATACTAGATGATGCCTCCAAAGAATACACTGGGAAGCGTTTTATAATTATGCATCTACCTACTGACAAGGGTTACTTAAAAGCATCTCTGTGGGAATTTTAAGTATTGGTAAAGATCAAATTTTACATTAAAATTTTAAACTACTTAACATTGTAGATATACAGAATCTCTGCTTTTGTGCATTTCTAAAATGCACTAAAATTGAGATTCTACCATTCCGTTACATCACTTGATTTAAAAAATTCCATCTGTTTAGCATTTTTCAAGGATTTGTATTTGGGCCTTCCATATTTTATTTTAAAGTATTACAGTAGCAAAACGAAAGCTCCTCTTAGATGTGGTAGTATTGTGCTCCAATAAGGATCAAAGCCTTCCCACTGTTCTCGGGGAGTTAAAGAAAATATAATATGGAGTCATTTGAAAGGAAATGGCAGTTGCTAAAAAAATTTCTAAACTTTAAATTTATAGTTGGCAACCTATTGAAACATATTTTTTTATAATGACTTTCAAATTTGACAATTACAACACCAAATGAAAAAATATATATATATATATAGATATGCTCTTATGTCCCCTTGCTAGATTGATTCAGTGTACTTGAAGTTTTGGAATTTGAGATAATTATGAAAAATGAATCAAATCAGGTTTATTCTCTTATTGCCATTATACTATATTTACATCATTTCTTATATTTTCACAAGGTTATATATATATATATATATCAAATAGTGCAAATTAAAAATTATTGAAACTCATTTAACTGAAGGGTGGAAATGTGGACGGAATGTTTGAATTCTTACTTACCGAGAAGTAATGGGAGTTTGAAAATATTTTCAAGCAATGATTCGGACTCATTCAAGGGAGTTTGAAAATAAGAGTAAGTTTGTATCATTCGGAATAAAAGAAAAGAAAAAATGAAAAATAAAATAGCCGGGTATGAAATTTAAGAATGCAAAATTCCACACCAACTCAGTGAGAGAGAGAGAGAGAGAGACCTGAGGAGCGATGACGATGAAACCATGAGAAGCAACATGTTGGATAAGCTGAGAGTAGAAAGAATTGTAGAGAAGATAACCATGGAGGAACAAAAGTAGTGGGAATTCTCCAGCTTCAGTGGGCATAGCAATCAAAAGTGGTTTAGGAGGTGGAACTGGAACAGAAAGAGAGGGCTTTTTGGTGCAGCATGTCCCTGCAGCCTCCACCCTTTCAACCACTGTTGTGTACTTTCCAATCTCAAAAACATTTGCAACAGCAGACGAAGAAGACATGATTCCACTTTCTTCACCTTCCATCTTCTGTAAATTATTTTTCATTTGTAAAGGGATAAGTTCATTTGTGTGGCCTTTATAGCCTCTTTTAATCTTTTCATTTTCAAGGGACAACTAAAGCTGCATTAGATATTTTTAAAATTTGGCCCAATTGGCATACTACTGATTTTTGGACCCAAAATCCAAAATGAGTTAGAATTGGGCTGTGGTCCGATAGCCCATCCCCCTCTATGAGGAAGTATTGGAATGTGGATACTACTATTAAAAGCGTGATTTTGATACTCAATAAAATAAATAAATAAATGCTGAGACCAATTAATTACATGTTGGAAAATGGAAACTGAATACATAGAAACAAACTCTAATATGTTCATCGTATATATATTGCTTCTCACCATGCCAGAGGGGCCTTGATCTCGTTCCTAATTAGCGCACTTACGCGTGAATCTCGCACTATATATTGGAGAATTTACACGTACACCGCATATCCCATCCATCTCACACCATTGAATCTCGTTCCTAAACAAGGGGAAACCCTTCGTGATCAAAAATTCATATTAAACCCAATTTTTAATTCCTCACCATATCTCTTTTTTTTTTTCTTTCGTTTTCTCTCAACCCAACTACAACCCTAAGCACTGTTTTTCTCTCAACTTCTGTTCTTCTGGGTGCCATATATATACAAATACATATATAGCACCATCTTGTGATCGATATAATCAACAAAACCATCATCTCCTTTCTTTCATACGTGACTTAAAGTTGTAAAATTTTTGTCAGAATGATACGTATGAACAAAGTTGATATTGAATATGGTGGTGGTACAGATGGACAACTCTACCCCATGATGCTGGAGAGCCCAGAGCTTCGGTGGGCATTCATCCGAAAAGTTTACGTAATATTGTCCATTCAATTGCTTCTCACCGTTGCCGTTGCTGCCACCGTCGTCTTCATCCCTCAGATTCCCCACTACTTGCTCAAAACTACGCCTGGCCTGGCCCTCTATATCGTCATCCTTATCCTTCCCTTTTTACGTAAGGATTTTTTTTTTTTTTTTTTTTAAACACAGTCCAATATTGCACATAATTATGTTTGTGTTCTTGATAGTTTCTGGGAAAATTCTATAACTCCCAGGAAAAAAATTGTCTCAAAAAGTATATCTCAAATGATATGATTGATGATTCATTTTCTAAAAAAAATAAATTCTCTCTTTGATAATAAATAAAGGGTTTGGATTCCATTGGAATACCTTTATGAGAGATTTTTTTTTTTTTTAATATAGAGCATTTGGGATAATTTTAATTTAATTTAATTTAATTTAATTTGTAGTATTATTATTTGTGTATATATATATGTGTGTGATTTTGTGTTGTTTGGGATTGGTACAGTTTTGTGCCCTCTGTTCGCTTATCACAAGCGTCATCCTGTGAACTTGATTCTTCTCGCGCTGTTTACGGTTTCTATAGCATTCGCTGTTGGATTGTCGTGTTCCATTACAAAAGGTGAGAAAGATTAGACCCTGCATTCCTTGTTAATTTTGTGTTTATGTTAATTAAATGAATGAATCTATATTCAAATGTTTGTGTTTATGTGTGTGTATATAAATATATATATTGATTGGGCGAATGAATTGTTAATTTGCATCATACTTTTCTTGCTATGGTTGAAAGAATGTACATGGTGAGAAAATGGAGAAAAAGTCTTATATGTTTTCTCTTGTTTTAATTTATTTTGAAAAAAAGTACTCATTCTATCCCAATTTATGTGATCGTCTTTCCATTTTGAGATGTTTCAAAATATGTGATTACTTTAATTTTTTAAATTAAAAATTAAAATGAATTTTCCATTGTACTCTTTTATCAAATAAGTAGGGAATGATCATTCTTTTAGAAAGGTAAAATTAGAATACAAACTTAAAAATATAATAAAGTCAAAGGAATTAATGTATTTCTTAAACTGTGTTGGGAATAGACTTTAGCTCGAGTTAGACAAATATTTGTGTCTATTCCTTTTTTCCCATCTGAAGAATGAAGCTCCAAACTGTTTTTATTTCCTTCTTTTTCTTTGATTTCTTAGCAACCAATCGTAGCCAAAATTTATTTTCCTTTAATATATAGAAATTCTTCGATCTCTTAGCATCCCATTGGTACTAAGAAAAGTTGAGGGAAAGGAAATATAAACAAAAGGAGTGCATTCAGTATGACAAACTATCATTACAAAAATGAATAATAGTCCATTTTCAACCATTAAAAATAATGGTGGGTCCACCATAATAATTGATTTATATCAATAAATAAAAAATATGGTGTTTGTCATTATAAAAAGTAATGACAAACTATCATCTTCTCTTTTTTCAAACAAAAATGTAAAAAAACTTTAAAAAGAAATATTTTGTACGCAGATTCTTGCATTTCCTTTTTCTTTTCCTTAATTTTTTCGAGATCCAAGCAGAGCCATCCTAGTGGAAGGAACCTCATTTTGTTTTGTTTTGTAGAGGCTTTATTTTCCAATTTCTTAACTATCAATGAGAACCCATCTCAAGGTTTTGAGTGAAGACAACCTCAAGGAATAAGTTTAGCATGTAACTACATGATCCGAACCATGGCTTTTGTTGACTACAGTTTTAAGAACAAACATTTGGGTATTGGTGTTAATTATTAGAAAAAGCTACTTTTCGTGATCCAAAGCCATGTTTTTGGCTTGCTACTATGGAAAAGGCTTGACATTTGGCTATGATTGCTTCAATGGTGTAAGCCTTTTCTTTTATGATTAAGTTTTCTTTCTTTATTTTCTTCTATAACCAAACACAAATTTTCAGGCAACAGGAGTATGGTGGTTTGTGTATGACATTCTCGAAACGTTTTAAAAAATATAAATTAAAACAAATTACCTCTTTTTTATCATACTCTAATCTGTGGTTTTATTGCCTAACAGGGAGAATTATACTGGAGGCTGTCATTCTAACAAGTGTCGTTGTTGTTAGCCTGACCCTCTACACATTCTATGCAGTAAGAAGGGGCCACGATTTTAGCTTCCTAGGGCCCTTTTTGTTCGCTTCCCTCTTGGTGCTTATGGTTTTTGCCCTCATTCAGGTATATGATGCATATGTGAGACTTAATTTCCAATATCTCTCTCTCTCTCTCTCTCTCTCTCTAATTCTCTCTCGGTTTTTCCTAATTTGGATTTGTGAGATATTTTTGAATGAACAGATATTTTTCCCATTGGGAAAGTTATCAATGATGATATACGGGTGCATTGCATCGATCATATTCTGCGGATATATCGTATATGACACAGACAACCTGATCAAGCGCTTTGACTATGACCAATACATTTGGGCTGCAGTTTCTCTTTATTTAGACATCATCAACCTCTTTCTTTCTCTGCTTACTCTCTTGAGGGCTGCTGACTCCTAAAACTCATTGTTGCTGTGCCCCCCTTTTCCCACCACTTATATATAATCTCATTCCTTTGCATCTACAAGCTGTTGAATCTTTTAATTAAGTCCTTTTTAATTTACCTAGTTGAAGACAAGGATGGTTGAGTTTGTACACACTTTTACAACACAAATTAATTTTTTAATTTTATGCTTTTTTCCCCGGTTTTTTTTTTATTTTATAGTTGATTATGATCTTTTTGGTCCAAGGATAGCAAGTTTGATCTTAAGCTTCTTTTTTATATTTCTGCATGGAATCAAATGACCCAATGATTGGCTTTGTGAACTCATCAAATGGTGTTGACACAGTCATTGGCTAGGCTTTTCTTAATGGGTCTTTGTTATTTCTTCCATTCTAGCATTTGGAAATCCTTGGTGTTGGGAGTTTGGATGAAAGTCTACATATACCAGATGTTCATGAGCCAGCTAGTAAATGACTCGAGTTTGGGGTTTGGATTTAAGGCCTCGAGTTTGAGCCTAATACTAGCATTGTTGTAAATAGTTGATTATATACAAGATGTTCTTGAAAATGCCTAAAAAATTGCAAAAGAAGATAATCCATTTGTAAAATGCCATATGAAGTGTAGAATTAATAGTTTGAAACCCAAGCCCACCCGTCTGTGGGTAATTACAGGGTTGAAGCCCATTTCGCACTCAAAATGAAAATTAAATCTGTAAATTGGGTTTGGACTTTCAGGCCATGCCATCATCGATTCATGAGCCAGCTAGTGAATGACTTGCGAGTCAGCAGACACAAAAGGGGCAGATAATGGTGGACGAAGGCAGCAAATGACTGCTTGGCTTTTCTGGACATATAGTCAAATCCTTATCCCTATCCCAAGTGGTCAGTGAAAAGGAGTACAAAATTGAATTCGTATCATGTCAAAAACAAATACCAGGAACCAGGAACAGGGAATGAGTAAATAACCAGCAGTGACCAATACAGTTGTGAACAGACCATTTAGCACCCATGAAAACCTAATAAATTAAAAATAAATATGACCGATATTTCTTTTTTTGTATACAGTTTTCTAAATTTTCAAGTAGGAAAGTGAGTGTTTCCACAGCAAGACTGTACGAGACGGTCCTAGTTTTGGTACCCGCAGGGACCATGCCAGGTAAGGACCATAATTTATTCCTAGTTAATTCAAACATTCCTCTTACAAATCTAGGTCCCATGCAAGCTTGACTAGAATAATTATGAATTTCAATAACTCTTGATTCACTTAATCCAAACAAAACTTTAGATGATAGAGTCCAAGTTTACAAAACAAGACAAACAGTGTTCCCCGCCTCTAATAAACAAGTCCTTCAATTCCCATCCAAAAACAAGGAAAAGAGGTAAACCAACATTATTAAACAAAGTATAAAAGAATCAGACTTGTCCTTATCTTCTCTAATTCTTTACTTAAAATGGGATTCCTTTCTTCTCTTTTTGACTGCCCCAGTCCAAGATACCCCTTTTCTTTTCTTCTAATAGTGAAAGCACAGAAACTTGAAACACATGGTTTCCTTACTTTCATTTCGGATCACTTCACCTTTCCAGTTCATAAATAAAAACAAAGGCAACAAAAACATATTCCCCACAGGAAAGAAAACACATTTGGATAATAACTCTTCTTTAATTTCTCTTTTTTACAGTAGCAAAACAAACCCCCAAAAAAAAAAAATACAAGAGCAAAAAACAAAAAACAAAAAGAAAGACCCCCACTAATTTTCAAAACATCTGGCTGCTAACTTTGTCCAAAGGCCAATTTTGCCACAAATCCTATTCCCAATTTTTGCCTAAAAGCTTATACCCCCCCTTCTCCTGTTAAGAAACCCTCAAACTCTATGTTTATTGCTCCTCTCTGCAGCAATGGTGAGTAGCCTGGAAACACCTTGAGTCCATATATCATACTCCCTCTGATTCCTGCATTCGAATTCTACGACTCCCCGCAATACCGTCTTCAACCCGAAGTATCGCCGGTTTTCACCACCCTCAAGCAAGTGGCGACCCGGCCAAGCTTGCATATCTTTACAAACCTCCAACACCACATCTGTAAAATTCAAAAGAGAGAAATTAAAGAAGATCCCTTTAAATCTTTTTTTCACTTTACTGCAAATTGCTTTCTCAAATCCCCATATAGAAGAAGACCCCACCTCCATTTCTGTTCACATAATGAGAGAAAGACAAAGTATTACTCATGATAATCACTTACTCTTTTTCTTTTTGGTGAAGGTCCCACCAACATGCCTGCTCTTCATCTTCAACATTACCTGCAAAAAATAAGTTATATAGAACATCAAAAGAACAAAAGTACCAAAACAACAAAAACAAAAAAACAAAAAAAGCAGATACTGTTTCATCATATGCTTTGATTTTCTTTTTCCTTTAGATCTGAATCCCCTTTATACCATCTTACTCACACTCATCACTAGAAGAAGTCTAATTGAAACCCACATAATTAAGTAAAGTGATTTTCGAAAAGAAATTCAAGAACAATGGAAGTGTGAAACCAACCTGGCCCATTTTGTTGATATATACTGAAACTATTTTCCAATGAAGATCACCTGCATTCATCAAAACAATAATATGATTTTGATCAATTTAAAAACAAATTGAAGAAATTTTATCACATGAAGATTTTTCCATGGAAACAAACAGGGCTAGAATTATAATTTGGAAACTGAAACAACTGCAAAAGTTCAAAGATAATAGAAAATATTACCTTTGCGTGTGCGCTTGAGGAGCTCACCACCTCTAGCAAGAAGTTCACGACTGCAGACACCAAGGAAATTCTCCTCAGGGATAAGCTCACCACTGTAACTACTGTTTGAGCCGGCGCCGGTATTTCCATTACCACTAACACCTACTCCCATCCCTTTATCCACTGGAATTACTGCTGCTATGTTCCACACTTCCCTTAATGCCCTTGCCTTCAACGTTGCCACCCCTCGCAGAGCTATAATCACAAATCCCACCCCATACACATACCGAATCAGTAAAAACTTCAAAATTTTAAATAAATAAACAGAATTTTATACAAAAATTCATATAATTAGTACTAAATTATCTATAATAGGCCTAGTAATAATATCATATATCATACATGGTACTCTCTCAGAACATGAATTGTAAATTAGATATTAATTATTAAAATTAATTCCCTTGTAATTAATTCTTCAACGATTGTGAAACCTTCGCCATCGCATCTAGGAATTTGGTAAATTTAGAGGTATGCGTTGCATAATTACAAAGCTTTAAAAAATAAATTGCCCATGAAATTAATTTAATCTACATACCTGTGGCTGCCGCAGCCGTCAGAGTCATGATATCGCCGGCAGACCGGACATTAACCGCTGAACTTACAACGGAAGCGAGATGTTCGCGCTCAGCTCCCATGGCCTCGGCGGCTTCAACACATTGTGCCGCAACCAACGTTGCGGCGGACGCCACCGCCATGTCGGTCTTGGCCATCTGTTCATCTTTTCCAGACCCAGAAGAGGCAGCGGTTGCGGCAGCGATTGCAGCAACAGCCGCAGCAACCCCGGCGACGGAAACAGCAGCGTGAAGCTGGGCATTCTGAGCTCGGGTCTCCTCTTTCTTCTTCTCTCTCCTGTCCTTCAACCACCTCCCAACAGTCTTCCCTCCGCCGCTGGAGACGGCGCCGGTGGGCCCGTTTCTGTACTGGGTGTTTACGGGGTTGTTGACGCGGCAGAACTGCATGAAAGAAAATGTGTTGGTCGTTGATGATTTGCAGGCTATTCTTTAGGTGAAAAAAATTAGTGATATATATTTATTCCACTACAGTTTCATAACTAATTTATTTAAAAATTAGTAACATATTTAATTTAATTCAATTTTTAAAATTCCTAAACATTCCACAAAAGGACGTGGTTTATTAAGAACAGAATATCTAGCTGGAGCGGGGGTGCTAAGAGCGCACCCACCACGTATTGGCGCACCATGCGCATTTTACCAAGTTTACAAATAACCCACCACGCATGATCCCCTTTCCCAAATGGAGAACGTAAACAGAAGGGCAATTAGGTAATTTCACGTCTTTCACGAGAAACTGCGCGAGAAAAAAACTGACTGATCATCCGGACGCAGGTGGAGTTACCACCCAACGCAACTTATCACAGGAGAGATAAGTGAAACCTCCATTAAAAATTAATATTTCCACCCAAAAATATTGCTTCTTCCAGACAGAAATAGTAGAAGAAGCAAAAACAAAAGGAGAAGCAGTACAGCTGTTTGAGACTCGAAAACCTGTTAATTCCAATACTGGGAAAAAGATTGGATGAATAACTTTTGCATTGAAGAAAGCGAAACAACCCTTCACTACTCTCTCCAGCGTTGTAATTAAAGACGTGCGCTATAGGTAGCAGCGAAAGCTAGAGAGAGAGTGAGAGTTGGCCCATCTTTCTCTCTCCTCACAGGTCAGAACTTATGCTTCGTACCCAAAAAGAGCAAAACAAACACTACTTCGGGACCCCAACCCAACTGGATCAGTGTGTGTCGCATTCCGGTGGATGGCCGGCCGGCGACACAAGAGAGAAAAACAAATACGAACCTTGACGTCGTCGATCTCGGAGGGAGAGACTGGTGGGCTGTCCGTCAAAGATCCGTTTAATGGGCCACTGCTGTGCGAGAGACGCCCAGAAGTTCGTGGGGATACTTCCTGCTGCAACATGAATGATGGCGCGTTAGACAAAGAGCAGGGCATGATTACAGAGACGTGATAATAAAGGACAATTAAGGGATTCGTGTATTATAAGTATGAGATGGAGAGAGGAATGATTGCAGTATGTAAGTGGGTGTGATTAAACTACTAAAATAATCCTTGAAGGATAAGAACCCATATAAGGAAATATGAAAATGAAGCGTGTACACCAGCAACTGCAAAATTGCTCTGTTTTTTGTGACAAGTCTTGCTGCAAAAGAAACCAAAACTTAATGGTATTGGAGTAATAGAACATTAATGACCATTTTTGCTTAAATTCGCTTTCCTCAGATAATTTTGCTCTCAAGGTTACTCACAAAAAGACAATGGAATGAATTAATCCATCAGACATCCATAGCCATAAACAGTCTAAAAAAGAAAACAAGAAACCACAGAAGTTGATACAATGAAAATAAGTTAAGATCAGCCAAATTACATCTGAATACAAACATTGGAAGCCCTTTTCGAGATAGATTCATACACACATAAGAGAGAGAGGTTAAAAGACAGAGTTTCAAACAAAACCCAAAACAACATTTTCAATATGCTTTGTCCATACATGCTCCGTTATGCTAAACGACACACACCGTTATAGAGTATACAAACTTACCGACTGAGACATAATACGTTCCATAACGAGCTGTGAAGTCTCAGAAGAAGCAAACGAAAATGGGTTCCCAGAAACTGTAGCACTTTCCTCTACCTCCCCAGCAACATCTTCTTGTATGGCACCACCCCCACTGAAGGTCTTTGAGAGCATCTGAGGTGGAGCCAGAGCTTTGGAGACTTCTATAGCCGAAACGCTCCAAGAGCGAGAAAGGAACTCCATGGGCTCTCTAGGAGTCTCCGGCGGCCGGAATATTCCCGTCGGAATAGGGTCTGGTCGCCACGGCTCGCTTAAGGTCTTGTCCATGAGAGAAAGAAGGGGTGCGTAGGATAAAGGAGAGTCTGGAGGGTTAATGGAGGGTGTCGGCGCTTTATAGAGGAGAGAAGAGACATAAAAGGCCGAAATGTCAGTGTTGTAAAACAACTTAGGAAATATATTTACATATGTATTTTTTTCTGAAATAATTTATGTAAATAAAAATAATAAATCTCATAAAAAGATTTATTCTAAAAATGTGTTGTAAGTTACATGACCAAAGATTTAGGTGGTGAATTGGCAAATGAAGTCATTTTGAAAAAGGTGATTTCAAAGATAGATTTAATAGTTTTTTTTTTTTGGATAAATAAGATAGATTTAATAGTTATTTAGGAAAAAAAATAATATTTTGCATGTGTATATTTTAAAAGTATATTTATATAAAAAAAATTATGGAAAATTCTTATAGTAATTATTCGCATGATAGACTTTTCAACGATTAGATTTCCATAAAAGTCTATTTAAAAAATTTCACCAAGCAGGATTTAAAATTCTTAAATAGTTTTTTGCCTTAAGAAAGTTCATTTGGAGCCTCTAAAAGGAGGCCAAGCGCCACATTA
Organism: Hamamelis virginiana; assembly: GCA_017140935.1. Lineage (NCBI taxonomy): Eukaryota > Viridiplantae > Streptophyta > Magnoliopsida > Saxifragales > Hamamelidaceae > Hamamelis > Hamamelis virginiana. The sequence continues at coordinate 2,227,152 of JAESVK010001304.1, forward strand.
GTTTTTTTCTTTTTAATTTTTTACTAAAATATTTTTTTTTTTGATAATAAGTTAAGAGTTTTAATTCATTTGGAACACTTTCTATGAGATAAAATGGTGGGTTATATAGCTTGTTCATCTATGAATAATGTGGTCTAATTTTTGCTGAATGTTCTTTTATTTTTAGACGTATGCTTCCTAATCTAACAATTTCTCCCAAACAATATTTTCATAAAAAAAAGAAAAAAAGAGGCGTGCAATACAACGATTTTATTCAGTATAGATCATGCATATTAAATATTATATTAAAATATTTTTTTATACATAACATACATATTAAAAATAATATATTGATTTATAAATTTATATTTTAATCAATGACAAATATCATATTTATAAGTAAAAAAAATTGATTTTTAGTAGAATGGTGTGTATGAGATAAATAATGTAAGTGAGTTAAATTTTTCAAAATATAATTCACAGGTTGAATTTACAAGATACATTTTAAAAAATCATTAAATGATTTTAATTTGTCCAATAGGAAGGGTGAAAACTAGTGTGTGACAGTCCTCAGTTGAAGATTATATGACTTAGGAATAGCGGAAAAGTCAGTTGACATGCGCTTTGGATTCGCGTGTTGATCACTCTTGGTACGACACGATTTGACTGGATCCGTGGATCGAGTACAGATGGATGTGTGTCGTTTTTGAGTGCCACTTTTCGTTATTTAGTTTGATGGCCAATGGTATTGCGATAAACTATACACGCGCTTGGATCGACATTTATTGATCAACTTTATTAGATGTTATGCGAATTTGACGAATATTGTCTATGAATGAAATAGAGGAATTATATTAAAAAAATGAGCATTGCTACGGATTTCGTCTAATAATTTCTATTAATATTTTTGCTTCATATGTTAAAACACCACATCAGTGTAGAAAAAATAAAAAATAAAAAATACTCTGGCCAACAACTAGTGTTTGTATGCCATAATCATCATCGAAACAACTGTTCGATCGAATTTTGACAATTCGTCGGCCATGATTGTTGAGAAATTTCACGTAGATCGATGCAACTCTGACTACAATAGTAAGTGACTTATCCTTTAGCTCCAAAATTCTACTTTTTTCTTCTTCCAATATTTTTACTGTTTTTTCTTCTTTCTTCTTCCTCTTTCAACGTTTTTACCATTTTTTTTGTTTTTACTATCTTCTTCTTATTCTTCCAATATTTTTACTGTGTTTTCATCTTTTTTTCTTATTATTTTTCCAACATTTTTTTTGTATTTTCTGTGTTTTTACTCTATTTTTTATGTGTTTTTTGGGTTTTCACAGTATTTTTCCAGCATTTTCACTGAGCTATGTTTTTTCTTGTGTTTCACTGTATTTTTTGTATTTTTACCATATTTTTGTGTTTTCACTGTATTTTTTGTATTTTTACCATATTTTTGTGTTTTCACTGTGTTGGACATTTTTACTGTCTTAAGTATTTTCACTGTATTGACTGTTTCCAATATAATGACGTAGCAAAAATACTATATCAGACAGGAAACTTAGAACGATAACTTTAAACAAGAGTTATAGCATTTTCCTAAAAATATATATATTGTGATTTTATCACTCGTTGATTCAAGTTTAATATTTTATTTCATTTGGTTGAAATTTTCAACAACTTTCATCCAAATGTAAGGATTTTTGTAAAATATTTATTATCAATTTTATGTAAATGAAATATACTTAATAATAAAATAAATGTGATGATATGATACACGTGTTAAATTATATGCATAATTTTATAATTTTTATTTTTGATAAATCATATTAGGCTTTCTCGAGTATATATATATATATACAAAATGCTCTTGAAAGATATTAAAAATTACGCTTTCCTTTTTTCAGTATGACTAGAATGAAACAATTTACGGATTACAAATGATGAATTATTTGAAATTAGCTTAATATATATTTTTTAAAAGTCTATATTTTTACATCAAATTGTAGTGTTTTGTCTTCTAAAATGAATGCATGTTTTGTCTTCTATACCAACCTAACCTTCCATCAAACCTTCTCTGTCAATGTGATTTCAACTCCCATCTAAGGTTGAAATCATGCACTTATCTTATTAATATGTAAGATTGAATGGAATTTAGGCTGATCATAGTAATGTACGGCCAAGTCTTGCATATTTACTTTTGTTGCTGATATTGTTTTAAATAAGTTTGATTTAAAATAAAATAAAAATAAATATAGGTTCGCAAATTATGAAATAGAGAATTTAAAGTTAATTACTTTTGAGGAATGCAAAAAAAAAAAAGTTTATTTAGTTTACTTTCGTTTCAAAAAAATAGAAAAGCAAGTGCGTTAGTCCCACATTGGTTGGTTAGCGAGTGTGTTTGGTACTGTTAAGGAACTATCTCCTTCTTTTAAGTTAAGCCCTTTCGGCGAGTGAGTTTGGGTATTTCCTTCATCGGCACATGGTAAACTCATGTGGGTTAGATGGGTCACATGAGATGGGCCCTACCCTATCCTTGTGGTGAGGAGAGTGTAACCATATACTCCGTACATAGTAAGGGAAACATTGCTCTTTTTGACCGGGTGTATGACTTGATAATAATATCGTAATATCATAATTAAAATACTAATAACAATAATAATACTATCTTATTATGGAGTATAATAGATGGTGTCATATGTTAATGTCTTTCATGTTCGTCAATACCAACGCATTAATTATGCTGATATAGTAAATGAAACGACATATTATATTAATAATTATATGGTTTCTATTAACATGTGTTCTACAAGCATATATTAAAGTGCATTAGATGAAATAGAAGTGCATGAAAATGAATATATATATATATATATATATGCAGTGTAGAAATTGTGAAAATGCATAGAAAATAGTATAAACACATTGAAAAAATTGAAATTTTTTTTTCAATTTATGGAAAATTATAATTTAACCCAGTGTCCTATATCATTTATGGAAAATTATAGTTTGTCTCATTGAATTATAGGTCATTTTTAAATTGTCCCATGTGATTTTAATTAAGCTTGAAATAGACATAATTCTTAGAAATTTAACCTAGTGTCCTATATCATTTATCTGAGTTTAGTTTAACCTATTCTTGGTACTCATTCTCGCCATTGGATTAATTGAGCTTGAAATGGACATAATTCTTTGATAAATTCTCACAATTTAAGTCTTTGGATATCAAAAAACAGCAAGAAAAAAGAAGGTTAAAAAATACTTTAAAAAGGAATTCATTTCATTACAATTTTTAACATTTTTTTTTCCTTTTTTCTTTTTCTTTTTTTAATTTTTTCGAGATACAAACAAAACTTAATTACAAACATAAGCATGATAAGATATGCCTTTCCATCCCATAGTAAATCACCCGCTAAGAAAAATGAAAATGACAAAGAATGAAATGGAAATGCAACGAATTATATATTTTAAAAAAGAATGCTTACATCAGGATTGATCGTTAGATCTCAGTTATGGAGTGAGATCTAACTATCATGGAGTGTTTGTTAATTTTATTAAAGTGGCACTGATTTATAGTCGCACTTAAATTTTATTTTCCTTAATTATTGAATAACTGAAACAATAAAGGAAGTAGAGAAATAAGTTAACAATTAATGTATCCTTTCTGATTGCCTGATTGGGATACATTTGATAAATTTTATTTTGCTTTCTAAAGGATGCCTATCTAGCTCTTTATTTTATTGCCGAAGATGACACCCCCTAGGCCCTGTCAAATTAAGTTCAACGGCTTAATTTCGGAGCAGTGGTCCCTTTTAATCAAAAGCCAGGTGGGTCATGTTATTTATCTTTGACTTGCCCACCAACTTAATTTGGATTTGGAATGAGAAATGTTGCCAAACAATATTTGGACAATTAATTATTCATTACCAAATTAAAAAAAAAAAAAAAATTTTTTTTTTTAAAAACCCATTTAACCAAAAAAAAAAAAATTAAAAAAAAAAAAAGAATAGTGCACTGTTAAAACACCAGAATTGAAATAATCCAAATAATTATTCGTTACCAAATAAAAAAAAATGAATTTAATTCTCCAAAATTTGTATTTTGTCATGGGAAATGCTTTTTATAAAGACTAGTGACAAGCACTCCTATTTACTTTTATTAAATTATTTTTATCATGGCAATGGATTTTAGGAACCTAGTCTATGTGTGAGACAAAAAGAGAAAAAGAGGGAGATAAAGAGTAGCAAATGACACATTCTCGGAACAGATCAAGCTGGCATTTGGACCCTACAAGGACCCGATCCACACATGTGTAGTGTTCCCATTTGGAATATTAAATGAATGGGCCAGGTTGAGGAATGGTCACAAGGAACCTGCGAAAGAAGGAAGCCAATCAATGAATGGTGAAGATCAATGATTGGAAGCCTATGACTTCCACATGTAAGCCAAAGGCAAATGTCGGTCGGGGTCAGATTCAATTTTTAGCCCAAACCTAATGCTCTTAGTATTATTTGTACAATTTTAGGTCTAGACTCTAAACCATTTCATGTGCTGCTATTTAAGCTTAGGTTGGATAGTTATTGGTGGACCGTCTTACAGTTAAATAATTGGACCTCAACACTTCAACGCCTAACAAATAATTGGAGCTCATCACTTCAACGCTATGAATGCTATAATGCAATTGTAAGGGTTCTTTCGACGCGTTTCTTATGGATATATATTAATTTTTAAAATTTTCTAAAATGAACCGTTGAATTTTTCATTTTTATAGAAGCATATTTATACACTCGAAAACACATTTTTCAAAAATGAACAAAAAATTTGGCCATAAGTCCCAAATAAAAAAAAAATTATGCGAAAAATTCTAATCTTTTAAAAATAATTTTCAAAATGGCTGGACTACCCAGTGCAATGAAACTACACTCAACGTAGTGAAAACACCCTCTACTACAGGAAAAACACACTAGCATGGTGAACTGAGGAATCAAAAAGGATTTCAAGCTTGCCAATGGCAAAATTTGTAACACATTCTGTTGGAAAAGAAACCAAATCATCATTCCTTCTCTCTCCCTCTCTCTTCTGTGACTTTGGCTTCGATCAATTAAATCGTGAAATAAAGAATAGCTTGAGGTAAAGGCAATTTTGTTTGATACATAGTAAAATGAATTTTCGCAAAAAAAATAATTTTTTTAAGGACTTTTCACATGAAAGCCTTTTATTCGGAACTTCTTACCAAAATTTCCAAAATTGTAATTTCTGTTCTAAATTCTTAAGTACAGGTGGAGCACATTTAGCATAGAGAATGCAGCTGTTCCCAAGTTAAATATGAATTTTAATTTATCTATTAATTTTCTAGAAGCTGGTGATATCAAACACAAAGCTTGATGCATGTCTTAGCCTTTTCTTGTAATTTAAAGTTTGAAATAAATAGAATAGTACTATTGTATTAGTTTAAGAATAATAATACTATTTATGAAAAATGCTATACATTCAAAAAAAAGTTGTTGCAAAAATATATCCCAAATTATATCTCGATGATTCAACCATTTTCTTTTTCATCAAATTCTATTTCGATAACAAATAAAGGATTGTGATTCATTTAGGATGTTGTTTAGGAATTTTGAGATATAATCCATTACTGTTTAATAATTTTGGCACGTAATATGTATTATATGAGAGATTATAAACGTGTTTAGATATTCTATTTTGATAATAAATAAATGATTGTGATTCGTTTAGGATGATGTTTTGGAATTTCGGGATATAGTGGGTTACTATTTAATAATTTTTGCACTTAATATGTATTATATGAGAGAATATAAACATGTTTAGATATTATATTTTGATAATAAATAAAGGATTGTGATTGGTTTAGGATGTTGTTTTGGAATTTCGGAATATACTAAGTTACTGTTTAATAATCTTTGCACGAAATATGTATTATATGAGAGATTATAAACTTGTTTAGATATTCTAAAGTTAAAATTAGGTGATATTTACTTTTTGTAATGGAGTGAATAGGTTAAAAACAAATATACTAAAATAACAATCAATTAGATTTATTTTTAATCGACTAAATTCTTGTTTATTTGCAAAACAGCCTCCATAGTGTTAAGGATTCAAAATTTCAAGTTCCTATTTATTTTTCTCAGGAACCAAACATGTAGGGAAAAAAATAGTTACAGGAAAGTACAGGGACAGAGCGCAGATCTGAGACGAATCTCCGTGCTCACATTCTTAACCTTCTCGATCTTACCCCACATGGGGTCCACCCACGTCACGTGGGTCCCACAGCTTCCGCGAAAGGGAGAAAAAGAATGGAGGGAGGCAGCTCTTGCTGGTGAGTGAACTGATTGTGTTTCCTTGTAGCAACCACCGGCCAAAGGCCTCTTCTGAGTTCTCTGAAGCAACAATTATAGAGAGAGAGAGAGAGAGAGAAACTCCCTGACTCTCCTGACAATTTTAACAGCCCTTTTTAGTGGTGATTCGAGCTTTCCCTCCTCTTTGCCTGTCTCTCCTCCACTGCTCTCTCACACTGTATATATATATATATCTCACACTGTATATATATATATATATATTTTTGTTGCAGGCGAAGGACATATGCTAAAATGCGCGTGGAGGCGTGCCTGTAGACGTCATCATCTCCCTCTTTTGATTTCATCTTGTACACTGTGGAGACCAAAAGCTTCAAAAAAAAAAAAAAAAAAAAAAAAAAAGAACCGGCTTTTTTTTTTTACTTGTCTTTTGTTTCTTCTCCATGAATAAGACTCTGATGTTCAGCTTTGATCAACTTTGTTATTTTTCCCATATTATCCCTGGCATGTCACATAAAGTTTTTTTTAACATTAATCTAATTATTCTATAGCTTTTTATGTGGAAAAAAGTGTCTTATATGGTCAAATACGGTGGACGATTTTGAATCACTAGTGATTGTTTCTACTTTGGTCATCCAAATTCAAACACTTTATTGGTTATACCATACTATAAAAATTTATAATTAAGAGTACAGACCATTTTTATGGGGAACATGACATATTGAATTGCACTAATCTTTTTTTATTATTAAAAATAAATTTATAAAGTACTATTGAAACTTAATTTCTATAATGCAAATCGTTGGAATTACTGAGTTGGGTAGATAGTCTTTTTCTTCTCTTAATCTCTTTTTCAGTTAAAAGGAGGATTTTTTTTTTCAAAGGGGCTGAGAGAGAGGGTGTCTTGACATAAAAGGGGACTCTGGTCCTTCATTGATGACACTGGCATCCACGGAGGAAAAAGAGAAGTAGTGTTGAGCATTACAATGATAGCGTCTCCATCGATCTAATTCCACTTGTAATTTTCAGGTTCCAAAAGTCTGCCGGCTTTACTTTTCAAAATAAATCTAAATCTTTTTTATTGCTATTGGTTTGTTCTGAGCGGAAATCTTGTTTCCTACTTATATGTATTATTTTTCTGTCCATTCTCAAAAAAGTCTTCCTTAAAAATTTAAATATGAATATTTATTAAAAGATGAAACTTTCAAGATGAGTTTTTGTGAAAGGAGGCGGAAAAATGGTACAGACAAATGGAACACAAGATTTCCACTCATAAGAATGTTTTCACGTTTTTTATCAGAATAATTTTTTAGAGAACAATAGGATAGATATTTTGAAAAACAAGAAGTTAGATTAGATAATCTTCTTATCATTGTCATGTCTTTCAAAAATCACAGTGATCCGATAATCGATTTTCAAAATACAGTTCGTGAAATACTTTGACAGTATTTTACTGTTGGATGTTGCCAAAATTTTTTAAATCTTTTAAAAACTAATTGTTGGATCACTATAATTTTTGATAGCAAGATTATTTAATCTAATTGTTGGTTTTTCAAAATAACTCTCACATTAAAAATGGACTAGTGATAAAAACAGTAAGAAAATTCTTACAGAATTGATTCTTGGCTGATGTTTTCCTCAAAACATAAGGATGGTGTCATGGTGGTAGTATGAAACAAGTGACCGTGAAGATATGGGTGATAAAGAGTACTCGTGGAATTGATGATGGGCAGTGGTGCAGATTGATAGCATAATAATGGTAATGAGGGTGTGGTGAGGCTGGAGGCCAGACTTGGTAGGAACAGTAGGGAGGGCAGTTGGGAAGTGGCAGCAGCTGCAAAGGTGGTGATAGCATTGTCCATTGCTTCTTCATTTGTACAAATCCATTTTATCTTATGACCAAAAGGCACTTGTAAATATTGATTACTAAACCTAAATGAATGTGGGTATTGCTTGGTTTTATTAATCTATTTTACACTATGTTTGAGAATTTAGTGGAGGAGAGAAGACAAAAGAATATAAGAAATTGTAATTTTCCTCCCCTTATTTGGGAGTTTAGGAAAGAAAAAAAAAAAACAATTTATTTTCCCTTATTATGGAGTTGGAAGAAAAAGAGAGTAAGAGAATTATTAAAAGATCATCTTCTTCCCACTTATTGAAAGAAAGTAAAAGTGGCATATATTGAGGGATTTCAAACCCCTCTTTTTCTTTCTCTTCTCTCCATTTCTCTCATCAATAAAACTCCCAAACAAGGAAAGGAGAACCCTCCCTCCCATTTCTCTTCCATTCTCTCCAAATTACTCCTCCCAAATTGGTTATTAATGATTTGTATGCAAAACATTCTCTTAGTTATTTAGGCCATTAATACTATATCGACCCAATATATAACAATTAAGTCAGTTATCAATTGTTAGTCATTTATTTTTCTCATTCATCAATCCCCAAATTTAACTCAATCGTTGCTTTCTGTGTTTGCTTTAACGCTAGATAATGTCCCTATTCCCAAACATCCCTGAAACAAAAATTCCCATCCTTTCTAGGAGGAGTACTATTTTTTTTTTTAAAAAAAAAAAAAACCTAAACAATAGAAACCTTCTCTTATCCTATTTTTAAATGATATTAATAAATGGGTATCAACATGTTTTTTATAAAGTCAAATTTAAAACTTTTATTTTTTTATAAAAATAATTATTCATACTATTAAATTAGCATGCAATGGGTAAGAGGGACCAAATTGATGAGAAGAAACATCGACATCTATTAAATAGATAGCTATGGGGGTAGCAAAAGCAAAAGGAAAAGGAAAAGGAAAGACAAAAATGAGAGAACCATGAATTTTACAAAAGTAATGTAAAATGTAGGAAGAATATTCCAAGTCATCCAAAGGTATCATGAGTAGGAATTAATGAGCTAATAATTTTAATCCAAAGCACCTTTCGTTTATTATTGACAATAAGCACTGCTGCTGCATGAGAGAGAGATTCCTCTCCCTTTTCATCCTGTGGTCATTAACCATGATAGGGAAGATGATTGGGGGTGGAGGTGTGTCTTCTAGGAAAAAAGAAGGCATACAAGGGTCCTTATTAAAATATCAGAAGAATGGGAGAGATAGGGTGATAAAGAAGAGATTAAAGTAGGTTGGTAGGGTAGAGATATCTCATTTTCATCATGAATCTCGATACTACGTGTGACCCTACGCCCCTAACTCCTTCCAAACTAACCCCATGAACTCCACCCCCCTCATTCACTCTCCTTAGATTTCGACTTAATTCGCCTTTAACCATACAATTCTCCCGCCCATTTCCAAATAAATGCCCCCACCCGCAATAAAACACATAGTAGCCATACCTATCCTCATTCCCCATTAAATAATGTTCCAGTATTTTGATTTTTCACTGAAAAATCATTACTTTTTTTTCCCCCTCGGAGAATAGATAAAAGATCCAAATTCCAAATAATTCTTTAATAAGATTGGGTTTTGAATCTCTAATTTCTCTCTTAATATATATAAAAAAAAAACTGTTGGAATATGGTTGATAATATGGGCATTCTCCGAAAGTATCACATATGACTCCTCCAAAACACCCATGACAAAACACTTGGATTATCAA
>JAESVK010001304.1:2253806-2264093 GCA_017140935.1 Hamamelis virginiana
GTGAAACTTGATGGTCCAAACAAACAAAGGTTAGGCATTCCCAGGCTTGAGATTCCCAACATTCCAAACAATGGTTTGGGTTACAAAGTTTACAAACCCAAACCCCCCGATTAGACATTCCCAGGCTTAAGATTCCTAACCCGCGTACCAAACGCACCCTAAAAGCAGGCTAATTGAAGATGAATTTGACAAATTTTTATTTTAATATCATTTGGTAAGTTCTTTATTTTTTATAAATTTATTCAATCTTATAAAAAATAAAATATAAATACAATTATTTTTATTATTACTCTCTCCATCTCACAAATATAGGCCAAAGTGGTCAAGGCACGCATTTAGAGGAAGTTGATTAAATATTGATTTGCTTATATTTTTAATTTTTTTTAAAAAATACCCTACTACTATAAGACTAGAATAGTATCTAAAAAAAAAATTTGGAAAAATATGACAAAATCAATATTTAATTGGCTTCCTCAAAATGCATGCCTTGACCACTTTGGCCTATATTTGTGGAACGGAGGGAGTATTATTTAAAACCAACCATAAGTTGATTTATGTAGAAACCAAATAATATTTATCTAATTTTCAAAATTCTCAAACTACTACTTAGAAATTCCAATTATGCATGTCTTATATATATACACTAACTATTTGAAATGTTGGCCATCGGATATGGGTTTCAACTCATTTTTAACGATGATGATATGTTGAAATATGATTGGCCACTAAACCATATTAGCAATGTTATCAAACTCGGACTAGCATGGCCGGTTCAACCGGGAACCGATTTCCTCTCTGGTTGGTTTAACCCACAAAAATCCATTCAATTCAAAAACCGTTTCTTTTGCAAAATCCGGTCAATCCGGCGGTTGAACTGGTCAATCCAGTTAAAAGAACCAACAGGTGTTTTTTTTTTTAAGGTGCAAAAATGACTAAAATAGCCCTAATCTTTTTAAATTCTCTTTACGCCAAGAAGGCTAAAAAGACAAATTAGTCTAAAAAAATCCCAAATAGCAAAAAGAATCCCAAGCACCTAATTTAATAATACAATATTCTTATCTTGCATTTTAAAAAAAATATATAATAAATATTGATTAATAGTAATTATAAATTTTCAATTTTGATGACTGCACATAAATTCAAATATATAAATTGATTTATAGCTTTTATTCTAATAAATAAATAATAATATATTTATGACGTCATGATGATATTACGGTTCAATCCGGTTGATCTGATTGTTGAACCGATTCACCTTTAACTCGATAACTTTTCCGGTTCAACAAACCGTCCAGATTTTAAAACATTGTATATTAGAACAAATTCTTTGGTCATACGTACACAACCGTATTTAATGAGGTGGTTGTCGTATTTAATGGGTGTTTTGAATTTAGGCCTCTTCTCTCCAATTGAAGCTTTTAGCAAAACATTATTACATGAATAAGGGTGGGCTTGACATTCAATGGGTTCATTTCATGCAATCTGTCGGGGTTTTAATTAATTAATTTTTTGTTATCCGTTGGGACATTTGTCAACAGCTGAGACATTTTCTCAACAGCTCTATCTGCAGCTCAATAAATGAAGCTCGTGGACCTTTGCAATTTTGTAAATAAAGGGTCACACCACACCAGTGATACATACAAAGTCAAGGCGATCCAAACCGCCAAAATGTTCATTACCACAGTATGTTTCAGCAACAACGCCATGTCAATTTACAGAAAAAAAAGAAGGGAAATGGTATGGGCCTGGGTCCTCCAATACATTTTGAGATGGGTTCAGCAAAAGTTCTACAAATTGCATTACTGCATAGATATGGGCCCACAATATCATAGACTAAAGTGTTCAGGTAGGATGGTTAAAATGAATTATTTTCTAGACGGACGTCTTGAATTCGAATTTTGGTAACTTCTTGAGACTAAACCGTGATAATTTATTCTCATAAATTTTCTAGTCCTGGTGTAGATGGCCGACCTTTGATCGGATTTGGAAATAGAACTTAATTTGGTGGGCGCAAACTGGCCCAAGATATCTCTTACCGACATACCAAAAAAATGAAAAAGAACAAGGAAGTAAACAAGATTCACTTGTATCTGTTGCACTTTTTCAATGGATAAAATGAATGAGTAACAAGTTACCACCAAATCATTAAGATTCAAAAGATGGAGATTTGAGGGAATCAATATCCAAAAGAGAGGAACTTAAGAAATTAACGGGATTTGATAAGACGTGATAAAATTTTTGTATCAGTTTTTCCTTTTAATACTCTTATTTCAATTTTTCTATACTCCTCCTCCACGTTTGGCCAAGATTTTGATTCGTAAGAAATTAAAAACAGAGATTTTACTGACAAAGCTGTTGAGTTACTTCCATGGCAATCTAAAGTCGTGGAAGCTATTTAATTGCTTTGACAAATGGGTATATATCCTTTTGAAAAACTTTGGAGTGATTTGAGTATACACCATGTTACCCCAGAGTAGAGGGACTTGCACTATCCAATTAAATGTTCCTCCCAATATCTAATTAATGCGATGTTTGATATGTATGACATCTATGAAAGAAAATAAAATTAAATAATATAACAGTTGGTTTCCAATTCTGTGAGAGCCAAGACGAGAAATTGACACCATCAAGTTACTTGGAAATGTTCTACACTGTTGTTAGGATTTGCATATCATCTTTTACTAACATCTAATTACCATCCAAAGCTACACCAAAAGAATTCTAAATTTTTCTTGGCATCCAACCTACTGGTCTCCTACTACCCCGAAACAACATTTGACATGGCTGCATCTAACCAACTGCATGACAACATCGTGGCTTCAAGAAAGTGCATAGGTAAAAAAGTGATCAAGAAGGAAGGTTGGATTTTTTTTTTCCCCAAATAATAGAAATCTATTCCACTTGAATCTCCTTAAAATAAAAGGAAAATTTATCCAAAATTCCTAAATTTAGAGCTTTAATTTATAGTTTATAGTACGAGCAAGGTTCAATTTTATACTATGAGACTCATGAACTTTTCAAATTTCTTAGTCTATTTGTTATATTAAAAAGACTACAGTATTATTGAGTTAAAATAAGGACTGAACCGGGCTTCGACAATAGGGGCAATGTGGATGAGCAGCAAGCCATGGCAGAAGACATTTTGAGTGGTATTTATGGGAACAAGAGAGGTTCATCACTTGCTTCTTCTTTGCCCCAAAATCTTCCAAGCAAACAGCACAAACCTCCCTATCTGATTTATTGCGGTTGAGGTGGAAGTGCCATGGTCTTCCCAGTATCTTCGAACCCAACCCACTCTGCTTCCTGCGTTCTATATGGTTGCAGCTTCCACCTTCGTGCGTGCTATAATTAAAAGAGTATGTAGAGTGGTTAGCAGATGCAATGAAGCCCTACCAAACATGATAACAAATTATTTTTTTTTTTCAAGCAATGAGGGGACTGAACTGTCTGAACCCATTAATTCCCGCTTCCCCCTAAGACTACCGTCTCATGGAATATAATCGTATAATATTTGGGCTACTATCTCTAACTGGTGGCCGGCCAAGAGAGTTTGACTGATTTCGAACGCTTGTTGTCTGATTTTATATTCATCCCTTCGCCGCTAGACAAACTCTCGTTAGTTGAAACATGATAGCATACAACAAGCAATTTCGTACTGAGTATTAAATTAAAAATCTTTTGTTTCTTCTTAAACAATATCTACTTTTAATATTAATAAAGAGTATTGATATACTTTTTATGTATTCTGACTAAAAGCTTATTTCTAAAAGTAGGGATTACATGCTATCAATTAAGCTAATAAGCCATTAAAAGGCTGTATAAAAAAAAGTCCTAGAATTGGATCATCCAAAAAAAAAATAAAAAATAAACGAGATCCAAAAGTGTTTAGCATGATGTGATTCGCCAAACATCTCTAAGTCTCAATTTGGTCATGGGAAAGAAAATGTTAAAAATTGAGAAGAATCCATTTACTGCATTTCTGTAGCATATTATATTTTCGTTGCCGTTACTCTTTTCGGATCCAAACAAAACATAAAGTACATCCTCCAAAAACCTTGAATGCAGTGAATTTTTTGGGGTCTAATGACAAAACGATGGCGTTTAAGGATTTAAACACCTAAAGCAAGAAAAAAGAAAAGAAGAGTTGATTGAGAAGGAGAGAAAAACCTGGTGGTGGAAGAACGGAAGTAGCTGAGCTTCTGCTCGAGACGTCGGCGAGCTTTAAGTGCAGTTTCATCCATGTCCATGTTTACAGCCCATATCCTCGACGGTTCTATCCGTTCACTGAAAGGGGTGTCATGGAGAGGGAGACGGTGGTGGCGAATTGTCCTCCTCCTGGAACCCACCCCGACCCCAGCCAACATCCCAACCATTTCTCTGCTTCTCTTAATTAAATCTCTCCTTTGATTTCTCTATGTAACTGCACCTTAAACTGCACAGTACCTGTCTTATATGTATATATACTAGCTAGCTAGCTACTACCCACTATAGGTTAAAAGATGGCACGCCATTTGCATGTCACTCATCCACAACTTAATGCAATCTTTGTGCACCCATTTTCTGAATTTTCATATGTGCCCTGCCTCTCTACACTATTGTCTATGTGCCCTGCCTCTCTACATGTGGAAAGTGTGGCTCCTTCAACACTAACTTTTCACTTTTCCATACATTCTGCGCCACGAAACTGAGCTTTTTGCAAATGTAAGGTTTGAAAAAAACTTTTTGACAAGAATATGGTTGGCCAAAACAATTTTACAAAAGTAGATGAAGCCGTTGTTGCGGCTTTAAGAATTCAATATATTATGAAACTGCAATAGCGGCTTCAACAAAATCTTTTTTTTTGTTGATAATTTCACGTTTCACAGTTTTTTATAGTCAGTTTTTTAGAAACCAACCGTTGGATCACTGTGATTTTTGGCAGACATAATATACATGATTAGGGTATCTAATCCAACGGTTAGTTTTCTAAAATTTGCCCCGCAAGTGGCTCTACAAGAGAGCACCTGATGTAAGAAAACCGTCGGATCACTGTGATTAGGTGCTTTCTTGTAGAGCCACTTACGGTGTAAATTTTAGAAAACTGACCGTCGGATTAAATACTTTAATCATGTATGTCATGCCTGCCAAAAATCACAATGATCTAACGGTTAGTTTCTGAGAAAATTGACTGTGAAAAACTGTGAAACGTGAAATTATCATAAATAAATAAATAAAATTAAAAAAAAAAAGGATTTTTTTGAAGCCGCGGGTCTTAATAAATTGAAATTTTAAAGCCGCTGCTGCGGCTACAATCACTTTTGTAAATTTTTTTGCAGTAGCCCTATTCCTGTAAAACAGTTTTGGTCAAACCATACTTTTGCAAAAAACTCCACGAAACTTCCTGTTAATCTTTTTTCTGTGTCAAACTTCCATTACCCATTAATAACTTTTATATAATCTTCTTTTTCATCAGTCTGCACATCACCTTGAAATTGCCTGGAAAGTGGAAACCTTCTTGCTTTTCCCTTTCCCCCTATAATTCAAAGGAAAGGAAAATGTATCCTTTATGTTGGCCATGACATATGTCAGGTTTTTGTAAATTTTACAAAACTTTTTATTTATCTTCACTCGTTTTGATCGAGAAATGTCAACTATGCAAAATGTCATAATACACCTACCTGCGCGCTCTTCTAAATGTTGGCCATCCATTCATTAATTTTGATGTCAATATTGTTCCATGTGATTGACCTAATCAAATTTACAAAACTTGGTCCGAAAGGAAACTGTAACATAAATCAAAACTTTGACCATATTCTTCTATCAACTCATGTACGTGGCTGTTGAGCAGTCATCTATGCATTTTTTATGTGTTAATGTCATGTCAATTAATATATAAATAAAAATAATTAAGTTTTGTTCCATTTAGCAGCTCTTGTATGTAAATTATCAATCATTAATTAGTTATTTTTTAAATGCATTTATCGAGCATACTTGTTAGATTAAGTCTACCGAGTTTGGTAGCCAAACCAAAACACATTTGTGTACTTAGAGCATCTCCAATGCAAAAATCAAATTTAGCACCCAAAAAAGCACTAGTTGATGCTAAATTCTAAGCTCAAACGACACTAGTTGATGCCAAATTTAGCCTTATAGCATCAACTAGTGCTTTTTGGGGTGCCAAATTTGACTTTTGCATTGGAGATGCTCTTAGGCCAAGTTGTCAATTGTCAAGTTCAATTGGAGATTTTCGACCCTAATGTAACGCAATTCAAATTTTTTTTTTTGCCCAATATTGAACCAGAGGTATAATATATAATTATTTTATAATCAATGGTTACTTAGTAGGATGAAAATGGCACTCTTGTGAGGATTTGAACCTAGGCCCAAATACGATGATTTTACTACCCAAATTGGAAGTCATCTTTCAAATAGTCACATTCAGGCTCTCTTGGTAGGCTAACAAACCCCCCCAAAAAAAAAAAGTGTTAATATGCTATCCAACTATCGAGGTTCATTAGAAGGAATGAGGATATTTTTTTTGGGTATTTTTTGTGCTTAGGTGATGTATCATAATCTAAATCATTTACACATTATTCAAGTGAATTAGCAGATCATCCAGCTGATGATGCATCACCCAAGTATACCCAAGCCCAATCAGAGGATCGAGACTCCATTAGATGACCTAATATACCTTTAATTTTGTGAGAGTTTGGCTTGAATTCACCTCGATTGCTTAGGAGATCATGGGACGCAATATGCATTGGAAGAAGAAAGCAACATGGTGTCAGTATGCTATCCATCACCTGACTAGTTAGATAGATGTAGAGGCTACCTATACCATGCCTGTACTGTTGTAGATATATCATATGTTATCATGGAGCTGGTGTGTATTCGGGAAGCCTGTGAATGACCCGATGAGTGTTGCTGGTGTGCATGTCAGCTTGGTTGAATAATTCTGAATCATTTCTTGTATAGAAATAATTAAAATTCTGGATAATTTAGGTTAAAGTTAGTGTTATTCCAATTCCCCTTCCCTCCCCGGGGGCAAGTTATGAGATATATATGAAATTTTGCACTTCTAGCTACAGAATTGTTTATGCCAGTTCCATGTCCATCTAATATTAAGCAAGCAGATTGGAAATTTCCACTCAACAACACAACGTGTAGGCAATTTAATTTCTTGGGTAATTGTGTGTATATATAAACCAGCTGTCCTGCTTTTACAGTTCTACAGAATCAAGTCCTGCTTCTACAGTTGTACACTTTACAAACCCACAAAATTTGATAAGAGAGAGAAAATAGCAAAAGCCAAAAGAAGGAAGGATGTAGGGTAGAGAGGAACATGAGATCAGACTTGAACAGGGCTACGACAGTAGGGGCAATGGGGATGAGCAGCAAGCCATGGGAGAAGACATTGAGAATGGTATTTATGGGAACAAGAGAGGTCCATTACCTGTTTCTCTGCCCCAAAATCTTCTAAGCAAACAGCACAAATTTCTCTATCTGATTTACATTTACTGCTGTTGTTGGGGTTCAAGTTCCATGGTCTCCCCAGTATCTTTGAACCTAACCGCCTTTCCGTTGTGCGTCCTCTATTGTTACACCCTCCACCGTGCATTCTGTCATTCCAAATGGCGTACATATAAAACAATTAGCATTTATCAGATGCAAATGACATTCATCTATGAAAAATTTAATGATACTCTCTGCACTAAAATTTTATTAAATTCACATTTTACCAATATACCTACTGAGCCAAATATCATTTTTTATATTTTTTTCTTTAATAGGTACGACTAATAATAAATAAAATGGGTTTTCTCAAATATATATATATATATATATATATATATATATATATATATAAGACAAAGGAAAAGAGGGAAAAACCTGGAAGAAGAACGGTGGTAGCCGAGCTTCTGCTCCAGCCGTCGGCGGGCTTTAAGAGCTGTTTCATCCATATCCACGGCAGTGGCCGATGTTATCATCGACGGTTCAAGCCGTTCTCTGATAGACGACGATGGCTCGCGATACATCGGAGAGTCCTCTAAACGGTGGTGCTGAAATGGTCTTCTCCTCGAAGCTACGCCTACTCCAGGAATCATGCCAGCCATTTCTGCTTTTGATTTCTCCAAAATTTCAACCAACTCTTTCTATATATATATATGCAAACAATTTTGTGATAGGGCTCAAAATTATAGGATTATCCCCAATGCAGAATGTTTGGGTGGTAGAGAGATAAATAGATTGTAATATATAGAGTGAAAATGGTGAAGAGTGGAAGGTTCCCATGAAGCTCTCTCCTTAATGTCTCACCAAACTTTCCACTTTTTCATTTCGCCTATTGGAAAGGCACAGCCACACGAAACTTCCTGGAAAATTTAGCTTTCTATCTTGCCAAACACTCAAACTGCCAATACCCATTTTTATATAATATTGTTTTTTCACCAATGGGCAATGCCACGGTGCACCTTCAAATTTCCGTAACTTTATGCTGGTCATTCACTGGTTAAATTTCTTTTCTTTCCTTTTTTTTCTCTCTCTCTTTATTTATTTTTTTTCTTTTCCTTTTTGCCTTTATTTTGATTCTTTATGTAATAATTGGAATTTTTTTAGTGAAATGATAAGTTAATTTCATTCGGGATAAGGTTCTTGCTCCATTTATGATATTCTCTCAATTAATAATTAAGTACTAATTTTCCTGTTGTATATCTTCTAGCCAAATTGGATTCCATCTGAATTTTAATTAAGATTGATGATAAAAAATTTAATTCGAATTAGTTCCGATTAATACTTATCTTTTCCAAATTACCGATCGGGATACTGTGAATTCAATTTGGATCCACAATTTTATAAGAATTGGGCAGAACCCAAACATGATGGCATGATCCATAAGAACTCTTCAGTGACAATGGCCAAAATCAGAGAGGTGTATTTCGGTAATTAATGAATCACATATCCAGACCTCATTTAGCATAAGAATTTGCGATTTGGGCCTTGGAGGGTAGTCCAATCAAGATAAGCTGAGCGAGGTAGACCCCAGGCCCAAACCGGTAAGGGATAAACATGGATTCAGAAGTTTGGGCCAGTTTAGCATAGTGCCCACAGAATCTAGGATGTCATCTGGGGTTGGTTTTGTAAGTCAAAAAAATTAGATCAGATTAAATTTATCCCCCGACATTTGAAATTTTAATAAATTAATTTATAATTTCCACGCCCCATGTTATGTAATTAAAAGATCCATTGAAGCACCCGCAACTGTTCCGATGGTAATTCTAAGACCGAATAGACTTCTTACTCGCACTGGGGCAAGTTGCAACATTAAACCAGTCCATGATCAAAACAAAAAAGCCTGATTAGCTTTGTAAAATCTTGTTTGGATTAACTTTGTCTAAAACTATTGATGTAAAGAGATACGGTAATAATAAGGGATGAAACCAGGAATTTAGTTCAGAGAGACGAACTTTGGTTTCGTTTGAACTAGCTTTACCTAAAATTATTTTTGGAGCTCAAAAGTCTACTTGATTTATAGAGGAATGATAATCACTTTTGGATGACTTGAGAGATATAGGATAGTTGGCCAAAGTTAGTCTTCCAATGTAATACCTCAAAAATTTTAATGAGCTATTTTCATAAATTTTAAGTAAGTTTTGGGGTATTTAGAAAATGTTGTCTTTTATAAATTTTTGCAAATTCCCAAAAGACCCTAGTTTTCTTTTAAAATCCTTGAACCACTCTAAAACCCTTACTTTCCTATCATCCATTTTGAGAGAAGGGAGGGAACCGTGAGAGGAGGAGGAGAAGCGGCAGCCGTGAGGTGGTTGTGGTGGTCGCCGGAGCTCCATCATCTTCTTCAAGAGGTAAGTCTTATGTATATTTTGTTGGTTTCTTTCCCTTTCTCCTTCACTTTTCTGATTTGAGGAACTTTAAGCTCAATCCTTTGTTTTGAACTTATGTTTTGATGATCAATTAACCTTGACTTGGATTCACACCTTCAGGACATGACTTAATTCAAGTTTAATAACTTGAAAAATTTAGGGTATAGCTGATATGAGTTTCACGAAGTTATCTTGGAGAGATTTTTGGGTTTTGTGTACAAAACAATGATTTTTGTAATGGGGCGAAGTGTTGATGTGTAAATCTACTACACCCATGGTTAATGTGGGTTAAAATTCATACTTTTGAGCTTAAATAACATGGTTCTTGCTTTGAACTTGTTCATGAGTGATATTTGGGTTTTGAAATCACAATCTCAAGTTCATGGGTTTTTACTTGTAGATTTGGGGTTTTAATAGTAGATCAAGACTT
>JAESVK010001304.1:2269093-2292989 GCA_017140935.1 Hamamelis virginiana
GATGTGATTATTTATATACCCACATCAAAATTATCTTATTTGGGATTCTCAAATTCGGGCCGCTACAAAGACAAGAAGATTTGATCGTCCTTATGCATCAACTATATGTAAATCTCATTTGAAATCCCAAATAAAATTAATACATATATATATATATATATATACTTAATTGATCAATTACGGTATGTACCCCAATGTAGTACAAGATTTTAGCTGTCCATGGCATGCACATGCACATGCACGTCACGCGATATGCGTGTATGCCACATACGGCTAAAATTGTGTACCGCAAGTAATCATTTCATATATATACACAAAAATAAAGTTGATCTATCTATATATAAAATGATCAATTAAGGACCAATCCTCAGGTTTAATTTAAGGACCACTCTTATCGTTGGGATAGTTATTTTAAAAAACTGACTGTTGAATTAGATAATATTTTTATGCATGTCATGTATGCCAAAAATCAGTGATCCAACGGTCAGTTTTAAAAGTACAAACATTTAAACAACTGTGACAACATCCAACGATAAATACTATCAATGTGTTTCACGGACTGTATTTCGAAAACTTGTTGTCGGATCACTATAATTTTTGGAAGATATGACATTCATGAGAAGTAATCAGTTTTTTAAAATGCCATTAGCTGCACAAGAAATGGTGAGTAAATCTTAAATTAATTCAATGACAGGTCCTTAATTGATCAAGTATGTATATATATATATGAGGAATGATCACTTGCGGTACATACATACTGCAAATGAGGTACACGATCTCAGCCAAACGTGATATGTATGCACATCGCGTGACGTGCATGTGCATACCATGGATGGCTGAGATCATGTATCGCATTGCAGTATATATCACAAACGATCAATTCAGATTATATATATACCAGTTTGCTAACGAAAAGATTAGGAGTGGATAAGGAAAAGGGACAAAACCCATATCCCTATAGTGTTTCCCTATAGCAAACAATGAGTCAAAAGGGAAGCATATAAACATAGCATGTGATTGCCAACTAATGGTTAAGCAATTAAGAAAATATTATAATGAGATATATCATTCATTTCTGGTGGTTACAATGGGACCGAACCTACTTAAATCCATGTTCCAATACTAACAACCACTAAATCAAGAGGCTCTTAATTTACTCATTTAGCATCATTTATTATTATTGAATGTCGTCCTTTTCTACAAATCAACTCACACATCCAAACGATCAAACGGATGAGCGGTGTAGATTTCCCGGAAAATACTGGGTTGCCCTGTCATTTCCAATATAAATAAACAGAGTTTATGTCAAAGATTTTCAAGATCACAGTCATAAAAACAAAACCACTGAATAACATAAGATTTAGCTTTGAATGGCAAAAGGATTTGTGCAGCTAATTCCAAGTAATTGCAACCCCAAAAGAATAATGGTACCTTCGTTGTCTCATGTTAATTAAATTATTTCATAATTTTGTTAACAAATTCAGTTTTTATGAATACGAAAATTCATGAGGATGTCAGTTACCACCAATTACAGATCATGAGTTTTTAAAAATTATTTTATAACATCAATCACAGTGTTAATTCTATTTTTTTTTATAAAATGGTTCCATTTTCAATACCGTATAAATTATAATGAATTCATTTAGACAACCAAAATAAAATGAAAAAAACAAAGCAAAACTCTGTTGAATTGTTGAAGACACTTTCCTAAATTTTGACAGTTCCAGACGAGTTTCCATGGTGAAAAAAAAATTGTTTTAACTATGATTTGACATCACAATAAAGGACCTGAAATTTATCTCTCTCTCTCTGTTATGAGAGAATTACATCAAATTTACAACCTAACAAGACAACTACAGTGTTAAGGGGGTCCAGAACAAGGGCAGGTATTAATTAACATTAATTAAGCTAGTGGGACCATCGTTTCGGATATAGGAAATAATCAAAGAAAGAGAAGAGTAAGAATGAGATAACTTCCTTCCTACTGGGTCTTGGTATCGAGGTGACTTCTCTTGGGATTATGAAGGAATGGCTCATGTGACACCAAAAGACTATATTAAGAGATATACAGGCTGGGATATATAGGACAACCACGTGCGCACCCCACCACCACCCCCCCTTCCTCATACCCTCATTTAAGGGCCCCACAAGGGTTCCTTATAGATCTAAACCCATGACCCTAAAATATAGAAACCCCCCCTTGTGGGGTGGACAGCTTCTCCAACCTGACATGAGTATTTTACACGGATTCTGGTCCTCCCCCATCCCACATTAACCAAAACTATAGAATAACTAAAAGTCTAAAACATCCTTGATCACCATATCAGAATCGAAGTAACTTAGGAGGACAAAATGGGTACCTGAGAAAATTCAATCAGAGGCAAGGAATCTCTGCCATTCATCTTGCAGAAGGGTGGCAAGTGGCTTGATTGGGGAGTTTCCTCTGTTTTTCTTTTCCCTAGTTAATTTCCTGCAAACCTCTCAACCATTAAACAAATCTCAAATGACCAGATCATCTTCTGAAAGTAGTGGTTACAGTGAACATTAAAAAAAATGTAACAGTAGGGTACCAGACTGTCCATAAAGAGCAATTAAGTTATGTCTCAATAAGACATTAAGTGTTGAAAGCTACTACTAATCAGAGAGAGAGAGAGAGAGAGAGGTCTACTTCTCATTTGTTGCTTTCTTCTGGGTTGCAATGGCGACTTAGAAGATTTTGAAAGGGATGGGGAAGGCAAGCAAGTGGATAAGAAACTTCTTGACAGGGAAGAAAGACAAGGAGAAGGAGAAGGAAAAATGTAACAGTAATCAGCATACTATAATTCCTATTGAGAATCCATCAACTCCTATTTCTATCCCACCTACGACTCCAAAAGAAAGAAGGAGATGGAGTTTTCGGAGATCATCGGCCACTGCACCTGGTCCCAAGGACTCAAATTCTATAGAAGCAATTGCCACCACACCGCCGGCAATGCAGACCATGTTGGATGCGGAGAATGAACAGAAGAAGCATGCTTTGGCTGTGGCAGCTGCTACAGCTGCAGCTGCTGATGCAGCCGTGGCAGCGGCACAAGCCGCAGCTGCCGTGATCCGGCTAACAGCCACCAACAATAGGAGAGCCAGTGCAATTGAAGAGGCTGCTGCTATAAAGATTCAAGCTGTCTTCCGTTCATATTTGGTATGATATTTTTGGACTATCAATACTTTGGTAATCAAATGCCTGCTTTCAAATTTTCCTCCGAAGATTTCTAACTATTAGACCCATATATTGCAAAGATGACAAACCTCTATGTATCTATCTTTTCATATGTGAACTATTTCATTGGTGTTGAGACAGGCAAGAAAAGCACTATGTGCGTTAAAAGGATTGGTGAAGTTGCAGGCTTTGGTAAGAGGTCACCTGGTGAGAAAACAGGCCACTGCAACACTCAGGTGCATGCAGGCATTGGTGACGGTTCAGGCTAGAGCTCGAGCCCAGAGGATCCGGACAGCTGAAGAAGTAAATCCCATAAATCAGGGGCAACTGACTCACCGAAAATCCACACAGGACAATACGTTGAGGCATGCATACCATGTAAGTCTCATTTCCTTCTGCCAAGATTTCCAATTCAACGTCTTCTTTGCCAACAAACTGAATATTGATGCATTCTTTAAAATAAAAATAAATCAAAACCTAATTGTGTTGTATATCAGAATCCAGAAATGAAATACACTCAATTTCTTTCCTTCAATGCCTGGGAGATTCTTTTACAGTTTTCATATCCAATTTGTTCGAAGGCAGGAATGATTTAAATATTGTCTAGGATGCCAGAATTATAATATACATGATAAAACAATCAGAAATACTCTTGACCTGGAACTTAAAAAACACTCTTTCAATCTCTTTTCAAATTACGGCGCTCTAATTCCTTTTTTTGTATTATTTTCCAAAGTTTCAAAAATGGGAAATGATGGAAATTTAAAGATCTATCAACTGTGTCAGAAAACTCATATACCCAGTTAGAAAGAATTACCTTCCATTCCAGAACAAGTGATATCCAATCTGGCCTTTGTGCATTTAGGATATGGATAGAGGCATGGAGGAGAACATTAAGATTGTGGAGATGGATCTCGGCGAATCAAAGGGGAGTACGAAGAGCAGGAATAGCTATTCAAATTACCCACAAAATGAACGAGCAGAACATAGATTCTCCACACATTATGCAGGACATCCTGTATACTCAAAGCAAGATAATTACCAGATCTCGCCAGCTCAATCAGCTCTGACTGACATGAGCCCAAGAGCCTGCAGTGGGCATTTTGAGGACTATTCATTCACCACAGCACAAAGCAGTCCCCAATACTATTCTGCTGCGTCCAAACCAGATCCATCAAAAGTTCCTTTCATTTTTCCACGACCAGATTATGCAGAATCTATGTCCTATGAGTACCCATTCTTCCCAAATTACATGGCTAATACAGAATCTTCAAGGGCCAAAGTTCGATCACAGAGTGCACCAAAGCAAAGGCCAGATTCATTCGAGAGGCAACCAAGCCGGCGGAGGCCTTCAATGGAAGGACGGAATATCCCAAGGGCAGTGCGGATGCAGCGGTCATCTTCACATGTGGGGTCCACTGTTCAAGGATACCAATACCCATGGTCGATCAAGCTTGATAGATCAACGGTTTCCCTTAAAGAGAGTGAGTGTGGATCCACCAGTACAGTGCTCACAAATACCAACTACTGCAGATCTCTCGTTGCATATGATGTAAGTATTAATCAACCCGAAATAACAACGGTAATATATGAACCATAAAAAGATGTAAACTTAATATTTCAATAATATTACAATAATTTGGTTGATAGTTCTCCAACATCTGATTAAGTTAGAATTGCCTTTTGTGTCTGCAGCCTCATGGGATTAGGCACTAACAGTTCATATCTCCCTACAACTATGACTGGAAATTGTGTGTGGCCTAAAAAGAAGGATTATGCAGACACTTAACAGAGCATCGAAGTTTCAACAGGAAAATGGTTAAAGATGGCGAACCTTTCAATATAGAAGATGTTAAAAGTTCCTGACAATTTTTTATTCCTACTTCCAGGTGTTATCGCAGTGGAGTAACAAATGAAACTCCTCTTATGTAGAGTTTTCTTTTTCGCATTTGATGTTACTGCATTATTTGGCTGAATGTGTACCTGAGGCAAAATAGTTCAGCACCTATACTGAAGCATTACAGGTGAAAATGAATTCCTCAGGAACACAATTTAACTGAATCATGATTTGTCTATAGATTCTTATGGAATGTTATTTTTCACCCAGAATATGGTCTCTTTCTTGAGACATTTGACCAGAGATCAACTTCTTTGATATAAAGTTTCAAGAGGCTCCCAACCTCTTTGACTACCCACCACCACTACAATACTGCTTTGCAGGTTCATGTTAATTCTTCAAATGTCATCTCATTCTTCAAGGGTGATGGCAACAGGTGAATGAATTTACAGATTTCATCACACAATGCCTCAGAACCCTGAAGTTCCCCCACTATGAGCCCTTTTATATTTAATAGCAAGTGTTCCAGACTGTTTGCAATAAGAGAACAAAAGTCTATGTGCTTATGTTCTCTTGCTTTGCCATTTAAAAGTTTACTTACCTGGTCCTTTAGTAGAGATCCCATTCTTCTCCAAGTTTCTTTTGTTATAAGCTCATCTAGAGTGACTGATAGTGAAGAAGGCTTCCATTTTGCTGTGTATGGTTCCAAAATACATTGTCCTAGCTCATGACGACCAAAGAATCCATGATGTAGTTGTGCTTAGCAAAGTACTGAACCCACAGTGCAGAACCAAAGAAACTTAAAAATGTTCCCACCATCATTAAATTTGTTATCTTGACAAGACATTCAAATGATGTCTTGATGCTACTCTTTCGGAAATGTAATTATCTTCATCTTCCAAGCTTGACAAAAGGAAAAAGGACTCTTATCTCCAAAAATACATTTTTGTTGCATTGCGAAAAATGAAACTCTTCTATTCATTCTAAGGAACATCAAGAATTATAACACAATAGAGATATAGCATTGAGTTCTTAATATGAATCTAATGTTGGCTAAACTAATTCTATTGATTAGACAAGCACACTTGCAGAGTATAAACTATGACAATCTTGGGGCCTTGGGGATCCATAAATAGACATCATAATTCTCCAAGCTGAGGCTACTAAACACCATCTTCCATAAGGTAACCAACTGAAGAAACCCCTAGGCAGTGATACGTGAAAGGTTACCAACTGGAAGGGACAGTAACTTAGGTTATACTTAATTGAAAAAACTCATGCAAAACTGCTTAGTTAGAACATAATCCGACTTCTGCGTGTGGATGTATAAGCTATGTTCTATACTCACTCGCAGCAGCCAAGTGTATAAGTACTTTTGATGTAATCTTCTATTCTTTGCCTATTTTGACTTATTTCTCATTTAAAGGAAAATCCTATATTTTGAGCCTTTTACACAACCGGTCTCATGATTCTGGCCGTGTGCACCACTGAATCACCCATGACATGTCTTGACATATCATCTGTTGAAAATTTAGGAAAATTAGAATATGCACAAACCTTTCATAATATGCACATCAAATTTGGGAAAACCAGATTCATTGCCACATCAATAAAATACTTGGACTCCATCCAAATGCTGTCCCTTTTGTCCTTGGTCAAACCCCCTCAGTATTAGTGGCTTCTCAATATTTATGTTGAGCTCCCAAATATTTAGTAAGGTCATCTCTCCCCACCAATTACCACAAAAAATGGAGTGCCAAGAAGCAACCATATCCTAGTGTCACGAGAGCGAAGCGGGGCTAAGTTCTTTTGGCCTGCACTAAACTACATGACTTGGGTCTTTAATCAGCACCTGCTACCTATTTTGTGATAACACCATTGGTTTCATATAGCAAAACACATCGTCCCATCACCCATGCTAGTACCAATATCGAATTTGAATATCACTTTCAGAGATGCAGTGGTCCAAGATGAAATTCAAAACTCCTTTGTCTCCAAAAGAATCATTCAATTGATGAACTAAAGAAGAGTTCCTGGATTCAGCATTTTCTAGACTAAATAGACAAGCTAATCGCCTATTAAGCTTGGCCACGAATGATTTTGACAGGTTGTTGGCATATAATTACACTAGCGCTATGCACTAAACTATGATTTTCCGCTTCATGTTCTGGTTTCCGGCAAAATATGAAAACCTCAATTCAAACTACCCAAGTAATTGTATCAGTCACAACTGAATGAAGGTTTTTTCCTTTCTCTTTTTTGTTTTCTATGACCCCAATGTATGGAAAACCTAAAAGTTAAGAAATCAACTCAAATTTTTTCTTCTTTTCCAGCATTTTCTAAGCAAGCAAACAGAGCATAAATCTTCTTAATAGAGAGAGATTTTGCTTCAATCTATTGTGTGGAATCCATGGATGGTTAATAACATTAATCGAGTAATCCATGTTTTTGCGAGACTTAAATTAACTAAAATCCGAAACATCAAATACTAAAATGGGATCACCACTACGGAAAACATTACACACAGAGAGAGTTACAGGTTACCTTAAGAAGGCAGTGAGTTTCTTCGTTGTTGAGCGATTCCCAGAACAAG
This sequence comes from Hamamelis virginiana, assembly GCA_017140935.1. NCBI lineage: Eukaryota > Viridiplantae > Streptophyta > Magnoliopsida > Saxifragales > Hamamelidaceae > Hamamelis > Hamamelis virginiana. The sequence goes on from JAESVK010001304.1 coordinate 2,276,720, forward strand.
GCCCCAACGCTATGCGGAGGAAGAATAACGCCAACCAAATGAAACTCAAAATTAGTTAGAATTCAATTTTTAACTAACTTTTAATAAGAGGGAAAAAAAAGTGCGCCACCTCTTTTAATTTTGAATAACTTTTACTGGGCTGGGAGAGAGGAGTTTGTGATCAACTTTTTCGGTTTTGCTGCTCGAAGCCCAGTAGGAGGCCTATATGATGTTGGGTCCGGCCCCTGGCAACCAAGACTTGGGCCACTTTGATTTACAAACCATTAGAGCCACAGAGGAAGGAAGGATTCATTATCGTCTTCCTTTCCACAACAAATGCCAGGTTTGTACTGGTGATTCGGAATACTGCATCGTACAATTTGACATCTTTTCTTTTATTTTATTTTTATCAAAGAGGTATTGAAATGTGGGGCCTTGTTAATTAATCCTTGAATAAAGATAAATCATCACTTATTCCACCTCAATTCATGCCTAAATATATGGTAAGAGTAACTCCATTTAAGAAATTGAAATTGGAATCTTTCTTCAAGTATAGGTAACAAGACTAACTGTTCCATCTCATGAAATTATACAATTTGGCCTTTATATAGATTCAATTATGCTCGGTCATTAGATAAACTTTTGTTTTTAAAAGAAAAAAAAAAATTTTAAAGAACGTTAACCCATTGAAAAATCAAGTATGTAAATAAAGGAAAACAAACACTTCGAGCATCCTCCCCATATGTATCCACTACTTTATTCGGGTATTAATTTAGGTGAAAAGGGCCTTAACACAGTTTTATACTACATTATAATAGGATAATTAAGACGTGTTGTGCATGCAGGCATCACGTACGTGCTATCACCTTCAGTATATATATAATTAGAAATTCAAGCTAGGCAAGTGAAAAAAATTCATAATTAATTTTATGCATACATAACTGATCCATTAAGAACCTATCCTTAAATTAAAATATGGACCACTTAGATCTAGCCATTCATATAAAGTAATGAGCTAGCATAAATGAGATTTACAATATCGAGTCCATTTTTGCTAACCTATTACTTTAAATGAAGAACCGAACGTTGAGTAGTCCTTATTTTAATTTAATAACATATCTTCATATTAAAATATGGACCACTTAGATACAACCATTCATTTAAAGTAATGAGCTAGCATAAATGGGATTTACAATATCGAGTCCATTTTTGCTAGCCCATTACTTTAAATGAAGAACTGAATGATGAGTAGTCCTTATTTTAATTTAAGGACTAGTCATTTGAGTTCTGTCAATATATAATAAAAAATATTATAGCACTAGACACTTTAATCTGAAATTAAAAATCAATTCAAGCCTTGTTGAAGTATACCAATTTAAGATAGAATTTGCTAAATGGACTATCATTATAAAATCCAGTCTATTGAAGAGGGGCAGGACTCATAAATAAACCGCTCTTCCCGTGATATGAATATAAAATAGTAAAAATACTAATAAGCTAGTGGTGCATATTATATATATATATATATATATATATACAGTCATTCTATTATAAGGCCGGCCTTGCATAAGGTTATGCAAGGTCGGCTCCATATCTCCAATTTTAGAAGACAGTTCGTAAAACTGACCGTTGGATTAGATGTTCCCCCTCTGTATGTCATGCTTGCAAAAAATCACAATGATCCGACGGTTGGTTTTTGAAATAACTGACGTTAAAAAAATGGTGATTTTTTGAAGAACAAATAAGTTGCATATTTTCACAATGGCATATTTCAAAACCCAACCGTCAGATCACTGTGAGTTTTTGCAAGCATGACATACAGAGGGAAAGCATCTAATCCAACGGTCAGTTTTACGATCTGTCTCATAAAATTGGAGATATGGAGCCGACCTTGCATAACCTTATGCAAGGCCGGCCTTATAATAGAATGACTGTGTATATATATATATATATATAAAAGAGAGGGGCGACTTTGGCACCGCAGGTGATGGGGCACAGCGCGCGGCCTGTCTAACGAAAGACTAAAAATAATTATAAGGGAGATGTGCCCCCTAAGGAGTCACGCAGGAGCCCACAACATGGGTCAATAGGTCAACGCTATGTTGAATTATGATCCTCGATTCCAGAATTGGGTGCCCATGCCTTAGAAAGTCAACTTACCTCCAAAAGGAAAAGAAAGCTTCCATTTGTTTCTTGTCATTTCACTGTCGATCTCTTGTCTTACTATTAAATTTCCACAAATTTTTCTTTCATTTTCTTTTATTAATGTGTGGTTCATTTTCTCAGGAAAATGATGTTCACGAATTAATATGTTAAGATCTAGAAAACCCCAACTTAATTCACACTTAAAAATTTATATGTTGGGAGCATATATGTCAACAATTAAATTAAACTAATTAATAATTAGTTTCTCTGAAGCAGAATCTATCAATTAAAGTTGACGATTGATTAATATGATTTGATTATTGAATTCATCTCTAAGTGCAACTGTGAATGGAAACAGCCTTAGCTTGCATGGTCCTGTGCATAATAATGGAACATGACACTAATAGAAAAGTGTGAGTGAGAGACAGAATTAACAGTTTCTCCACCACAGTTCTCAGGAGCTATTCATGGGTCTGAGAGAGCAGATATTCCCATCTTCATTTTGAAAAGCTACCTTCTTCTTCTTCTTCTTCTTCTTCAAAAATCAAAAGAAATAAGGCCACTTGAAGATACCAATTCATTTCCTACCCCACTTCTCCTTCAATTATTTGATCACAAGTCCACCAAATGTCACCTGCTTGATCATTGCTCTGCTCTTTTCAATTTTATAACTCTCTAGTTTGAACTTACTCTCAAGAAATATGATAATGCATGTACATGAACAAAGGGTAATCATGCAATTAAAAACTCCTTGGTAACAAAAATTTCTTTTGTGTGCAAGAGAGAGAGGGAGAGAGAGCAATTATGGTACTTGGACAACTTAAACCACATAAGTGGAAGGAGAGAGAAGCTTGGGTGCCAAACACGAAGGCTAGGATATATCCATTTGGCCATTTTAAAGTTGATATTTTAATGGTAGAGAACAAATCCAATGACCAATTCATCATTAATTCATCTTTCAGTACTTATTTAGGGATGGAGCTATCTATCAATTAAGTGTATAAGCCTTGAAATAGACCAATGACCAATTGCCATGCAACCTGCGGGGTCACAACTCACAAAGTATTGTCAACTTGTAAAAGAAACTGAAATTAATGGAAAAACTAATGGCAGTCAATTTTTTGAGGACCATCTTAGTGAAATTTTTGGAAACATGAGAAGTTTGGATGAAGTCCATGAAAAGATAGTCTTTTGCTTTAATGTTCATGCATCAAGCCCTATCTGTTTTGCCATGGATGTAGATAAATTGATTTGACATATATATTCAAGCTGAGGGTCCTGTTGGCTGTTGCCAGTGGACTATAAAGTGAAGAGGTGCATGAGGATGCATGCACTCCAGTGTGCCAGTGCCACCACACTTGGATTCACCAAAAGTTTACAATGCATATAAGGCAGCTTCTTATGTTGAACCCTTGATCAGCTCATTTCTTGAATGGAAGCTCTCTGCCTCATCGATCTTCTATATATGCCTAGCTCTTTCCATGAATCCTTTGTATGATGATATTAATTAGTTTGTTTCAATGGGCTTTTTTTTATGTTGATGTGATTCAATTGCATAGATAGGCATGATTAATTAAAGACATATATATATAGGGTTCACAATATTCCTTTTTTTCTTGTAAAGCAATTAAATTTAGTTTGAAAAATACAAAACACACCAAAACTCTTGACCTTACCATGTCCTCCATATTATATGACGTATCAATTAACATAACATATTAGTATATTGCATTAAAAATCACACCTCTTTAATTGTTAAAATGATAATTTATGTGACATGTTATATCGATCAATACATACATACATATATATTATCAGTCTCGATCTCGTAAGCATGACACTAATAGATAATTATGGGATTCATATTTTGAAAAATTGATTATTGAATTAGATATATATTCTTTTTAAATATGGATGTCATATATGCATGCCAAAAATCACAGTCATCTAATGTCAAAATCTAAAAAACCAACCTTTAAATCACCGTAATTTTTGGTTATGCATGACATCCATAAAAAGCATACATAATCCAACAATCAGTATTTCAAAATATGTATCCTACAATTATTTATTAACTTTATACTTACTTAAGCTTATGTAAATATTTGCTAATAGGATCATTTTATACATATTGTATTGATTTGATAAAGTATCCTCATTTCATACGAAATGATAAAAGTTTAGATATGTATAGAGCATCACATTCCATTCTGTCTCTTTTTAATTAGAATTCAGCTATATATAATCACAGTGATTGATGTTTTCTGTTTTTGGGGGGGGGAGTTATATCACAGTGATTGATGTTAAGTAAGTGATCCACCACCTTACAATGAAACGTGGCAGCATCTTGGTTTATTAATTGGACCCCCATATAGAATTATATATAGAGAGCACCATAATGGCTCAAACATATATGTGCAAGCAAACCTATTAGATTTGTGTAAATCCATAATGATGGTTAGGGGATCTGACCCACATTTCTCAGTGCCATGGCTTTTCCAGCATCACTATTTACATAAATAGATTGTGGGTATGACGGAATCTGACACACCAGAGGTCTGACCTGAAAAAGCAGTTGGTTTGAGAGAAGACAAGAAATTATGCTAATGAAAGCGAAGAGAGTGGGTGGGCCGTGGGCTGTAGATTATAATGATGAGAAACAGTGATTGTTTTCTAGAACCTAGATCATGTGAACCCCGCGTGCTCTCTTGGTTTCTTTCATTTTCTCGATCTTCTGTCTTCCCATTAGCAAGTCGCAGCTTACTCCATGTATCTTACTCGATCTTCTTGGTTAAGGCAATTTTCTTGGCAACCAAACACCACCTCTAGCTAGATTCACTATACAATTTTGTAACATTGTATGCTGTGACTGGTGATTATTCTGGAAATAGTAATTATAATTAATTAGTATTTAATAGATAAATGGTATATGGGGTGGTTCATGTATTAGGGTTTGTTTGTGTTATCTTTTTCTAAAATCATTTTTGGAGAACTATTTCCTCACATGTTTCCGTAGAGTTATATTCAAACCATATTTTGGCATATTAAAATTTTGATATTAGAAGTGATTGTAGAAAAAGTTAGAAGATTCTAACTTTTAATATGATTGTGGCAAAAATTTCCACATTAACTTCTAGTATAAAATTTTTGTCAATCATCCTATCACTCCTCAAGCTGTCTACAAGTAATATCATTCTATCTCTCAAATCAAGTGAATTTTGGATTTCAAAAGTGATTTTAAGAAAAGTTAATGCAAATGGGCCCTTAACAATAGAAAGATACATGTATTAGATTAGCTCAGGTATAGTTAATTGTCCAAAATTAGGAAAAGTCACAAATGAATTGATGATATATGTATGTAAGGGTCTAGATAAAAGAGGCAACCCCACACACGATGTAAGAGACCAAGAAGAGAGACTGAAGAGACAAACAAAAAAGTAAGAAGCAAATTCTCCGATTTTGAGAGTCTCTTGTATATGTATGTAGGAGTTCTTTACGGCCTTCAAGACATATATCTCCACAAGGTCCATATAAATATATATTCGTAATGGTGTTTGAACGAATGTGTCCACAATATTTCCATCAAAGTAGTACTATAGATTTATGTTTTCACTGCATTTCCAAGAGACAAGTGATTATTATAAAAACAACCCAGATTAAAATATTAAATAAAGAAAGAAAACCAACTGCATAACATGCTGGATTGGACCCAAGAGTAGGGACAATTAAAATGGGTCCTGCGACCAATGAACCAAAAAGTTGGCGAAGGGTCGAAGTGGCTCTATTGATGGTCGAGCAGCAGGCACAAAGATACCACCTGAAGATACAAATCGATCTCTCTCTCTAGATCTGCACCACATCCTCTTCTCTTTTCAAAATGGGCCTACGGATCATTTGGACACCACAAGTTTCCCATGGATGAGTAACGAGACTTTATCCTTTCCTTTCAAATAATGAGCTAGTCCAGCCAAAAAACATAAGCGTTCGCGTGCTGACAGGACATGAAGAACCTCCTCCTCATATTCACTCCCTAGCTCTCTATAATATGTCTAAATCAATTAGTTTTATTAAAATGAGAATCGAATATTTACAATAGATCTATAATTGTATCATATTGCCATGTTTTGGTCTAAAATTTGATTCCCATAATATTGCCCAATGGAATATTGTCACCCGGCCGGCGTGGCTTCCCATTCTGTTATGTGGTCAGTCTTCTGCCTTCAATCACTTGCATGGTTGTCTTTCATTTAGGGTTCTACATCAATGGAAATTTTGATTGTATTTTAGTATTAATCAAAGTCAAAGGTGCGGCCAGGTCTCTTAAGGGCCCTTGCTTATCATCTTTAGAATCAAATAATTTCACGGTAATGCTTATAACAGTGCTTCCCACATTAATTTGAATGGGCAGGGAGCGAGGGGGGTGTATCTGCCATGCACATGGTCTGCCGACTGAATTATTATTGTGATTGTCTCTCATATTCTAAACCATTTGATTAATCTTACAATTATTGGTTTTAGTGGGAGTTCTTCAGACCCCACAAAAGGAGATGGAAAGGGAATGCCCAATTAAAAAACAGACTGTTTAGTTGCTCAATGTTAATGGCTTTGATACCATTGGTAACCCCAGGAAGAAGACAAAAATTAAAACAGTTAATAAGCAACAAGCAAATTAAAACAATAATAATAAAAACAGTTGATATATAAGAAAATTCAAAAGTTTATTTATTGATAAACCAGTAAAAATTTACAAAGTATTACTGGAGATATTCTGAACGAACTCCAAAAAAGAAGAGATCAGAATTGATCTCCCCAAAGTATAGGGGGTTCGGATTAGTTTTGGGCGAGGCTTACAACGTCAGAAGGGAAGGGGTTTAAGGACCTCCTTCAAGAAATGCATTCGTCCTCCTTATATAGGAAGGGAAGAGGCATTTTCATTACAGAGGCTATCATGAGTTCATATGTGAACAGTTCTTTTAGTCGATCATAGAGTTCTACTGTAGATTTCTTTTTGACTTTTCTGACTGCTATAGTGTTAAATAGTGCTCATTTTTTACTGTAGCAATAATTCTTTTGTGTCATCTGGTGTCACGCGTGCTTGCTTTTGGCGCCTGACCAGTTGATGGAACCGAGTGGAGACAAATCAACTTTCGGTGCCTCGGATTCTTTGATTCTGTATGGAGACAAATCCACTACCGGAATCATACAGTATTCAATGCTCCGCGGTATTTTGTAGGCTTGAATAAGTCATCCTCATCCAGGCCTAAATCTGCTATTGAACCAGAAGAATCTTCTACTTCTTCATTATCTTCTAACTCTGAGAGAGCTGCTAGAAGATGCTTCTTCAATTCTCATTTCGATGTTGAAGAGGCTGTTGCAAGTTGATGCATAATTCTGTTTTTGTCAAGCAAAACCTTTGATGCTTCTCCTAAACCTGTGCTGGAGATAGCAGGATGTTGGTTAAACCAGTTTTGAATTGCTTTGGGTGTGATATGTTATGTGTGGGAACCATCCCACCATTTTATGTGAAAAGATCTTCCCAAATATGGGAAAGAGTTATTATTTGGAAGGATCTCATATTTCCAATAAATTATCCAGGCTAAACTATAATGTCCATATAAAACAGGAACATTTTAGGATAAGCTTTTTAGAGAACAGGAGGGCGAATTTTTTCTTGAAAGATCTGATACCCTTCAAGGACTTGAAGGGGAAAATTTTCTGAAGTTGGGCTAAGATTATCCCACCAGCTAATAAACCAGTTAGGAATATCTAAATTGAAAGTTTTATCAAAATAGATCATCCCTGTATAACGGGAATTTCTATTTTGAAAATAAAAGGTGTTATACCAGGCCGTCTAGTAATCAATCAAAATAGTTATAGGTGGGAGGGTTAAAGGCTAATGAAAATTTTTTCAACCTGTATAAATCTTGACCCCATGCAGTAGGCGTGAGGATATGAAAAATTCTACAAGTTGAATGAGTTATTTCAGTTTTGTCAGAGGCATCAAGATGATGCTTGAAAGCTGCTGATTTAGTGTCTACTAGGATGAATTCATAAAATTTTTGAGTTTTATTAAAATCCGTAGTATGATACTGGAATACTGGGGAAAACATTTCTTTTGCAATTTCTTGCGGTCCCAGTCCTGCAAATTCTTTTTCAATCACCATAATAGGCAATTGTTTTGGTTTTTGAATATATTTTGATTTGAAGGCTGGAGTGGGGTTAGAAGCCACCACTACCGATTTTGATGCAGTTTCAGCAAATGTTTGAGATTTTACTTTTGCTGATGATCCTTGTTGTAAAGCAAGTGCTGCTTATTGTTCTAGAGAGTATTGTTTGCAGACTGCGCTTTGTGCAGTCCATCTTTCTGGTGTACTCTGAGAGCACAGTTGTAGTTCTTGAAGTTCTTCATCATCGGCAATGTCTACCCAAGATTTTTTCTGCTTTCCCGCAACTGTGCGAGAATAGTATTCTGCAGTTGTTGGTTGGACAATAGGACCAACTGAGTTCTTGTTTTGAGTTCTGGGTGCGACAACTGACTTGCCGACACCTCTTCCTTTAGGGGGCATTTGAACGATTTCCCTGAAGGAATTCTCGGGTTAGGAAGTCTGGAACTGAGTTCGAATCTCCTTTAATATATTCTATTTCAAAATCAAAAATAGATAATATTGCTTGCCATCTGGAGAAAATATGTTTTGATGCCAAATTTTTTACATCCTTTTGTAAAACAGATTTAGCTGCTTGGCAATCAACGCAGACTAAAAACTTTTGATTTAAAATATTACTTTGAAATTTTGTAATGCATAAAACAATTGACAAAATTTCTTGTTTGATAGTTGAGAATTTTTGTTGTGCGGGGTTCCAAGTACCTGAATGATACCTGACAATTTTTTCTTTATCATTTTCTTTTTGTAAAAGAATTCCTCCAAACCCTATACTTGAGGCATCAGTTTGGACTATCTTAAAGGCTTTGGGATTAGCTATACTAAGACACTTAAGCCTAGGAGCTTGTTGTTTAATGGTTCTAATTATTCTGGTATGCTCTTTTGACCAGGCTGGAGGATCTTTCTTAAGCCTTCTTATAAGAGGAGCACAAAGTTGACTAAGGTTTGGAAAGAAGTCTGAAATATAATTCAAATATCCTAAGAACCTTTGGAGTTGGGTTTTATCTTTGATAACGTCGGGGAATTTGTTGACGAAATCTATTGACCGTTCTATAGGAAGAATAGTTCCATGATGGATGTTATATTCCAAAAATCTTATTTTGGTTTTGAAAAGTTCTATTTTCTTGACGGATCAAACCAATCCATTATGTTTTATAATATGAAAGCAAATATTGAGATGTTTCCAGTGTTGTTCTAAAGAACTAGAAAACACTAATATATCATCAATATAAACTATTGTAAAGTTTATATAAGGTGTGAAGACGTTATTCATCATATTCTGAAATTCTGATGGCGCGTTCTTTAAACCAAAAGGCATTACATTCCATTCAAAATGTCCAAAAAGAACTGTGAATGTCGTTTTGTATCTATCTTCCTCATGAATTTGGATTTGCCAAAATCTTGATTTTATGTCAAATTTTGAGAATATTTTAGCATTTAAAAGTCTTTGTATTAAATCTTGTTTATATGGCAATGGGTACCTAATCCATTGCAATACATCATTGAGGGGCTTGTAATTTATCACAAGTCTCGGTACACCGCGTTCTAGTTCAGAAGCTTTTTAATCGAACATAAAAAGCTGCACAGCTCCAAAGAGATTTGCTTGGTCTGAAAAGCTTTTTCTTAAGGAGATCTTTAATTTCCTCAATACAATGTTTTAAAAGTTCTTTTTTCATTTGAATTGGTTTAGCCTTAGTTGGTATATTAGCTTCTTGAAAATCCTTAATATAAGGAAGTTTTACAATATGTTTGTTTCTTTCCCATAAAGCATTAGGATGATCAGAACAAACTTCTGATTCTAATTTTTTCTGAAAAAAAAAAAAAAAAACAATTTCTTGTTGAATGATTATGTGGTTTAATTGCTCTTCAATTTTTCTACGGGCAATTTCCTTTTTTAAGAAGAACAGTTGGTTAGTTTTTCTTTCAATCACATTTAGTTCAGGAAAGATTGATAAAGTTTTTAAAAGATTTAAATCTTTTAGTTGTGGAGGGCTAATAAATTGAAAACAATTTTTTTTTTTATAAAATTAGCCTGTATTCCATTACTATCAACCTGGAATGGTTGGATTAAGTTTAAAAATGGAGTTCATAAGATCACACTTTGTCCAATGTCGTTGATAAGGATAAAGGGTGTCTTAAGACAAACTCCTCCATTGCACACATGTGCATTTGTAAGTTTATAATTAATTTGAAGCTTATTACCATTTGCAGTGCTTAATCTTTCTTTTGTAGTATCAAAGTATTTGATAGGAACAAGTCCTTCTTGAATACAATTGAGATCTGCATCAGAGTCGATTAAGGCTATGGTATCAATTTCATATTCTTTATTGATCATGATAGTTAACCTAACATGCCATTTTTGGTAATTTATTGTAGTTATTAGATTGAGGAAAGGGTCATCTTTCTCAATCTCGTCATGATCAGATTGTTCTGAATCTTCTTTTTCGGTTGAAGAAGAGGCTTTATCTTTTGAAGATGAGACCTTATCTTGTTGTTGTTTGAGAGAGAGTTTAGTGATTTTTATTTTTAAATCACTAATATCTTTTTCACTATTATCTTTTAAATCTTTTAATTCTTTTCTTATTTGAATAACTTCTTGTTTTAAATCATTTATGGTGACATTTTTATCTTCTTTTTTAGGTTCAAACCTATCAAAAATTTCTTTTAAATTATTGGAGGTATTACTAGTTTTAGGCTGTTTTTGCTTCAAATCTTTTCTTAATCTAATTAAATATTCTTTACATTTTTCAGGATTTTTTATCTCATCAATTAGATCAATGAGAATATCATATTCTTTAGTTATAACATTGATACATTTGCAGTTATCTTTAATATCTTCTTCAGATTCTTTAGGATTATCATCCTCTTTAGCTGAAGAATATATTTCATCAACTTGGAGTTCTTCTTCTTCTATATCAGATTCATCTGAGTATAGCAAAAGGCTCATAAGTTGTTTCTTAAGTTTTTCTGAAACGTCCAATTCATTGATTTTTTGTTTCATAGGACACTGTTTTGAATAGTGGCCTAATCTTCCACATTTAAAACAAGCACCGGGAGACTTGTTTGGAGAATTATTGGGTTTATTATTTGTTTTACTGGATGATGGCTGAAGCCATTTATCCACAAAGTTCTGACCTGCTTTTTTATGATTATTTCTAGAATTACTCTTTCGTCGATTTTGAGAAGATTTTCTGTAAAAATTAGGAGTTGTAGTCTTATTAGTATTATTATTACTACTTCTTTTTTTTGGCTCTTTTTTCTTTCTTCTTTGCTCTTGTAGAAGGAGCTAAAGATAAAGAAGAGAAACCAAATTGTTCACAGAAAGAACCAAGTTATTTCTTTCCTTCTATATTTTCCTTTTTCATTTGTTGTTTAAGTTTATAATCAGTACAAAGAGAAATACCTTCAGCTTGTATAGTACTGCCTATATTCCCATATGTTAAGTTATCATAAGGGATAGTCCCATTATTTTGGTCTTAGAGTTTTGTTCTAATTTTTTCTGCAAACAGGTTTGGAAAACCTGCTATAAACTTCTCTTTCCAAAATGGTTGGTTACAATCATTTCTCATCATAACTTTGGTGAGAAAGATATCTTTATACCATCTGAAATCTTGCAGTTTAGGACATTTTAGTTTTGCTAAAATGTCCGCAGTTTTATCTTTTATTTTGGATGGGTCTCCAATAAAATGTTTAGTTATGGTGAAGATTAAGATTGCAACTGCATCCTGTATATCTTCTCCCTTTTCTGACTTAATTGGAATACCAAGTGGATCAGTTTTAATAGCATTTAGAATAGAGTTTCATTCTTCTTGTTTAAGGTAGTTATCCCCCTCCCTTCAATTGACCAGTAAAACCAGCAACCAGTGCCTGGGCAATTGCATAGTCGGAGGTATCAGGAGACTTGGTTTTGTACGCAGTACAAACCATTGCCATTTCCTGAAGAGTGTTAATTATGTGGTATTCTGTCATACTATCTATGTTCCTTTCATAGATAGTTCCTCCTTGAAATGAAGCCTGGGGAAAAGATCATCTTTCTTCAAGGGCTATATCAGGAAAGGAAATTCTTGGATAAAAATTTCTTAGAGGTTGAGCATGATGGATTTTATTGACTTCCATCTGCAAGTTTACTTCTAGAAGGTTCTGGAGTATCAGGAACATCCTGAAACTCCGGGATTTTTTCTAAAATTCCTTCAATATTTTTTAGCTTATTATCAATTATTTTATAGATATCTCTTGATAATTCCATATTATGTTTTTTAGGGATTTCATGAGGTTTGAATAGAGGAGTCCCATCTGCCTTTTCAGGAAGATGTATTTCTCTTTGGACTAGGTTTTCAACTCGGGTAAGTTGATCACCTAAAGTTACAAGATATTGATATGTAAAATTGTTTTGTTCCATAATTTTAGTAATTTCTTTATTTTCAGACATTTTCTCATAACGAGAAGCTGTAACAGTAGTTCCCCTTATAGGAATCTCAAATTGTTCTAAGGGCGGATGAATCGATTCCTTAGAAGTATTTGGAGATACCTGCCAATTTCTTGTTATTTTATTTACAACATTCAACTCATTTTCACTTGTTAAAATTTCAAACCATTTGAAGAAACAGATATGAAATTTATGAATGTTCATGAAATTATAATAAAGTTCTTGAATAAGTTTTCTCTCATCTTTGTTATAATCTTTAAAAAAGTTTGTTCTAAGATTTTTATTTTCTCTACTATAAAAATATTTTCTCAAAAGATCTTTATTAATCTCAAAATCTTTTTCTATAACAAAAAGTTGTGGATCGTTAACTTGAGAGTATGTAGGAGACATACTTTCATCATCTTCAGTTTTTTCATGTTCTTGTTCTGAAGGAGTTGTTGTGTAATAAGGTTGATGAATATTTGAATTTCGGACTCCAGCAAGATCTGGAATCTTTTGTTCAAATATTCTAGTTGGTATAGAGGAACAAGAAGATCTAGCTTCTTCTATAGGTGGTTTAACTTCTTGAGGAAGTCTGAATGAATTTCTGGGTAAAAAACTTATTCCAATACTTCCATCATCATATTCTACCATTCTTCTTATTTTAGAAGTTGTTATTTCTGGTTGTTTGGGTGGAGGAAGTACTTTTGGAAGTCTTCATTCCTTAGGAAATGTAAGTTCATTCCAAAGTATCTTCTTAGGTGTAATTACTTGTCCATGCTTTGCAACATTAGTTTGAATTAAGAGAGTTTCTCCTCTTTTGGAAAAGTTCTTAGCTTTGGGATCTAAAAAGGTTGTAAATACCTTATAACGAATCCTAGAAAGTATGAGGATAGGAAGGGATCCTCTCTTAGCTTCAGCGTTATGTACTTGGATGTTCAATGTGAGAACATCTAAGATATTTTCATCTTCAAGACTTATGCAAAAGTTTGGAAAGCGGTTAAAATAGATTGGTTCGTCATGAAGACCAGCCTGTATTCCACCTAACATAGATTTTTCAAAGTTTAACAACCTACAGTCTTTTAATGCCATAATTAATGACATATCAAGACCCTCCCTTAATAAGGGTTTGGCTGCTATTTGAACTAATCCTATGTGTAGGAATTTAAAGTTGTCTTTTTGATATCGAGCTATGGACTCTTTGTCAAAAAGCTGTATTTCTTCAAACTGATTTTTAAGAGTTATTGTTCTTTCTTCTGTTTTGATATTTAAATCAGCAAAGTACTCGAAGGTACCCTTCTGATAAATATTTTTTGCTGGAACTTTTGGAATTTTCCAGCTATCAAAGTTTACATTATCATTATTAAAATTTGTTTCTTGTTTATTTACTGTTTCTTTTTATTTCCCCTTTCGGGAAGACGATGATGCCTTAGACAGAGTTCGTGAAAGGAAACTCATATCTTCTGGATCCCTGGGTTTGCTTCACTCGGCGATCTAACCTAAGTCCTAAGGTTTGCCTCACTGCCCTAACGCCTGTCCATTGGCTAAGCGGGACTTACCATCGGCGATCTGATCCTAGGCCAGTCAACACTAGCTTCCACTCACTCCCTATGGCTCTGATACCATTTTGAAAACTGACCATTGGATTAGATACTCGTATCATGTATGTCATGTCTGTAAAAAATCACAATAATCCAACGGTTGGTTTTTGAAAAATGTAACTTTGAAAAACTATGACTTTTTTGTTCTTTAAAATGTTATCATTTTTTAGTAGTCAGTTTTCTCATAAACCAATCAGTAGATCACTGATTTTTGACATTATAAATTCATGTAAATAGATTTAACTTCATCATTATAATATATTTATAAAAATACTAACTATAGGTCCCCACTCCCCATAAATTAGGGTCTTAAAAGGGGTGAAGGGATGAGCTATTAAACTAAGGGATTAGTTAGGTTTTAACAGTTCAAACACCTTGTTGCTTGGCGCCAAAAAACAAGAGTGAAATTACAATTGAATTAATCGAGCAAGATTAATTGTCCCTAGCTATGCTTAGCTTGTCTGTTTGGCGCGGGTGGAATCGATCATTAGGCTTCTTAATTATTATAATGGAACTTTTAAGTTCACTCAAGACCTTGAAATTCTGCGCGCGCGCGCGCGCGCACACACACACACATATATATATATATATATATATATATATATATATATATATATATATATGATGATTAGTTTTTGTTTGGAAGCTTAAAAGGGATACATTCTTTTGAGATGGAGTTGTAATTTTCTTTTTAAATGTTGGTGGCTCTCCAACAGTCTTTTCCCATTACTCCAGGAAACCATGTGAACCATGTGTTGCCATATTAAAAAGAGTTTGGCACATTACTAAATTCACTACCATTAGTCCAACAGTCTCTGCCCAAAACGAATCGACTTCACTACCATTTTTGTTGCCATATTAAAGAGAGTTTTGGAGTCAACTATTCACTTTTTTTTTTTTTTTTTTTTCAACCAAACCCAAAATGTTTTAATAAGGAACTGGATATGAGCCGCTTTTAAAAATCTTTTATATTTGTGGTTTGTTTCTTAATCCTTTTATTGTTTCTTCCAACTTGATGTACGGGACTTCCAATTAATCATGAAAATTATTTATTTTGTTGCTGTGAATGATTGGGAATAATTTTTTTTCGCCCTATATAGACATTGGCAAGATTATTTGTCCAAACTTAAGAACCTGGCCAGTTGATGATAAGTTTGTCTGATTTTTATTTAGTACTGTTTGTTAATGCATTTTTTCTGTAGATCAGTTCAATCCTACCCAAAAAATAAGGCATAAATACAGTTTCTTTCAAACCAACTGTAAGCTAGTTTACATGAAAACTATATAACAGAAAGGAATCAGAACTGGAAAGACCCAATTTTTAAAATTTCCAAACAGGCCCTTACCAACTAGGGCCCTAATTACCCTGCCAAATTTTACCATTTTCCAAACAGCACCCATTCTAAGAAAAAGCTGAATTGTAACCTTTGTACGACCTTTAAAACAACACAAGACCAATTTAGATACTTGGATTTTTAAAAATAAAAAAATAATTAAATAATTAAAGTAGTAAATTAAAGGGAAAATTATCCAGACCCCCTTAGATATTGAATTCTATACCAGTAGGCCCAGAACACTATAATGTTTACCCATAACCCCCTTCAGGATTTTCTAAAGTCAACTTTAATTATTTAATGACAGATTTACCCTTTTATTGTTTTTATGGAGAGTTTTATTATCTTTTAAATAGTGTAACTGTTTTGCTGACATTATGGTAAGTTTTTGAGATTTAATTCAATTCGAATTTTGATTTTTAATTGTTATATATCCGTTTATTGCTTTAAACAAATAAGTAAATTTACCTATTTATATAAACTAGAAATAAATAAATGTATTCGGAAGTAAGTAAATTTACCTATATTTATTAACTAGAAATAAGTAAACTTATTTGGAAATAAGTAAATTTACTTATTTATATGTTTTTAAACAAACAAGTAAATTTACTTATATATATAAACTAAAAATAAATAAATGTATAT
>JAESVK010001304.1:2296760-2326760 GCA_017140935.1 Hamamelis virginiana
TTGGATCACTGTGATTTTTTACAGACATGACATGCATAAGTAAAGTATCTAATCCAACAGTCACTTTTTTAAAACAGTAATGCTATATATCTTAAAAGATTGTTCCCAAAAAGCATCTCAAATGAATCATAACCTTTCATTAATTATGGAGAGAGAAATTACTAAAAAAAAGAATAATTGGATGATCCACCACATCATTTAGGATACACTTTTGGAACAAGTTTTTTAGGAGATATAGCATTTTCCTTTTTAAAATATGTATCCCTCAATTATTTATGGATTTCATTCTTACATAAGTTTATATAAGCATATGCTGACTTGATCATTTCCGTGTGTGTGTGTGTGTGTGTGTGTGTGTGAGTGAGGTCCACTTTTCACTGGGGTTGGTATTTTGAAAAACCGACCGTTGGATTAAATAATCTTCTAATGTATGTCATGTTTGTCAAAAATTACAGTGATCCAACGATCGATTTTCAAGATACAGACTGTTAAACTGTTGTTACAACATCCAATGGTAAATACTGTTAGTGTGTTTCACAAACTGTATTTTGAAAACTGATTGTTGGATCACTGTAATTTTTTACAGGCATAACATGCATAAGAAGATTATGTATGTTTTTTCAAAATACCATTAGCTGTGTGAGAAATGATAATTGGATCCTAAATTAATTTAAGATCCGGACAGTAATGAATCAAGTCTATATATATATATATATATATATATTATGGAGTATTAAACCATGACCAGCGTAGTGGAATATAACAAAAGAAGGCGGTTACAAAAGTAGCAAGAAAACTCTCAATAATATTTTTAACCAAATGATCGATGGAGGAATCAATGTAACCTGTTTCATCTTATTTATAAATAAATAAAACTTGTGTCACCCTTCTATTAAGATGTAATGACAAAAATTACCAAAAATAACAAAATTCTGGACAGTCCCGAAACTTTGAAAAATAATTTGAAATTAAAAGTTAAAACTAATAAATAAGGTACCGTTTGGATTTGTTTTTTATAAGTACTTATTTGCTTTTTAAAAAATTTACACTACGTAATTTCTTGGAGAAATTTTAAAAATGGCAATTTCCATGAATAATCTTAAATTTCCAAAATATTACGCTTACGAACCCAATCCAAAACTAATTGCGCAAATATTTTTTTAGGACATAAATACCCTCCACTCATATAGGTATTTACAATTTGACCATTGAAATGGTCAAAATTTTTGTACGGATGAATTAAAAAAAATCGAAGAGTCACCAATAATCAACACAATTCTTAATTTTGTGTATAATTCCCAATCCGCAATATTACAAAGGATCACCAGAATTACAAATAATCACCAATCCCCAATATTACTAAGAATACCCAATAGAATAGATAAGATTTGATTGATTTGATGTTCTTGGAAAGCGCAAACTGAATGAATAACATGCATGATGTTGACGTGACATAAAGTGGATTGGGAATTCATAACAATATTGGTGATTATTAGATAAATTGGGAATTGAAGATTCTGTTTATATTTTGGGATTATACATAAAATTGGAGATCTTGTACAAAAAATTTGAGGGGACATTGAATGACCAGCATTAAATGCTGATATGACATAAAGTGGATTGAAGATTCTTAACAATATTGGTGATTATTAGATAAATTGGGGATTGAGGATTCTGTTTATTTTTTGGGATTATACATAAAATTGGGGATCCTGTATAAAAAATCGGGGACATTGAATGACCAGCATTAAATGTTGACGTGACATAAAGTGGATTGATGATTCTTAACAATATTGGTGATTATTAGATAAATTGGAGATTGAGGATTCTGTTTATATTTTGGGATTATACATAAAATTGAGGATTCTATACAAATTGGTCAAACTTTAATTTTCAAGATAATTTCGTCCAAAAAGGATAGTAATAGGTGTGTATTCGTAATATGTTTTGGATCGGGTTCGTAGGCGTAATATTTTAAAAACTTAGGATTATTCATGAAAATTGCCTTTTAAAAAAGCAAATAAGTACTTATAAAAAACAAATCCAAAATTTAAAAAAAGCAAATAAGTACTAAATTACTACAATAGTAAAAAAAATATATTCTCCCTTCCAATTTATGTGTTTTAATTGACAAAATACGTAATTTAAGAAATGAATTGATTGCTTTGGCTTTATTATATTTTTAAGTTTGTGTTTCAATTTTATTATTCTAAAAGAAATTATTATTATTATATTTTTTTTGATGATGTGGGTGTCCGGGCCAACTTGCGCACACCTCGACTAATCCCCCAGGTGACCGTAATACCCTACTAACCACGGACACCAGGTAAGACGTAAGGCAAATACCTTGGGTAGGTGGCTCATGAGACTTGAAACGGGGATCTCGAACTTGGTACGCCGAACCCAAAAAAAAAAAAAAGAATAAAAAAGAAGAAAGAAATGATTATTACTCTCCAAATTATTTGACAAAAGGATATAATTGAAAATTCATTCTAATTTTTAATTTGAAAAATGAAAGTAACCACATATTTTGAGATATCCCAATATAAAAAGATCATCACATGAATTATGATGGAGGGAGTAGTTAAAAGTTGCTGCAACTATCTTCACTAGGCTTTTTTGAGGTTGCAATGCACAGTTAACGGGATAGGACGTAAATTTGGGATTGGGGTGGCTCAAATCATCATTTTAAAACATTCCGATCAAACCAATATAGCAGGGGGCCAAGTACAGTAGGCCGGAGGCCGGTGACAACATAACTTCCGATCAATTTCAATTTTCAAGCAGTGAGTGTCGTTAATTAGCCTGAGTTGGACAATAAGAAGGTGACAACATGGCGGCGCATAGTCGGCATAGAGGATGTTCCTCTCATTTATGTCGTAAAATTTTGGTGCACTCTCTTTTAAGAATATGACCCGTGCAAGGTTCATATTTGGTTCATTGGCTGGGTGCAGCACTCGCAAAGCATTAATCATCCCAAGTCAATAAGGGCAGGCTGTCTACCCAAAGCCAAAGTGCGTGCTTTCCACTGCTCTAACTTCTTGAGGGGGCCACCTTTTCTTCCTCAATATATATATACATATAAGAAAAATATTTAAGCACATTGTTTGGATTAGTTTCGTATAAAATTTTTTTTATAGTTTGGATTAATCTTGCCTAAAATTACTATTTCTATAAAACTGTATGTCTTCACATGTCTCTTAAAAGTTATGTACTCGGGTATTAAAATTTTCGTAATAGAAGTGATTCTCGCAAAAGTTAGGGAGCTCAGTTTTGATCAATCATCCTATCACCGGCCCTTTGAGTCTTCTAACTAGAAGTGATTATCATTAGGAAAATTCTATCCGTCCTCATTTTTTGTCCTCCTTAGTATATCTTACCAACTTAAAAGTCGAAATTCACCTTTAATGAAATAACAGTTAATCATACTGTAGAACTTTGGATGAGCTTTTTGAATTAGGATGGCGACCGGGCCACAGTGATTCAACATTCCACCATATCCAAAAAAAACAAAAAAATCAATATCAATTAATTTCACCACTGGCTATAGTGATAAATGATTGTGTTTACTGTTTCGGTCAGTGGACATATTCAATCTATCCATTTTTTTTTCCAGTGGGAGTAGTTATCATGGCTTTGGGAAGAAGTTAGCTTCTAGTGATTAATTATTTTCTTTATTTTTTAAATTAATGAAAAAAAATTAATTATGGAAAAAAAGAAAAATTAGATAAGAATACAGAATCTTAAAATTTTCAATTTGAATTAATTAATTTGACCAATATTATACTGTCACATCATTTTAAAGAATGATTAGAACAAATAAGAGAAGATAATAAAAGATAGAAGAGAATCCGATAAACCTTATTCATAGATGAGACGCAAATCCTATTCAAAATCGCAAACAAAATCATTACTATATATATATATATATATATATATATACACATGTCAAAGTAATGCTGGATTCTTTCAAAAAAAAAAGAAAAAGAAAAAAAAGTAATACCCAATATAATTGGGTTCATATGACTAGTAACTAGCTAGCTGAAGATGAACAGAGATCCATCCTCTGCCTCTGCAGCCTCCCTCCGTGCCTCTTGCATGTCTCTTTGTATGATTAGACCATGCCGGTATCATAAAAATTACTTTGGGACTCACCAAATAAAAGGTCCTGTAGATTGATTAAATTAAATTGAATTAATCAAATAATTAAGATCGTTCAACTAAGATAATTTTAAAGAATCAATATAATTTATTCAGTAGCACCCTTTATTTAATGTCTCGATAATATTTTGATGATGAAGAAACACAATTATGTGGACAAGGAAAGTTCAAAGTCTTGTCATCATCCAAATAAATTGATTAAAATGTAATTTAACCAAATAATTAAGATTATTCAACTAAGATAATTTTGAAACAATTAATATAATGTATTCAGTAGCACCCTTTATATATTTACAATTTTTAAAGAATTATATGATATACTCAGTTTTGTACTCTTAATTAAATGTCTCAATAGCTTTTGATCATGACTAAGCTAGGAACCCAATTATATATGGCTAAGGCATGATTAAGGAGACAAGATCTCCATTTTCTGAAGACTTATGCAACTGGTCAGAATTAATATTTTTCCAGACATCAAATAGGATAATAGGACAAATAGATGAGAGAGAGAGAGAGAGAGAGGGGAGGTTTTTTTTGGGGAAGCTTGAAGAGAAGGTAGGTTCTATCTGGGAAGGTCATGAACTTGTGATGTCTTCTTTTATGAACTAAATTCAAATTGCTTTCTGCCTCTCTTCCATCTTCATGATGCACTGCATTATCTTTTCGCTAGCTTTTGCATATTTTCAATTTAGGTGTGTAATAAGATAATACATGTGGGTGATTAGGGGTTTTGAATCTATGTAAACACTACTACTATATCTTCACATGAGTAGAGATCTTCTGTCCCACTTTTATGTACCAATTTTCTGTCTCCTCTCACAAAAGTCCACCCTGAAATTTTAAATATGAATATTTATTAAAAGTTGGGATTTTCAATGTAGACTTTTGTGAAAGGAGACAGGAAAATAGTACATACAAGTGGAACAGAAAATCTCCACTCATCTTCACATATGCATCATACTCATTGTCATCCGCTTATGTAACTCTTAAACGGCCATTTTTTCTATGCTTACCTTAATTTTTCATCGTAACCATAATTACAGAAGTACTTTTTGCACCGATACATACATATATATATATATATATATATATATATATATAAAGTTAGTCATTTAGACGAGCTTAATGAGCTGAACAAAGCTGAGTTAACATGACCTAACCCGAGATCGTCAGGTCGGGTCGTATCAAAGAGCTCGGGTCCTCTTGTATATTTTGTCTAGGGGTGTACATCGGCCGGTTTGGTCGGTCTATACCCTTATTATATGAACCAAACCAATCACATCGGTTTGAGGAAAATGAAAACCATTAGGGACCGTAGCACTCATGATAACCAATCAAAATAGGAGATGTTTTTCGGCTTGGTTTTATCGGTTTATAATCGGTTTTGATAGACGATAATTTGAAAAAAAAAAAAAAATTTGTCACAAAATTGTGTCACCCAAAAAAATTGTCACTGCCAACTCTTATGTTTTCTCTCTTTTCAACTACTAGCAATGCGAAACCTGTTATGCATGAAGTAATTTGAAAATTGTGTCACCCAAAATCCACCACTAGTAATTGGAACCAATTACGTATGAAGTAATTTGAAAATTGTGTCACCCAAAATTAACCACTAGTAATTGGAACCTATTATGCATGAAATAATTTGAAAATTGTGTCACGCAAAATCAACTACTAGTAATTTTCAAATAAAAACCTATTATACATGAAGTAATCCACACTACAAAGTATTAATTTTCAAAATAAGTTCCAATTGTGCTAATTCATACAATTACAATCAAACAAGCATGCATTATGCAAATAGTAGGGGTGTACATCGGTCGGTTTGGTCGGTCTATACCCTCATTATATGAACCAAACCAATCACCTCGGTTTAAGGAAAATGAAAACCATTAGGAACTGTGACACTCATTAAAACCAACCAAATAGGGCGGTTTGGTTTGATTTTGGTTGGTTCAATCGGTCTCGGTCGGTTCTTGAACACCCTAAATTTTGTCCCTATAGAAAGATTGGGTCAGTCCCTCAAGTCAACTCAATAAATGAAGTGCTTGAAACACGTGTGTATGCCGATTTCAAATCTTATCACGTGTCAAATTCTCAAGTCTTATCAAATTTCCCCTTTTCAATAATAAAACTAAGGGTAATTAAATGTATGTTGATAAATAGGGTGACCTAGATACATTACAGGTACCCTTGCATCACCATGAAGATTTCCATGAAGGTGGGAGTATTGAATATATATATATATTTTATTAAAAAGGAAGAAAATGGCTATCACTATCATTCTATTATTATTATGATAATAAAAAAGAAAGTAGGGAGGGGAGGGAAAATGGAAATTCCCCAACTTCTCTTATAAAGTCAAAACGAATATATTTCCCATCATGCCCACCGCCCACCGGCCAACAAGTCCCGCACCAAACACATCAAGCCACAGATTTCCTCTCCTTCCATGGAACACATGATATTCCAAAGGAAGCCCATAACGTTTCTCCACATAAAGATCGTTTCTAATTAGCTAGAATAGGTGGTGTATGTTTGTGGTCCTTGGGAGAGGATAGAGAAGGGTAGGGTTTTAGGCACATGGAAGGGCAGAGGGATAGGACCACGCCCCCATTATAAAATTAAGCATACAAAGTCACATGGGAAAGAGAATTAATGAGAATAACACCTTTGAAAATACTATTCTACGTAAGTAGACATGTCACTCGATCTCATGTTTTGCTCCTGTTGAGCACTTTCAAATTCATTGTACAATTCGTCAATTTGGGTTTGAAATGAAAAAGAGTGATATTAATTGCAAGGTCCTTTAAATGATGCGTTATGATTTGTATGCCGGTATTTTATATAATTTTATGAACAGATTCATTTTCGAGTGAGATATTTCATAAATTTTTAAGAATTAATCTTATCATATTATTTAAGGTAATGATTCTAATCTTTTTAATAATCATAATATACAAGATGATGAATTTGTTTAATATATTAGAAATTATAAAATAATCATTCAGCCAATCACACAAACCATTAGTAATTAATTTCAAAATGAAATATATATTGAAAAAAACATAATATATACACTTACAGAAGCTTCGTGTCTTAATTAGGGCAGCCCAGAAGGAGACCCTTTAGGCTATTTTTGTATCAATCGTAAGCCTTTACCACCTTTTTATTGTTCCAATGCAACACTTCGAGCGCCTTCCAATTCTAGTGGCACTGTCAGCTGCAATGATCAAATTAAGTGATGACGTGGTTTTATTTTATATTTTTATATCCAATTCATAAAGCAATTTGACAGTTGTGATTTTACTATTTAAGGTCGGTTTGGATAAGTTTTTATTTCTTATTTTTTTATTTTTAAAAGTAAAAAGAAGAAATTTTGAATGCGAAATTTTTTTTGCTATCTCAATTTTTTACAATTACTATCAAAATTTTGCACTATAGAAAATATAAAAAATTTTCATTTTTTTACTTTTAAAAGTAGAAAAGCAGAAAGTAAAAGATTATCCAAACGCACCCTTAACAATTCAAATGTTATATACCTTTAAAACATTATATATACTATCTTATCAACAATTCAAATGTTTTTTCCGGACAATTTAAATTCCCATGTTATCAACCTTCTCAAAGTAGTTATTTCCAATCTCCCACAAAGCAAAATCAAAATAGCGCTCCAATTAGTCTTGAAAAAAAAAATAGAATTCCTGATTGGTCTAAGAAAGAACATGAATATTCACTTTGCCAATTAAGCTTGGTTCAACATTTCAGAAGATGCTGTCACAAGTGCCAATTAACCTAAATAAAGGTTATGAGATCAAATTCTAATTGAGTTTAGTGAAGTATTGCATCGTCAAACACTAAAAGATAATACATGTTGGTTTGATGAATCGTTGTGGCATCATCTCAAAAATTCATTAACAAATATTCAAATTGTGTGCAATACGAAGAGAGGACTTTGAGAAGTGAGGGATGTTCAATGTAATTTGATTTTATAATTTTTTTAAAATTTTAAAAATAATTTAAATTATTGTGTGCTAATTTTATTATTTATTTATAGGATGGAGACTGCAAAGCTATTATATAATACACAAAAGAGGCCCCAATTTAAATTTCAAGATTGTTGGCTACTCCTTAAGGATAGTCCAAAATAACAAATTTGAATCAAAGGAGAAGAGGTGGGACGAATTTACATATTAAGAGCAACTCCAACCATAGAAAGACAAAGTGTCTCTCCAAAACATCAAAACAGTCATTTATCATCTTTTATAAATATGTAATCTTTGATTTGGCATTATACCTGCTAACACGTGTCATAATCTGACAGTTGTCGGCTACTTCTTATTTTTTAAGGATAAAACGTTAAGCACAAAGGGTTTGACCACATGTCAACGGCATTCGTCAAACCGTCAAAGCCATTGAAGTACACTAGAAACTACAGTTAAAAGGCGTTAATTTTTTTAATGTTTTCGATCTGTCAGCCTTTTTTTAGCGTTTTTATTTGACCAAACTTATCTCAAATAATTTTAAGAAAGAAAAATACTACTCTGCTTGTGATACGCGACGGTTCTCACTTTGACCCAAAATATAGTGGGATCCACTTTTCTATACTCCATAACCCATGTGTTTTACTATATATCTTCACTGCTGTTTTTGTGAACAAAAATGCTAAGTAATCAGAAATTTTAACCCGAATTTAAAAACTATCATGATGTATCATGTTTTGAGTGGTGTCTGAAAAAGATAAAATCTATTTGAAAGATTGATTAAACCACTCAAAGTATGACACATCATAGTGGTTTTTAAATTCGGGTTAAAATTTTTGGTTGCGCAGCATTTTTCTTTTGTGAAACATAAATCTACCTTGGTTTTTAGGCTCCATATTGGGTTTTTTTTATTATATTTTATAGTGAAAATTACATTTTATCCGAACTATATATTGACTATTTTCGTATTACTTTATGTAGTTTTGATTGTCCTAATGTGTCATCTAAACTATTAGATTGTATCAAATTATTTCATTACGTCAGTTAGTCATTTATCTCTGACTTTGATTGAAAATTTGTATTTACTGACTAGCTTGTTACTTTTTATGTAATATTTATCCTAAATTGCTAATTCGTTGAGGTTGGAACCCTATAAAATTAGATTCTAGAAAATACTAAACGAACTAAAATTTTGATCGTCTTTTTTACATTAGATTATGTAATAATTGACGCCATATCAACTATCATATTAATCAACTGATATGATAGTATGTAACTAACAAAGCACAACAAGATATACAATTTAGCCCACTATAACAACCGCTATAAAGGGCTCCCTAATATCAAATCAATGTATACAATTTCTGTAAAATTAGTGCAATATTTCTCGAATCTTTTTCAAATCCATATTAGGTTACTGTCGGAACTCTCAATTATATAAAGAACTTGTAATTGGTAATTTGGTCATTCCGAAGATCTCAATCATTCCTTAAAATATCAACAATGGTAGGTGTTGTCTGGTACAAACCCGAAATGATAATAAATAAAATAGTGTATCAAATTAATTTTTCCTTCTTCTTAAGAAATGTTGGGACCAGCTAATCATTATTCTAATCAAAGATTATAATAATTAAAGTGTTAATCACGAAATTCTCGTATCTTCCTGGTATCCCCACCTTCATGGTCCTTCTGGAACATTGAACTGAATAAATCAAGTGCAGTTCCAATCATGTTAGCATTTAGACGACATTATTGACAGAATTACGTGCTGAACAAGAATTCTATTCACATAATTTTTGTACATTCATAATCTAAAATTTAAAGCATTCACTGTCAGTGCATCAAAATTTCATACGATCTAATTAGTCACCTCTCATTCAACGTGAATGGACTAAAGTTCCGGAGACAGAATTTTCAGCATATTTCCTGCTGCCTGACTAAACGCGTGCATCCCATGAAGTATTTGCCACACCCCCGTGCCGTGTAAAGCGACATGAAGCTAAAGATGGGTGGGTAGTTAAAGCTTTTGAAAACATGACACGTGTCCCCCACGTGTGGGTCCCTTAACGCACTTTGGTGACCCTCCAAGCTACAGTCATCCTATGCTATGCCTATATATATACGTCCATGCCCCCTTCCCAGTCTCACTACACAGCAATCCCCACCCATCAATACATACTCAAACCTCAGCCTCTCTCTCCTCCCTTTCTCCCTCTAGCATAGTCATCTCCTTCGTTAGCAAGCAAAACAGCAGGCCAGCTAGCATTTCCCCTGAAGAAACAGACCAATACTGCTGTCATTACATTTAAGCTAGGCTGCTCTAATTGCATCCTATATAGTTATATATTTTCAGCACTACCAAATTTAGGCTTCAAATGGGTAACGCCGACTATGAAAAATGCCCGCATCCTGTGGCCATTCCTCCATCAAAACCCTTCTTTAAGTCTCTCTCATCATCTCTCAAAGAGACTTTCTTTCCCGATGACCCTTTCCGGCAGTTTAAGAATCAGAGGCTGTCTAGAAAAATTATTTTGGGCCTGCAGTACTTTTTACCAATCCTAGAATGGGCTCCTCATTACACTTTTGAGTTCTTCAAATCTGATCTAATTGCTGGAATTACTATCGCTAGTTTAGCTGTTCCTCAAGGGATCAGTTATGCCAGTTTAGCCAGCTTGCCACCCATTATAGGACTATGTGAGTTTCATTTATATATATATATATATATCCAAAAAGTATTATTAGAAAAGTTGTGATGTGATCCTGTGAATATTATTCCTGACATGCGTCAAGAAATTCTCGTGAAATTTTCTGACAGAAAAATATTAAAAATTACTTACAAATGAATTTCTTTCTTTCTTTTTCTTTTTTAATTTTTTAAAACTTTATTCTTTCTTTTTTCCTGAGATACAAACAGCGGCTTCAGGAATTTGACAAATGGATTGGAAAATTAATGCAGATTCGAGCTTTGTTCCGCCATTGGTGTATGCGATGTTAGGAAGTTCAAGAGATTTGGCAGTGGGTACAATTGCTGTTCCATCACTTCTCATAGCTTCTATGTTGGGAAAGGAGGTTAGCCCCATTGAGAATACAAAGCTCTACGTGCAGTTAGTTCTCACTGCAACGTTCTTTGCTGGGGCTTTTCAAGCTTCTCTTGGCATCTTAAGGTCTGTTTGAATATCATTAATTTAAAGAGGTCTATTTATTATCTTGCAGTACTTTCGTGGTTCTAATTTTACCTATTTGATAATAATATTATAATCAATTGCTGCAGGCTTGGGTTTATAGTGGACTTTCTGTCACATGCAACAATAGTGGGATTCATGGCCGGAGCAGCCACTGTTGTGTGTCTGCAGCAGCTAAAAGGGATTCTTGGGCTTGTTCATTTCACTCATGGAACTGATCTTGTATCAGTCATGCACGCCATCTTTAGCCAAACCCACAAGGTTCTTTTTTTAATTGCAACTTAATTTAGAGAGAGAGAGAGAGAGAGAGAGATTTGTGGGGTGTATATATAGCATAGCTTTTTTTTATTTTCTAAATTTTGTACATCTTATTTTAGTCTTTAAATAATGGTAATCATGGTTGTGGTTGTTGCAGTGGAGATGGGAAAGTGGTGTCTTGGGCTGTTGCTTCCTCTTTTTCCTCCTCCTCACGAGATACTTTGTAAGTAATTCCAAAATCCAAATCCTTTTCATTTCTCAACTACTGCTAATGCTTAATTGTTGAAGAATATATGTTAAATATCTAACATAAATTCACGCATTCTTTTTATTGATTAATTAACTAATATATATGACCAAAATATATTTAAAATTATTAAATTTAATTAAAAAATTTTTGTAAAGTTCATGCAAGTTGGTCAATAAATGAATAGGATAAGTTCAGTGGTAATTTGAGATAATAAATTAAATTAATTGAAAAAAATTTTAAAAAAAATGAAGAAATTGAAAGTTATAAAAGAGTAAAATGCAGGATTTAGTCTAGTGTGCGCAAGTTGGTCCGGATACCTGTAAAGCAAAATAAAAAAAATAAAAAAAAGTAAAAGGAAAATGACTATTTTGTGCACAACTTACATGACATTTATCCACTTGTCGCTGTAAAAATGGCAATTACATCACACCACCACCAACAACAACAGTCCTATTACTTCTTAAACAGGTTTCTTAAACAGAAAGGGATCTCTCTGAATCAACCAAAATATTTATAATAAAAAATTATTGTTCAAACATATTTTTGGATCGAATTCTAATCATTAATAGACAAATTTTTTGTAAGTTACTTAGGTTCATTATTTTCTCTCTCTCTTCGAATATATTGTCAATAATTAATACTACCAAATTAAGTTACTTTTTCATTCCTTAACTCTCACTTCGTTGGTTGGTCTCACCTGCTACCACCTTAGAAAACCAAAATTTATAGTTAATTAAATCAGTACGTTGTTGCTTATCCTACGTGCCTTGATTTATTAAATGCATGCAATGAGCTAGCCAACCGGATTTATTTAAGTGCAATTATATATTGACAGAAAACCTGTACTTGTCCCTTCTTTTGTAAGAGATCGATAGAGTATAAAGCTGTGACAAAGGTGCAACGCACAAAAGTCTAGATAATTGGCATGGTGAATAAACAGATGACGAGACTACGATGATCTAAAACAAAATTTATTTAAAAATAAAAAAAAAATTGGTTTTTTTCTTTGTAATTGTGTTTTTGAAATCAAAGTAGTGATGTACTCACTCTTCATTTTTATTAATTTATGTATATTTGGTGTTGTGATGTTGATGACAAGTAGAGTAAGAGAAGGCCAGCCTTCTTTTGGATAAATGCCATGGCGCCTCTGACGTCGGTTATTTTGGGAAGCCTTCTCGTGTATCTGACACATGCCGAAAAACACGGCGTTCAAGTGGTGAGCACTTTTGTCGCTCTCATTATGAAAAATATTACTTCGATTGTTGATGGTATATTTTCTCTCTAATGTAAAGTGTTTAGAATTCGATATGAAATGAAACTTACTTTATGTAAACGCTTTAATATATCAATTCACAGTCAAATTAACAAAACCCGTGATAGATACACTCAGCGCATATTTTACCTACAAATCTATGCCATATCATAAGTACTTAGGTTACTCGATCCGAAAGAGTATATCATATGATCATTTTTATAGTGATGCTACATATAACAATTATGTTAGTGTGTGTGTATATATATATTATGTCAAGCCTATTTTTAACTAATGTTTGATAAATATTTTGAAAAATAAATTATTAGATTAATACTCTTCTCGATCATGAGACCAATTCACTTTTATGATGTGGTGAGTGAATTGAAGAGTGAAGACCATCCATTGCCATCGACCAGCAAAAATGGACTGCCTTTCTTGTCAACACGTACGATTGGATGGTTTTGATCTTCCATCGACCAGTGGTTCAAGCAGCTCCATAACGTATAGAGTTGGGTACAGAGACAATTCTCCTGTACGCTGTAACATCTACGTACCAATTTTTTTTTTGTTGGCCTCTACTTACCCAAAAAAAAATAAAAGAAAAGAAAAACACACCGTATCAGCACGTCATCTACTTTATGGGAGTGCTGGTCAGATTGTCTCTGAAAAAATCGCTTATGTATATTTTCTGTTTGGATACAAGGCAGTTTCTATCTGAACATTTTTAACTTTTCTTACTCTTTTTCCTGAAAGGCAAACAGATGCTTAATTATATATGTAATATTAGAAGTTTAATATTATATGGAGCAAAGTATATATATATTTATAAACTTTTTATTGGTTTCTTGTAGATTGGACACTTGAAGAAAGGGTTGAATCCACCATCTTTGTCTGAACTGGCTTTTGGGTCACCGTATCTGATGACAGCCATGAAAACTGGAATCATCACTGGCATCATCGCTCTCGCTGTAAGTCCTCCTCCCTCACATATCACAGTATAAACTCCACTAATTAAATTTTGAATAGGTGGCTGCGCCTATTACTATTGGGTGGTGGGGTCCGTATGTTTGAACATTCCACGTGATTAAATAATTAACGTTTGAGCTTCCTCAAAAGGTCCATTTTTACTCTACAGCACCCTGATTATGGGTCCCATAAAGATTCATATCAGATATACAAGATCCGGTATATGAATATTAAATTATTTTATTTTATTATATGGTGGGCTAGATATTTCAGTGCATATCTGGACGTCTCTTATTGGTGAGAGATTGTTTCCACCAGACAGAAAAAGAATTTCAAATCCTTCTAGATAGTTTGTAGTGTTGTTAATTAAGCTTCTTTGTTTATAAGGCTGTTAATTAAGCTTCTTTGTTTATAAGGCCAACAAGAAAATATGCGCCTGACATAGGTGGTTGAAATGGAATGGCATATTAACTCTCATGTCACTGGAAAATATTATTAAGTTTATTTATTTGTTTGTAAGGTGGATTCCGTCAACAAGTATATATATATATATTTCACAAGCATGGGACATTAATTATTATGTCAAAGGAGCTAACGTATTATTTGGGATGATGATGCTCAGGAAGGGATAGCAGTTGGGAGAAGCTTCGCCATGTTTAAGAACTACCACATTGATGGAAACAAAGAGATGATCGCCTTCGGGATGATGAATATTGCAGGATCTTGTACTTCTTGTTATTTAACTGCAGGTACTTTATTTTTAATTTACTCTCAAAATATTAGGGTTGTAAGTTGTAACTTGTAACTGACCAAATCCAAGCTTAAATCCAAATTTGGAATGGGCTTGTATGTTTGGGCTCTGGGCAACCAGTTGAAAACTTAGAATCAGGCTTTTTATGTATCACTAGGCTTTTTATTAGTTAAGGTAATTCGAGTTTGTTTCAATAGGAGAACATAAAAAATTTTGTCACATAGTGGTTTATATCTTTTATTTTTATGGGATTACTGACCATAGCGCGCTATTAACTGTGACATCAGGACCATTTTCAAGGACGGCGGTGAATTTCAATGCGGGATGCAAGTCAGCAGTATCCAACATTGTCATGGCAACAGCAGTGATGATAACATTATTATTCTTGACACCACTGTTCCATTACACTCCCCTTGTGGTGCTCTCCTCCATAATAATTGCCGCCATGCTTGGTATTATTGACTACCAATCTGCCATCCACCTATGGAAACTCGACAAATTCGACTTCGTTGTGTGCATGAGCGCGTACGTTGGTGTGGTCTTTGGCAGTGTCGAGATCGGCTTAGTCGTTGCAGTATGTGAATCTATCAACCATAGACAACAATTTAATTGATTTTCTCGTTTTAATATATGGAAATTTTAATTTGTTGCTCAAACCTAATGATGCGATTCAAATTTGTAGGTGACACTGTCCTTGCTAAGGGTGCTGCTATCTGTTGCAAGGCCAAGGACTTTTAAATTGGGCCACATTCCCAACTCCATGATATATAGAAGCATTGATCAGTACCCAGTTGCTAATAGTGTTCCTGGAATTCTCATTCTTCAGATTGACGCGCCCATTTACTTCGCCAATGCAGGCTACTTAAGAGAAAGGTGTGTAAAGATCGACCCAATAAATATGCTAATATATAGTACAGTTTTGGGCAGTGATTGTGATGGTAATATTGAACTTGGCTACTGTTCTTGTTTCTAGGGTTTCAAGATGGATCTATGAGGAGGAAGACAAACTAAAATCTTGTGGAGAAAGTAGCTTGCAGTATGTCATTCTAGATTTGAGCGGTAAGTAATTAGCAGCAACGTACACATGGGATCATCCGTATATTGCTCTTCATAACCCAAAATCAGTTAGATAAAATCTGTTATTATATGGTATATATACAACAACGTACTCCTCTCACCTGTCAAAAAATGGTGTAAATTCACAGCTGTTGGTAGCATTGATACAAGTGGAATCAGCATGCTTGAAGATGTGAGGAAGAATGTTGATCAAAGGGGTCTCAAGGTACAAATTTTTTCTCTAATCTTCTCTATTTTGGTGGCTACAAAATTGTAGCATTATTTGCTTATAGAAGAGGAACACATTAATTAATTATGTTGGTATCAATGCAGCTGCTATTAGCAAACCCAAGAAGTGAGGTGATAAAGAAGCTAGACAAGTCCAAATTCATCGAAACAATGGGGCAGGAATGGATCTACCTTACAGTAGGGGAAGCAGTAGCAGCATGTAACTTCATGCTCCACACTTGCAAGAGCAATATTAATCCCGCCACCACACTCCAATTCGATGCACAACAAGATAACAATGTTTGAACCATCCAAAATGAATTTAAGAAGCTAGCAATGCATGAGCCTACTCTAATCCAGTCCACAAGTGGATGGGAGATTTTCTTTTGTGTTGGAGAGGCTTTATAGGTTGTAAAACTTTATTACTTGTATGTCTATATGAAGTTGGAAATGCATGCAATCCTTGTTGAAATTTTGACTCTTGGTTTGATGGGGATTTTAGGGCTTGCCTGGCCTACTCGTATAATGTTTGTCATGATAAATGGAACTTTATTTTTTGGTCTCACACGTAAGTTAGGCCTTAGGTGTTGATGCATCAATAGTGATTTCCTATCTTTTGCCTACTATTTGGCATGACAATGCTACATCATTAGAAATAGGCATGGTGGCTAACATAACTACGATAATATTCACATCAATATTCACATCGACAAGCACAAACAAGCATAAACCTAGTAATTAACATGTCAACTGTCATGTCATCTATTATGTAATATATGATATTATCATGTCAGTTATCGCGACTATTTGTCGGTATTGCCACAACAAGCGGTAAGTGGGAGATAGTTGAAGTGGCAGTCCGTTCCACAGCACTCTAAGGTTGCGTTTGGTACGCGGGTTAGGAATCTCAAGCCTGGGAATGTCTAATCGGGGGGTTTGGGTTTGGGTTTGTAAACTTTGTTTGGAATGTTGGGGTTCAGGATTAAGATGACTGGGTTTCAAGCCTGAACTGTGTTTGTTTGGACCATAGGATTACAGCAATTATTTTTGAAATTACAAAATTACCCTTCATTGTTTTATATATATATTATATATAATCTGATATATATATTATATATATTAAAATCTGATAATATTTGATTTATATATAATCTTATATATATATTTATAAAAATCTGCTGTGTGTATATATATATATATATATATATATAACAGAGAAGTGCACGACCTCCACGGCGACTCACGGCGACGACGACGACGACTCTGCACGGCTTCACGGCGACTCACGGCGACGGCGACGACCGGCGACGACGACGACCGGCGAGTCCCCTTCTTCTTCTTCTTCTTCTTCTTCTTCCTCTCTCTTCTCCCACCGGCGTGAGTAGCAGCGGCAGTCTTCTCTTCTTCTTCTTCTTCTTCTTCTTCTTCCTCTCTTTTCTCCCGCCGGCGTGAGTAGCAGCGGCAGTCTTCTCTTCTTCTTCTTCTTCTTCTTCTTCTTCTTCTTCCTCTCTTTTCTCCCGCCGGCGTGAGGTGTGGCCTGCAAAACGAACCCGCCGGTTTGAGTTTGAATTGGGGATGGAGATGGAAGATGAATTTGTTGCCTGCAAAACGAAAGGGCACGCTCGTCAATAATGAAAGTCATAAACTCAAGCCCCGGTTGCCAAACCTCAAACCCACTGGTCGCAAGAGGCTTGACATTCCCACCCATGGCCGGCTTCCCCTCTGCACCGGCTCACCTTTTTCACCCCAAACCTTCCATCCAAACACTGTAGATCTCCACCCCAAACCCAAACCCGCCGGTCAACACCTCCAACCAAACACACCCTAATTGTATGTCGTTCAATGGACTGACTTTGACCAACAATTTATAATTAGGCTCAAATGAAAGTTTACACTAACCTACCTAAAGGTATCAGATTTGGTCAAACAAATCTTCTATATAAAACACAGCAATTCTGGTTCACAACACAATCAGAAGATAAAAAGGGTCTTTCAAACATATCTTGCGCCAGATCTTAGTTAGCAGTGAAGCGAATGAAGCTATTCTCCCTGCTGCTTCAGCTGTTCTTCCTTGTCCTCCTCGTCTCAAACAACCGTCCAGTTGCATATTTGGCTATTAAGGTATCATAACAGAGTGTATTTATGCCAATAATATAGAGAAATCTGTATTGACAAAAATTACAAAATCAACATATTAATGCATACAGGCTCAGCAGGTTGGAAACTGGATCGGAAACTAATGGAGAAGACAGATAAACCGAGGTCATCACCCCCATCTCCCTCTGGAAAGGACCCGGGAGAGATCTATACACTACCATGAAGTGCAAGAACAGGAAGAACAACAAAGGATTCCACTAGTTGTTTTGGTTTAGGTTAAACTTAATGGGAAGTAGTCAGGAAGTGACTACCCATTAAGATGAACATCTTTAAAATTGAATAGGCCACCAATAACACTGATTGTCAAGATCAGAAGCTACAAAATTACTCTTTTACAATAATCAACTACAGATGTATAATGCGATTGCATTCTTATGCCCAAATCAAACCTCAGCCTGTTATCATCGTTTATATTTTGTTTCACAATTTTATAGCATAAAGTTAAACTGTGATGCATGTAATGAATTGAAGAAGTTAACTGTAGTCATAAACTATATGTAAAATGGTGTATTATCAATGGAATGACACATTTGCTTTATATAACCACAAGGATTAGAGGTGTGAGACCAACCATTTTTTTATCTGGATCGTATAATGGATCGAAAAAAGAGGAGGCAGAAAAAAAATTTCCAAAAAAATATCCAAAAAATTTGTAAAATTGGTTGATCAAGAAAATGTTAAAAGGTAACAAACACTAACACGAACAAATAAAATGGGTAAGAAATTCTCCACCAGTCATTTTACAAAAACCATACCGGAATACATAGCAACAACAAAAACAGCAGCAGCAAAGCCAAATCTCCAAACTACTTGGGGTTTATTACACAATTCATACTTTGAAGCTTTGGCCAATTGGCTCTTTCGAAGGACTATTTTCAAAATGGCCAAGCATTTAATCGAAACTTTTTAAATTAATGTTTCATAAAAATTTGACTTTACCTTTTAGATTAGCTGTCAGCTACCAAACAGAAGCCCCTCCTTTCTAGGGGCTTAGGGCTGGCTGTGCAAAAGCTATGAATCTAAGCATGACAAAAGAGGAGACTGGAATACATAGAAGAGAAACAGCGCATATATCAAAAAATTGTGCATTAACCATAGCATTAATGTAGGTCCCCTGAGACCTACCTTGAGTGTACTCTACATGAAGTATGAAGTTAATTTCAACTAATTAGCAGACGAATTAAAAAGTTTTACACCAACAAGTTCCAAGAGACTACAACATCAACATGAACTGTATGGACTCAAAAATGGGAGTTTCCCACTTAGTTCAACAGCCAAATCCCACCTTGCCACCACAATTTGGGAAAAGAATAGTTTTAAAAACATTAATTTACATCAAAGAAACTCTGCAAAATGCAATCACACTAATACGCTTGCAACCCTCAGAAAGAGCTAAAAAACGAGTACACTCACAATCTGACTCAGAAAATAACCTTCTTTTATGTGACAACCATGTCCAAGCAGGAACTTGCATGCTGGGTCAACACAACAGGCAGGCATCGAATCCTGTCTGTCCTCAATACATAATTCGACAAGTTAAATGTGCTTGCCATTTCCCTCTGATCGATTAGAAATGGGCAGCGTTTGTTTGAATATGCGTGGAAGTAATTCATGGGCACTGATATCCAAAACCTCTGGATCCCTAAAAAAGAAGCAGACATTAAGGTTCCATTTGTTTCAACAAAAAATGTACGTTAAAATGGGAGTGTATCAATTTTGTATGATGAGGCATGTATAATAATGACTGAAATGTTTGTATTATATATTATTGAAGCATTCTCGTAATAAAAGATAAATGGAACATGAAAAATAAGCCCAATTCCGACGGTGGCATCCCAAAACTTAGAGAAGAAATGAAAAGGCAAGAGGAAGACACTTTCCATCATTATGGCAATCTAACATGAATGAAGTATCAATCTTCCAGTGCTGCAAACACCACCATAGTATGTGTTTTCTAAAATCAATCCACTTTTCCAATCTTCCCTACTTATTTTTGAAAGCAGCCTTAATTTGGTCAATTTGGAAAGAAAACCAAGTAACAGTACAACATCACAGGGAAACAATCAATGATTCGCCTAGACATAGATAGAAGTGCATCATTTGATGGGCTATCAGTCTGTAATGTCCAATCCAATCACTTGCGGACTCTACTTGACCAAAAAATTAAAAATAAAAATAAAAACACTTGCAGAATCTGGACAGTTAAATGAAGTTTCTCCAAATATCATTGGACATAGAAAAGGGTAATTGATTCACCTATTAATTAATTTCTTCAATGCAATTTGAGGAGCCATCACACATCCATAGGCACTACCGCACTACTACACTCGCACTTGAGCTTTTTTTATATCCTTTGTATTAATTTCACCCATCTAAAGTACTTGAATATATGTATTGTCATGGTCACTAGACTCACTACTGTAATGGATAAGAGTGTAAGTATCAGAGAGAGAGAGAGAGAGAGAGAGAGAGACCTGCACAATGTTTGTCCTTTTTCAATGGAACTAGGAACAAACCACAGTTTTTGCAGGACAGGTGACTCAAATTGAACAAAGAAACCATCATGTTGCCCATGTCTCCACTTCCTCGATCCTTGACCTTTCCAAACCTGCAAAGACAGCAAGAGATCAAATAAATTCCTTGTCAACTACACCTTACATTTTCTAGATTGAAAACATAATCAAAATACCCTGCATTAAGATTGTGATTTTTACGGTTTATCAGACTCGTTTAGACAGGGTCCCACAAGTACAACTTGGATTTAGAGTACGGGCAGACCAGCTAGGGCTGGCAAAATAAGAAACACACTAGCCAACACACTGGAACCTACCTGAAATAACAGACAATTTTAAAAATTTTGCTAAGTGGATCCATTTTGGGCAATTCAATTGTAAACAAGTTGGATCAAGGTTAGATCAATTACACAACTTTAAATATTTTTCATCAGCGGGGGTTGGTGAGTTGGCCCTCACTAAATGGGCTGAGGCTTTGATTTTCTAACTTCAGTATAAATAGGTCAGTCCAAGTTATCTAGTTATGGACCCAATCCAGCCTAAGCCCCTTTGAACCCATCCCATTGCTAGTTCTAACCCTACCAATACTATTAATAAGAGAAAAATACCAAGTTTAAAAAAGTAACACTGGAGGACAAAACAAGATATGAGAAAGGTGGTACATAAGATTTTTTTTATTAATAATAATAAATAAATTAAAAACATTAGAGAATACTGCCATGATTGAAAATGAGGTGCTTAAGATACAATTCGTGAAATTAAAAATCCCATCTTTGCCCTTCAATTTCATAAACTTGATTTAAACATGGAAGCCGGGATTCACTGTCTTTTAGTACAAGCTTGGGACTACATCAATCCCATCAACTAGCTGTCCATCTGACCCTTCACTAGCCTTTTGATATAAATCATTAGCTACAGTTTTTCTAAAAAAATATTTATAAAAAAAACAAACAAACAAAAGAATGCAATGCATTATATAAAAATCAATCTGTCATAAAGATATATAACAACCCATTTGGTAGGTGAGAAGAGAGTAGAAAGGAAATTTGGAAGTTCCCCTTGTCAAAATATCTCCTAGTCAAATGTCCTGTTGAACAGCTGACACACATTACAAAAGTTGACGTGGGCTGGGACATCAGACTATCTTGGCAAGTGTCAACATACTTACCATCAACATGGAGAGTGTTCAGCATGTCACATTAAGAACCTGAATTCCTATACTCTAAGAAGACCCTTGCTCATTATAAAACAAATATGAAGATGTTAAATATTACCTGTGGGTATGATATGATACTTTTGGGTGCCACTAAGCAAGCTGCTCTGGAGAAAGAATCCTCAGCATATTGCCTAAGAAACGAAAAACAATTGCTGTGTGTATGGGGCGATTCAAATGCCTGACATGATGGACAAGATAATATGAGCATTATGAAAGGTAAAAAGCATATAAGCTGAGATTAATAGACCAAAAAATTATGTATGTAAAATATTAGAAAGTAGACATTCGACATAAGATGGCAATTGGCTAAAATCACATATACAGATATAGCCTCAAAAACAAAGAAGGCTCATAAATCCAAATAAAAAGAAACGAACATTTGAAAATGAATTAGCAATAATATGTCCAACACAACAAGTAATAACAGAAGGTTTTATACCTTGTCAATGTTGACAACTGGGGCATATTTATCAGTTTGCGTCTTTTCCTTATCAAGAAGGAAGTAAACTTTAGGATCCACTTTAGAAGTTTCATGCCATGATTTTACGGCTGTCTCCATTGTCTCAACAAGAAAAGAAAACAATTCTTTCCAACATTCTTCAGATTCATATTTTTCAGACTGCAAAGAGAAACACCAATTTAAATCTTCTTACTTGGAAATGTTGGAATTATTCCACTCCAGATAGCACACTTAAGGTCTATTAAGGTATAGCTCAGGATGGGATAAATAAACTCTTACCAGCATTGCACAGTTACGGGGATCAACAAACTTCCTAAATATTAGAAAATGAAAGATGACAAAACAGAACATAGATACATGATCGAAGCTATCAAAGAAAGATTGATAGAATCACTCAGAAAACATATCTCATGAACGCAGAAACACACATGCACGACAAAAGACTATAGAGGGCAAACAGGGGACATGGGAGACCACACCATTGTATAGATTTATAGATTACAATAAAAATATGATATATATATATATATATATATATATAGATGACATATATATGTCACTAAATATATGAAAATCACGGCTCTTTGCTTGAGAGAAACAATACTCACCAGTTCAGATTTCATCGTGTCCAAGTGCTTTGCCATATCAACATTGGATCTCATGTTCTCCACTTCTTGAGCTCGCTTTTTATCTCTTGCCAACTGGGAAAGCCTCTTAATTTTTTTCGATACCTCTGAACTTTGTGGATTATATTTCAAAGCTGTTTGGAAGGCAGCTAAGGCCTGCAATAAGCGAACAGTAGAAATATCAGCATCAGAAAACCAAGAACATATATTTTAGTCCAGAAGGCCTCTAAATAAAAACGGAAAAGGAGAAAAAAAAACCATTAAACGTACATCATCGTATCGTTCCATGGCCTCTAATATGCATCCTTTCCTGAAGTATCCCTGGAGGTGCATCAATGTCAGGTCATTTAAGAAAGGGCTACAGAACATCAAACACTGTAAATATAATGGGTAGCATACCTTTTCCCACTGGGGATTCAAGGTGATTGTTGTGTCCGCATCAGCAAGTGCTTTGCTGAGCTTGGATAAATGCAGAAATGCTGCAGCACGATTGCTGGCCAATAAAAGAGCATTATAATGCAGAAGACAAATTATGTACAACACACACGCACCCCATTATAATGGAGATGATGCATTATGTACGATACACACACTCAAAACAAGTGATACATATGGAGATGCAAAATTCATTCAAAACCCTTAAGAACAAATGAACAATATCTATAAAACAATTCTTTAAAAACATAAAGTGCCAACCAAACATATACCAGCTATAATGCTTACTCCTATCGTGCTACTTCCC
This sequence comes from Hamamelis virginiana, assembly GCA_017140935.1. Taxonomy (NCBI): domain Eukaryota; kingdom Viridiplantae; phylum Streptophyta; class Magnoliopsida; order Saxifragales; family Hamamelidaceae; genus Hamamelis; species Hamamelis virginiana. Next base: position 2,320,565 of record JAESVK010001304.1, read on the forward strand.
ACCAAAAAAAAAAAAAATTCTTCCAATTGGGCATTTGAGTGTGTTTAAAAAACATTAAAATGACATCTAAGATTAACAGTTAACATTGTGATAAAAGAAGGCATTAAGAAAACCAATTATACACCATTCCATAAATTAGCAAGCAATGCATGCATACCCATCCAGACTCCACATTTTCTAGCACAAGTAGTCAGTAATTGTATCAACATAACCTGGAATGTAAATGTTGTCACACACACAACAGCAATGATACATGGTATGCCACATACGCTGAAACTTGATACAGTGAGATTTGTTTATTTAGATCACTGAGCTGGAACATTAAAATCTATTTTAAAATGTAACATTGGTTTCTGGTTAGCAAAAAAAAAAAAGTAAAAAAATTACACGCTTTCTACAAAAACACATTTTCTATAATTTCATAAACATGTTAGTCGTTAGACACGAATTAATCATGCAAGTATAGCACCTGTTTCCTATTTACAACGAGCTGTTTAACTACCATGGCCTTTCTTCTCTAAAAGTTCAAGAATCTACAAGGATTCAATTAATTATTTTTTTATTCCAGCCACGTAAATAGGGAAAACTAAGAAAGGAACTAAGAAATAAATATATTGATTGCTTACATTAAGTATTTTAGAAGGGATGAGTACCATGTTTCAAACCATAGTTTGCTAAGATACTAGCATGCTGTGGTAACTCGCATCTGAATTGAGACATGCCTCTTCAGTGCCGTCCAATCGTTCAGTTGTGTAAAGGTTACCCATTTCTAAACTGGATGTTATTAAACAATTGAAACAGAAGAATTTATGCAGCTTAACCTGTTGGCCCGTGGTGCTAAAACAACAAATATAGTTATATGATCCAAGACCCTTTTACCTCCTTCAAATATCTTATATCATGAGACCAATCATCTCAAGTGAAAAAACATAGAAAAGTTTTTTATTGGATCCACTCCGTGCGCCATGAGGAATCTAGGGAAGCCAAATTATGTCCCAATCATGAATTTTTATTGCACTAGTAAGAGCCAATGCAATGAAAGGCCTTGCCACATTATAGATGATGACCGAGTTATCAATATATATGTATATATATGATTACTTATGAATTCATTATAACCCATGAACAGAAACTCAATGAAATTTTAAAAAGTTGGATCAAGAAATGCCTACGAAAATCATTGATGGAGACATGGAGTAGAAAAAATTATTAAGGTGCCAACGAAACATGTAAACGACATAAATACATAATTATAGGCGAAAACAGAAACCGGATTACTATGATTATATGTCTATACGCGAGTGTTTCTCTATCATCTTGAGTAAAATACAGATTAAAAAAAAAAAAAAAGAACTCATTCGGATTCAAATAAATGTTTAGTGTTACATCACATAGTCAATTTGAATCCACATTACCTAATAGCAAATGAAGCTCAAAATTTTCCTAAACTCTCAGACTTCATATATAATTTTATATACATATATTACCTGTAAAGAGTAGGGTTAGAAGGGTCTACTTTGATGGCCTGCGTGTAGAGCGCAGCGGCTTTGAGGTAGTTCCCGGCTTTAAAGAATTCGTTGCCCTTGTCTTTCAACGACGCTTCCCCACCGACACTTTCTGCCGATGCTGTTGCTTCCGCCATTTTTATTCAACACTAGAAAGATTCTACTGATAAAATGTCCTTTTATCTCCGGGTTTTAGGGTTTCTTTCTTGGGGGTGGCTTATTAGGGTTTCTGAGAAAGCTTTCGTTTGGTATGTTCTGTACGTGTCACTGTGTGACTAAGTTAATAGAGAGCAGGCTCTCTCTGCTTCATAAGCAGAGGAAGAATCTGAGAATGCGGACTGCGATCTGTGGTGCCGAGTGGGGAAGTCTCAAGTATATTTATCCCGTACCGTACATTTGGTCTACTGCTATTCATGATAGATCTTGACCTTTGGTTTTGATCAATTGGTCTCTTTGGTTTTGACCTGGACGACATTTATCGAGTTGACTTGCAATGGGTGGATGTTGAGTTTGGGGGCTTGGGCTGGAGATATTGGGAATGCCATGGGCTGGAAGGCAATCAACCCAAGTATTTTAACACAACCTGGGCCATATTTTGAGGTCCAGAAAAAGCAGAGCAATTCACTTTCCTTTATCAATTCTTTATGTGAACAATCATTTTTATTTGTTAAAAAGATACACATGTAAATACCACTTCCTATCTCTATGAACTTTGCTTTTCTCTCTTTAAACTCTTTAATAGCTATCAAAAATTCAAAATTTTAAATTAAATTTCGAAATTTTCATAAACCATATTTTCTCTCTCTTTTTTTGCATATGTAAGTATGTGTGCTCCAGAATCAAAGTTTTTATGGGGTCCGTTTGTATTAGTTTTTCTTAAAATTACTTTTAAAGTTTACAATTTTAATTGATATAAGAGATTAAGTGATATTCACTAGACAACTTGAAAAGTTATAGGATAGTTGGCAAAATTTTCGCACTAAAAGTCATTGGTCCCAGCTTTTGCCGCAATGACTTCTAGTATGGAAATTTTTATATGTGAAAACATGGATAGAACATAACTCTAAAGATATAGAGTGAAGAAATAGTTCTCCAAAAGTAATTTTGAAAAAACAAACACAAACGGTCTAGTGTAATTTTGAACTCCAAAAATAATTTTTTTTAAAAGATAATGCAACCAAGCTCTTAGTGAATGAAAAATGTTACTTCACCCATCTATTTCACTTCGTCTTTAACCACCCATCTTATGTGGACCAATTTTATTTATGATCGAAAAATGAAAATTATATTTTTATTGATGTGGAGTGTGAACCACACATCATATGTCAATTAAGGTAGGTGTAAATAGATGTGCACCACCTCTCTAATTGTATAATTATCACACAAGGGTTCCAAAATTACGATACTGTGCAACAAAGGCAATCACAAAAACATCTTGAATAGCAATCTTGAGACTCTAAACTAATTGGAGCATGCAAGTCCCTAAGCTTTATCAAATTCCAAACACCATTCAAGAAAGCGTGGAGGCAATAGTTTGAGTTTTAGCTTGGTGCGTAGAAGTCATCCGTAAAATTGGAAAATATATTATTCGATGAATCCATCCAGGGCGGAATCAGAAATTTATGTCAAGGCCTGCCAAAACTTTAAAAATCGGAAAATTTAAAATTTTAAGTATGAGAAATATACCAAAACTTAAAAACACTATAAATTAACATAGTGATGTTAAAAATTAAGTATTTATATGCACATTGAAAAAAAGTGGTAGACAACGATTCCTTGTCAAAACTTCCTCCATCTCTCTTTCCTCGCCACCTCAACCTCTTTTTCTATAGGGGTGCCAACTTACAAGTATATTCATGATGTATTGAATAAAACTTGCTCCATCTCTCTTTCCTGGCCACCTCAACCTATTTTTCTATAGGGGGTGCCAACTTACAAGTATATTCATGATGTATTAAATAATACATACAATATATATATATATATATATATGGGGGCTGAGCTAGCCTTAGCCCAGCCCCTGAATCCCGCTGGCTCAGCCCCTGAATCCAGCATGTGTCATGTCCCATCACATGAAGAGGCTTATATCTCTGAATGGGTGCATATAATTGACTTATCATATAATTTTTCTATAAAAAAAATAATAATAATAAGAATTAAAATAAAAACCTTTAAAAACCCTACTCTGGATTGTCACATCCTTTAGAACGCTGCCTACTACGCGTTTGTGCTCCTCCAAACACCATGTACCAAAACCAAATGGATTCTCCATGGACAAGAAGAGAGACAAAAGCAGCAGAAGAAGGAAGAATAAAGGAAAGGAATCAACTTTCAACTCAACTGCAAAAACAAAATACCAAAAATAAGAACAAAAAAAAATAATAATAATAATTTTAAAAATAATAAGGTCACATCTTATCTTCCGCCTAATTAAATTGTATAAAACACACTTGCCATTTGATAAGTTGGTTTGGCGAAAGGACATGTGAATTTAATTGATCAGGAAGGATCTTCATTTTCTGATAGAGAAATTCTGGGAATTAATTAGTTATAGCCTCCACATATGCCAGATGGTTTGTGTGATTTCAGCCAGTGGTATATATACTTGCCATTAATTGATTCATATGTTATTAAATAGTGAGGATCAATTTTTTGAAGGGCCATTCATAAATGTGGTTCACTTTCATTTTTTTATTTTTGGATTTGTCCCAATGTGTTGGGACTGGGTGGTGAGGTCTTGCCGGCATTATTGTCCTAAAACATTGGGGTTGGTGGAACATGTTTTCATACTGACTAGGTGGTAAAATCTTGTCACCATTATGCTAGAAGATTGGAAAGCAGTATATAGACTAACCAACTAACATCTAATTTTAATTAGATCATGGTGATTTGGTGGTTATCAGAAAAAAAAATAAATAAATAAAAAATAAAATAAAAGATACGAAGTAAGTCATAATATGAGATGAACGCCTCAACTCATTCACACTATGTTTGGATTGAGAGAATTGGAGAGAATAGAAGAGAACCTCATTAGGAGAATAAAAGATAGTAAAATAAGAGAGAAAGTTGTTTGGATAGCCTTCATTAAGGGAAGAAATCGAAAATAAAATATTAAGATATAATTTCTAACATTATCTTTACTCTTTTAACATTCTAAGTAATGTGTGCGGGCAAAAGAGTAAATATGTCTCCTTTCTCTTCTTTTCTCTCCAAATCTCTCAAATTTGGAGAGAACAAAAAAACACTCACTCTCTCCCCCTCCTTTCCTTTCTCCCCCAACTTGGAAAACCAAACAAGACAAATGAAGAGAAACTTAAAAGTTTTTTCTTCTTTTCTCTCCAACGTACTCTCTCAATCCAAACACAGTGTTAAGGTAGTTTTATCGTATGCAAATAAAATATTCTTAAACTGCATCAAGATAGATGGATAACTTGATTCAAGTTGCCAATGGTTATTAGCCTACTAGTTGTATTTGTACTTTTAGAAAACACAAGGACGGAGTCGAGAATTTAGTTTAAAGGAAGTGAATTTTTGTTGGTTGTTGAACTTTATCCCAATTCAAAAATTCAAGAGCTCTTTTTTAAAAAAATTTTCTTTTAATTCGATACATTTACAATTGTCCTCGGCAATACCCATTTTTGAAAGTGTTGTATGGGGTCTCAGGAGTGGGGTTAAGGCTTTTATATGGAGGGGGGAAAAAAGAGTTAGAAAAGTAAAATAATTGGATAAAAAAACTAGGAGAGGCAACTTCACAATTTTAAAGATTTATAGGGTACAAAATTTTAATTAAAAAATCCACGGGAGGCATATGCCGCCTCAAGCATTGATGCTTCGTCCTTGAGTAAACATGTCTAAAATTTTAGTGGATAGAAGTGAATTGATTTTTTTTTTTTCTATTTGTTAATATTAATAGAAATTTGGAATAATGATCGAGTTTTAATTTTTTAGCCCAAAAAAAAAAGAAATTGATTCGAGGCGAAAATCGCAGAAAGATAAGCAGAATGTTCAAACAATGTGATTAGAAGCAATTAATAAAGTTATAAGTTATCAATAATTTACTGGGAGATACGACCCTTAGTTGAACTCAATGGTAATATATATATATATATATATATATATATCCAACCATATAATCGGGTTTAGGGTTTAGTTGAAATTGAGTTTGACATCCCCAATAACCAACGTACAACCCACGCAAGACCAAATCAAGATGAATGAATTGGAATGTAATAGAATAGCATGCAAATTAATGATGGGAAACATTATTGACCCAGCAATTACCTCTTATCTTAACCCACACAACAATCCCTGACTACCATACACCATAATTTAATTAACAGAAATACAGTGGCGTGAGACGAAATCGATTCTTGACTGGCATTGTCTCCCCACAATGCAACCACTCTTAATTGACATAACAATACATCAAACCACAGTAAGAAATGAAAGAGAGCACAGTTAATTTACTTACCCTACGCGTTTTGCAACAATTAAAATCAAGTTCAGTGCTTTCCGAAATGACTTTTTGGTGCAATGGCGACTGCCGACCTTTTTCGTTTCGTATTAGCCGCTTATTTGGAAATTAATTAAAATTCCTTGTCAGTATCTCCCACCTTGTTTAAACCTTAGCTTGGTGATCAAGTCTAACGAGTTTGGTACGCTGACTTGAGCAATTCCGACATTCTAGAACT